>JANRMT010062791.1:38514561-38529363 GCA_026402145.1 Polypterus bichir lapradei
ATCTATCTATCTATCTATCTATCTATCTATCTATCTATCTATCTATCAATCACACTGCCTCTGCCCCTTGGTTGTCCTGGTCTTTCTGTGGTCACCAGCTTTTTTGGCCAAGCTGTAGTTACAAATTTTGGAAATCTACATTTTTTTTGGTGACCTATTGTTTTACACTGATTTACTTTTAACAAATTCTCTATAAAATTAAATAAGATATAAAAATATAAAAACTGCAAAAAAAAATTAATTAACATGTGTTGTATTGTATAAAAGAAGAACACCTTTACAATTTCCTTTATAAACAAAATTACTCCTTTTTCTCCACACAAGGAACCAGTTGAAAGTTAGAAAACAACTTTAACCTTGTTTGCCAACACTGCAGAACTTCTCCAATTCCACATACATTGTCAAACAAATACATAAAACAAAATATCTTCAACACTCCATCTCTCATACTACACTGTAGACATTCTAAACAACTAGATCATGTAAATAAGTCATCATGTCTCACATTTTGTTTCTGTAGTTCTTTACCATGCTGCTTAATTGTTGTTTTTTGCTTTTGTTTTATTTTAAAATATATGCCATAAACACCAAATCCCAACATACAGAGCACATTATGATCAAAAACACAATTATTTTAGAGACAGGGTTAAAATATGTTAACTAAAAAGCCATCCTAGTTGATAGTATTTTTTCTTATTCAACTTTCTTTTTTTCATTTTATTGAATTTATTAAAAGCAAGTAACATTCCATACAAGCAAGTCAAACGTAACAAAACTAAATTCAATTCAACCCCCACCCATGAGAAAGAGAGGAAGGCCAATAGCCAGAGTAAAACTTTAAGAGTAGAAAAAAGAGAGAGAATCATTTTCCCAATTTAAATACTTATTCTAAAATATTATTGATTATATCCTTCCAGGTTTTTAAAAAGTTTGGAACAGATCCTCTAAGTGACAATTTGTTTTTATTCCAATTTCAAATAGTATATAACATCAGTTACCCACTGACTTAAAAGAGGTGGGTTAGGATTTTTCCAGTTGAGCAAGACAAGTCTACGTGCTACCGTGTTTCCCTGAAAATAAGACCTACTCCAAAAATAAGCCCAAGCATGATTTTCAGGCTGCTCTGTAATATAAGCCCTACCCCAAAAATAAGCCCTAGTCAAGATCGTCAGCTGAAAAGTTAGGCGCCTAAGCCAAGGTTTATACTTCACGAGATGCGATGCGTGTGCCCAAAACATCCGTTAAATTCCGAGGACACCTTGCCACAATATCTCTGAAAAAGATGTTTAATGATTACACCCATCAATTCTGGGATGCGCCCATTCCAGCAACATCGGCGCAACACAGAAACAAAATCCCTGGATGAGGCATTAGCTCATCACAAGGTGAACACAAGCACATTCATACACTTGCCATCATTGTAGCTTCACCAAATCCCCATACCTTCATGTCTTTGGATGGAAAACTGAGCACACTGTGGAAACATGCAAATTCCAGGCAGGGAACACAAGGGACATGATTCCCTGCGAGACAGCAGCACTACCGCTCTGCAACCGTGCCATCCCATATGTGTAACTATTAGCAGTATTTATTATTTAAACAAAGTTAACAATTTATCTGTAAAATGTAACATAAATACTTTAATGCATTTCATCATGAAAGTGATATCAAGTATAAATCTAAGAATTCTAAATGTGCAGAGAGCTGGAATATCATAAATGTAATGTGTTCTGTGGGGCGATGCTGCTGTCAGTTCAGGAGGAATCCTTAGACGCGCATAGCGATTTAACTGGGTCGGTTTTAAGATGATGTTTACAACAGTCTGCTTTAATGATAAAGTAAACTACAAGGTTAAAGCCGAAATGTTCACTTTAATCGCAAAATAGACATTTTCATTATGTCCTTATTTTTTTCCTCTGTGGCTCAAATAAGCCGCTATACATTCTGATGGTATATTGTAAAGGCGCACAAAAAAAACACGGCACAGAAGATGGTATGTGAGACTTTTAAAATGTATCGTGTCATTACTTTGGGGAATATGCAATTTTTGAATATAAAAGCACCATGAATGCATTTGTATGTCAGCATTTTGCTTCACCACATCGAACCATTCATCAAATGCACAATGATCCTGGAGGATCCTAAAAGCAGCTGGAGTAGCAAGAAATTCAGGCTGAAATTCAGGGTTTGAATGTGGAGAGTTATGATGATATTCCAGAAGAAGATGACATGACTGTATTTGGATAAATGTATATTTTTGTACATGAATAAATATAATACATCCCCTAAAAATAAGCCCTAGTGCATCTTTTGGAGCAAAAATTAATATAAGACCCTGTCTTATTTTCGGGGAAACACAGTAATAGTAAAGTAAAGGCAATTACAGTTTGTTTGTCCTTCTCCACTTTAAGCCCATCTGGGAGTACCTCAAACACAGCTGTTAATGGATTAGGAGGGATTGTGACACCAAGGCTGTCTGTTTGGCATTTAAAGATTTTGGTGCAGAAGGACATTAATTTGGTACACGCCCAAAACATGTGGCTCAATTGAGGCTGGAGCTCGATTGCAACGTTTGCAGGTTGGATCTTGCCCTGGAAACATTTTGGACAATTTTAAACAAATTAAATATTTTATGTAGATCAATGGTATTTAACTCTGTTCATGTTTCTAGACAATGTTGTCCTTATTGATGTCATTGATCTCTGAAGTGATCATTTGGCTACATTAGCCATATTTCTGGAGACACTGCTAGGGTTTATAAATATGTGTCTGTCTGCCCTGTGTGGGTTCAGTAGGACAGAGCTCTCTACTACAATGAAGAACTAGAAATTGACTGAGATCTGCTCTCTTCATTTCTATAAAACTATAGATCAATTTGAAAAAATTCAAACTGAAGCTTTCTGTTAACGTCTGATCATATACAGTATTTCATTGCAAAACCTTAAGAGCAGATCTTATATTTCATTGCCAAACAAATGAACAACACCATAGAAACTATGATTCTTGGAAGAATTGAACCTTCATTTATCTCTTTAATTGTTAAATCAAATGAACTCAATATATTGATTTTATCACAGTGAGTTATGGGTCAGTTTACAGACACTATAGTAAATATAATGTGATGCTTTAACAGTTGTATTGGTTACAAAAGAACATTCAACTTTAGGCTGCAAAACTGAAAATGTGTCAAAAACTACTTTTTAGTGATATCCCCCTATTACTTTTTAAATGTTAGATGTTCCTTTAAGCAAAAGCCAAAAAACAAGGGTTGTAGCCAGGACATACACATTTTTAATTTTTTTTAATTCGTTCCACACACTGGGATATTCAGGATTATATTGGAGTGACCAAGGTTGTGTCTGGGTGAATCACAAAATGAAGTCTGGCGAGTTAATTTGGTGGTAAAGTCTCACTGGCAATCCAGGAACACTGAACAGGGAGGTGAACCTGTGGAGGGCCCCTTTGTTTTTAATTATTGAAATGAACCTCACACTTGGGGGGTACTGTGTGGCTCACCATTTTATTTTTGCACTATTTATAATGCCTTTCATTATATTTTCCATTGAAGAGGCAAACCCAAAATACATGAAGGATGGATATAGGGATACATAATCCAGAGCAGTGGTGTAAAACTTCCAACCTACTGTATCTACGTATAGTATAGTGATGTTAAGTGAGAAATATATCAATCCAAAATTTGGAAAAGTAGTTAGAAACTAGGAAATTAAGTTTTTTCTTCATAGACAAAAGAAAGAAGTTGACAAACCTGTCAAAGGTTAAGCTAGAAAAGTAAAAAATGTTGGTTAACAAAACCAAAAAGTGAGGCAAAAGTCGAGGTCAAATATAAAATGAATAGGTCCTAACCATAACTAAATTTTTCTTTCTCTAGCTAAATAAATTGTTAAAATCTTTGTGATGATTTTATGCTTTTATTTTAAAACTAGGACACTAAATTCTGGTACATCAGCATCTTAAATACAATTGGCGCCACAGGGTCACGCACAGGTGCAATGCCATAATGTGTCTAGCAGCCACACTAATGTCAAAAACAACATGGCATTGCATTGTAGTGAAAGAGTAAGTAATAAGTGATATTAATGAGAATGTGAAAAATAAAAATAAAAAATAACCTTCAGTATTGTTTTGATTCATTATAATTGGAAGTCAGAACATACAAAATTTATATGTTGTGACCTGAAGGGGGTGCTCTCACAGTGATATCATACCCAAAGAACATCAAGGATACCAAAAATTTAAAGAAAACAAAATATTTATAAACAAAAGGTAACAATACAGACGGATACAGGACTTGGGAAACAAAAAGTTCAAAAAATAAGCAAATTTTCACGTCTCCTCTGTATTGTTGGATTGATATAAAAATTTTGACTTTGGTACGTGTGACATCTTTATTGGCTAACTGAACAGATTACAATGTGCAAGCTTTCGAGGCAACTGAGGCCCCTGCTTGCACATTGTAATCTGTTCAGTTAGCCAATTAAAGGTGTCATTTTGCTTGACTTCTCACTGCATCCATCCTGGCTAACACAATACAACACCCTACAACTACAGACTTTGGCATATGTAGTGATTTGTATTCTGAAATCACACAGTTGCACTTTAGGTTATTTCTATAATGAAAACTCAAAACCAGTTAAGTATAGTAACACCGTTATACGTGAGAGGGGAAACATCTGCACCGTACATCTGCTTTCCAAGCATCTCCCCCTTGACCACCCGCCCCCAGCTACCTCTTGTACTTACTTGGGAGGGTGTCCTCTACTGCCTCTCTGCTTGCTACAATTACCTTTATACGTCAATATACTACAATATAGCTACCAGTTTTGGACTTCAGTACCAGAACCAAAATGGTACCAAAGCAAATAATGAATAATGAGTCCTCTCCCCACCAACTCAGAGCAGCATTCCTGCTCTTCCACACAATAATAAGGCCTTGATATACTCCTCAGATCAATTCAAGGAGCACTTGGTGTTGTTTGGGGTTAGCTCTCCATCGTTGGTATCTAACATACATTAATATTATTATACATAATATATATAAATGCAAGGTGCTTAAAAGCTGCTATTAACTTCCGTTACCAAAACTAACAAAATGCTAGTACTGTACCATTTTAAAAATTGGGCTTTTTGGTACTTTTTTCAGTATCGGTATACTGCGCAACCTTACTTCCCACTCTACTCCTTCCACCTTTGGATCTCTCTTCCTCCTGCCAGCTGAACTGTTGTCCAGTCTTTATTCAAGTCTTAGTTCATCTAGGGAATTATTACTTTTGTAAATCTCTAACAGTTTAATCAAATAAACACTCTGTTCTACGCTGCAAAACATTTATGAAGGCAGGCAGTGTGGCAAAGTAGACTGCAGTACTAGGTTCAGATTCCACTACTGACACTGTGTAACAATCAGCAAGCCGCTTGATCTGCATGTGCTCCAACTGGGAAAACAAAAGAAATGTAACCCATTGTATCTCTCAAATGATCTACGTTGCTTTAGATCAGTGTTTCTCAAACTCAGGCCTGAGGACCCCCTGTGGCTGCAGGTTTTTGTTGCAACCAGATTCCTAATCACTGACAACACCTGATAACACTGAGCTTATTTAATTAGCTGGTATTTTTTTTTCCTTTTATTTGACATTCAGAAAAGCATAGCAGCATGATTTTTACATTTATAAGACATTTATAAATATTTCTGCTTTTGCTAGAGATTTCTTTTGTTCGTTATACTTTGCCCTTTCTCTGTGCAGTTTTCCCCCTTCATTTAATCTTAATAATGACAACTTAAAACGAGCAGATCAGACACCCAGGCAAACATCACTGAATAATCAAAGGCTGCAACTACTTTAGCGTCAGACCCACTGTTTAGTAAATAATGGATTAATTAAACAATTAGAACACCTTGAAAAGTAGAATGAAAATCAAGATGAAAATACTGTTAAAAAGAAACAAAAAATACATTATTCCTATATAACTGCTTGGTACATTTTAATATTTTTAGCAAACTTAGTTTTCTAATTTCTATATTGTTCCCTAAACACAGAACTTGGGAACTATCAGCTCACTTAATTAGCCCAGGAGTCCAATTAAAAACAGAAGCTGGTTGGAACAAAAACCTGCAGCAACAGGGGGTCCCCAGGACTGACATTGAGAACCCCTGCTTTAGATAAAGGTGTCAGCCAAGCAATAATAATGCTTCACATTAAACCAAACTCAGTTCTACCATTAATTTAAAATATTTGTTTAATTCAAAATTATATATTTCATTTTAAAAGTCAGAGCAACAGAAGCTCATCCACTCATGTAAAACATGACTGACCAAAGCCTACTCTTATTTGTAAGCCATTCTCCACAGTGAAGACCTTCGATCAAGTGTCAAGGATGCTAATACCCACCATGAGCAAAATCTGGAAACTGAACTGGTGTGGAGGATTTCAAGATCAACTGGTTGACATAAATTGGAAATAGACCTTTGTATATTGAAACAGATTATAAAGCATTTACAAAATGTTCACACTTTTTTTTTTTCTTTAATGTTAATCCTGAACGGTAACATTTGCCGGTAATTTTGCAGTTCTTTTGACTTAATGCTTTTTTTTTAACATTTTCAGCCACAAGAGGCCAGTATTTACTAGTAAATGACAAGGTGCCGAGAAGACTCCCTTATCATTAACTCACAGATTTTCGGTTCAGATGTGTAAGAAGTGGATTAGTGTATGGGTGTTTTGTTGTTTTGTTTGGGGTTAACACTGTTACAAAAATGCCCCAGATTTTTTGTATGTCAAGAGGGTACAAGGACTCAAAAGTGTATTCAAATCTGACTCACAAAAGTGTACAGTTAAATAAAAGTAGGCCTGCTGATTAGGCATTTCATACCTTTAAGAATCATTAACTTTTTGATAATGATGTAAGGTGGCACAGTAATTAGAGATGCTGTCACATAGATCCAACATTCTTGTTTTAAACCACTGTCAGTGTGGAGTTTGTATTTTCTCTCCAAGCCTGGGTGTTTTATTTTCTTGATATTTCATTTTTACCCAGTCTTACAGGTTAACTGGTGTTTGCATTTGGCAAGCAGTGGTGTGTGCAGGAGTGGCCCCGATGATACTGTGGTACACCATCTTGATAGACTCCAAACCTCAGATTTGGTCTCCCATTAGGATATATCCATCCATTATCCAACCCGCTCTATCCTAACTACAGGGTCACGGGGGTCTGCTGGAGCCAATCCCAGCCAACACAGGGCACAAGGCAGGAAACAAACCCCGGGCAGGGCGCCAGCCCACTGCAATCCCATTAGGATGTTATGGTAATATTTGTGACTGGCACCCTGCCCATGCTTGCTTTTTGACTTGCGGAAGACACTAATGGGAGAGGTTTTACCACTCTGCTACCCTATATTAAATTAAGAATAGCTGACAATGGATGGCTTGATGGTACAATGCCACCGCACAGATCCAGTTTCTTTGGTTAGAGTCCATTGCCTAGTTTGTTGTCTGTGTGGAGTTTGTTTGTCCTCCCTTTGTCTGTGTGGCTTTAGCTCCAGGTAGGTTTGGTTAACTGGTGATTCCAAATTGGCACCCGTGTAAGCATGACTGTGAGAGTGGGCCCTGTGATGGACTGGTGCCCTGTCCAGCTGCTTTCTACCTTCTGTCCAGTGCTGTCAGGATATTAAGCACAATTTGGTTTGAAAATGGAAGGATTGATAATTGGGCCCATGGACCCAATATGGGATGTCAGAATTCTATTTAGCTTGTATAATTCAGTTACCGGGTAGTCATGAGCTGAATCCTACAACACAAGAACCAGCCCCAAATGCTGTGCCAGTTCTTCACAGGGCACTTTCATTCACATAGTAACAATGGGCCAATTTGGAGTTCAGTTGAATTTTCTTTGAATTGTGGGAGATAAATTAAAGGAGTCCTAGAAAAACCAACGAACACTCTGGGGGGACATGAAAACTACATGCAGACATGGATGGGATTCAAACCTGATCTCCCAAAGCTTTGAGGCAGCAGTGCCAAACCACTGCTCCAACATGCCACCCAGAGTTATTTAAATTGTAATTAATATGTTCCTGTGTACCGTCTCCTCCATCAGACAACCGCAGACTCATCCTCTACATGCCATCTTCATCTGGAAGGAAGTAAACTAAACTAAGAAAGTGGGAATCGGCAAATGAATAACATATTCAGGTGATGCGACTGCCGAGTTAAATATTACAGTAGTAAGAATACGCAAATGCGCAATTAACTATTTAATAAATTTGGAATATGTCAGACACAGACCTGCGAGCCAGACGGTGATTTACTTGCCTAATACAATACTCAAAGCCTGAGTCGTAAATTCTTGAATTTAAAGCGTTCCTTCAATAAATGACCTTTTTAATTTTGTCTCGCATGTAAATTGTTTAATTAAGACAGGTTCCTCGGAACATTCTAAAAATAGCGGTTTCTGGTCCACGTAAAAGTAAGCAGTCCTGTCACTTCTTAGAGATGACGTCTGATAATCAGACGGGACATTTTATTAAGCCGCCGGCTTTCCATTATACATTCCAGACATAAAGGATTTCAGTGACTAGGAAAGGGGGTTAAACGAAGGGTTTAGCAAAATGAGACAGAACAGTGACCGCAGCTTTTATAAGTTCCTGAATGAAACGGCTACTAATGCTTTAAGATTTTCCATTGTCCCATGTTCAAAAAATCGCAGAGACCGCTGCCAGACAAACGCGGACTCCCTTATGATTTCCAAATGCAGAAGCCCGTTTGCGGAGACTCAAAAGCTCTAAGAAGAACGATGAAAATCATGCCAAAGGAATGCACTCAAGTATGCTGATTTTTCCAAAAAGTGCAACTCCCCCCATTTTTTTTTTTTTTTTTTGGTGGGATCTCTCATCTCTTGTCACATTGTGGTAACTTTCCCTGCTTCCTTCATTTCGTAATAGCTTACGAGAGTAAATTGAGAGTTGGGAACAGCCCCCTATTAAGTAGCAGTTTCAGGAGAGATTCTTCCCACTTGGAGAGCGGATCCTTATAGAACAACAGAGGAGCCAGTTTCCACTCCGAATTAGCCGACTGGGGAGCACGCAGACAAAGACAGCACAAGTCTTTTCCAGGTTGGGATTTCAAAGTTTTCATCACAGCTGAAAATTGCCTTTATTGATCACATCTATCTATCTATCTATCTATCTATCTATCTATCTATCTATCTATCTAAACAGAAAAAGAGAAAGAATATAACCTTGTACAATTCTGTACTTATAATGGTGCTGTAAAAAAAAAGTAACAACACCTAAACTTTGTATCCAACCAACCTCTACTTGAAGAAAAAAATCTATCAATATTAAGAAATTAAATAGTAAATACTAATAATATTACATTTTATTCATTTATGTATTTTTATGATTATTGCTTTATATTAATTGGTCGGGAACTTCATTTGAAGCGATTTACAAAATCAAAAGTGAGATTGTATATTTATTGTATTAATTTATATACACATTTTTTAGGAAGGGAGGATGTTTTCCAATAGTAAAATCTTTTTTTTTTTTTTTTGCTTTTTATGTAATTTTCCTTTCCTTTTAATTAATTAATTATTTATTTGGTATGAATTCGATTATTTATTATACAAGCATAATGTATTCCTTCTAGGCATTCACATCACTAAGAAAGAAATGGCAATTTAGAATTTCAAGTTTTTACAAACGGCATCTTTTATCCCTTTTATTAATTCATTAGATATTTTCCTGCAAAAAAAAATGTAAATCTGCATTGTGAATATCACACAACAATCTATTTTATCTGACATACAGAATTACAAGAAATAACCAAGAGAAAGACTTAACGTAGAAAAAAAAAAAAAAAAAACAAAAAAACCTCAAGCCACTGGAAACGTCCTTACAGTTAAGACAAAGAATTGGCCGCTAGAGTGCGCCCTTTCACCGCATTGCCCCGGCGTCTTTTCATGCGTTGCGCTGTACCATTTATTTTGGCGATTTCGGGTTTGCACTTTCTTTTTTTTTAATGAAAGCGCGCAACAGAAAAAAAATGAACAGGACAACAAATATATACATATATTTGAATAAATAAAGCCCATTATTACGTTATAGAGCTTCAAAGCAGATCTTTTGATGCCCTCTAATATTTCATTTCAGCTTTAGGTCTTTGATTGTGTCTCTCTCTAAGCCCACAGCTGTGTTGCAAATTAAAAGACATTTCAGGTGATTGGTTTGGAAAATATTATGTCAGGCTTTTGCAATGGAAGTTTTGAGGAAAGTTAAACACGTTTTATGAGCTAGTGGAAATTTACATATGAAAAGATCCCACTTTTTGCCTTCCTGGATTACACTGACTTTCTTGCAGCTTCTTTAAAACTTTAGTGACTAAAACAGTATGAGGAATCAAATGGAATTAGCCTTATAGCTTTGGAGCGGCACAGCGGAATTATTAATTTAAGTTACAAGGTGAAGAACAGTCTACAGCTATATGCCATCTAATATATTCCATCTGTTTAGCATGAGAGATGATCATCTAGTCCATCCGGATCATTTAGTGGGTAACAAATAAGCTGGTCCTGTTTATTAAATGGAGATAAGTACATAATGAATTTGTCTGTTAATAAAAAATACTTTTTAAAACTTACTGTAAATCATATTGCACATTATACTAATCTATACTACATTAAGAAGATATGAAATAAGGTGATACAAAATCACACACAGCAAAATAATCTGTTTTAACTTAAAAGGTATCAAGGGATCAATGATTTCCCATATGTGTCAATTATTAAACACTGGCTCTTTGGTTGTACATTAAACTCTACTTGATTTGAACTTCTTGCCTTTACAGTTCTTTATTTCTTGGATAATTGCTCTACTCTTAATGACTGAGGGTGTGCCCTGAACTTTTAGGAGGAGCAAAGCTTTTAATGTGCTCTCACAAGCCTGAAAAGTGACGGGAACAAAAGGGCAAGGATCCAACTGAAAAGCAGAGCAGGGACCTCCAGTAGCCGCATCACGAGCTTCTGAACTTTTATAGTGTCGGTGCATAAGATTTAAAAGACGTTGAGGACTACTATGATGCTGTGTGCATTAATGCATATTTCAATGTTGCTTACACTTTAAAAAAAAAACAAAAAAACAGAAGAATACACAATACAAGTTTCTTTTAAAATGTTTTAATAGGTAAAAGCTTTTATGAGGTACTATGCTGGAGATGCATGCAGCCAGTTCCACAACAACGTAGGTGAAGAAGTAGCACCCTGAAGACTTCCATACCATGATATTCTCAAATGGCCTAATCCAATTCAGGGTCATGGGGGGTCAGAGCCTGTCTTGGTAGCACTGGTTGCAAGGCAGGAAACAGTGCTGTACAGGACACCAATCTTAATTCTGCATTCATTTTAACACATTTGGCTGAAGAGCAATTAAATGATGGCATGAAGCTGAATTGGGTGCTGTAATTAAAGCGTTTTATGCTGTCGTGTAAAATAAATACAGAAGCATTTTCTTTTTGTTTTTAATGGTTGGAAATGTCAAAAAATCATAATCCTTTGATATGTTTTCTCAAATCTCAATCTCTTTTTTGTCAAGAATAGGTATAGGAATGATGTGATGTAGAATTCAATTGTATGAAAGGTGATTAAGAGATAAATAGAAAGATGCTGTGGTAAATAAAGGGCACTACATTTGATATAGAGAGGTAGATCATCATCATTTTCCTAAGCTCCCTCTTAATCTACGTAATGTAATGAAGTATGCTGTCTAGACCTGCTGTTACCCCTAGGATAAACGAAACACCCTTTGACGTACAGTTGCCATGCTGAACAGCCTAAACTCTTGGTGTATTTGTTTTAGAGGCTGACAGATTTGAACATATCCAAGCCAGCCCATTATTATGTTCAGGCGTTGGCTTTACATACTTTAATACTTCTTGAGGACCTAGGTTACTTATTACAGTAAATCATTATATCTAATATAAGGATATATTGCATTTAGCCATACTATGCTACGTTCTTTACACTTTAGCCAGCTGATTTCATCCTCTAGGTGCTTTTGTAACTTGATGTATTTTAGAAAACTTTTGAATTCTTTCACATTAACCCTTAGGTAAGTGTTTGAATGCTGCAGTGTTATTTTTCTCTGTTGTTGACCAACAGTTGACAAAATAATGTGACCAGTGATAGAGAGCAAGAGAATTATAGAGGGAGGGAGATTGGTAGAAGTTACATAAATAATGGTTATGGTATGTCCAGTGGTTACCACTTGTTCCAGTATCCTTCTTTTTAATCCCACCTTTGAAAGCTATCTATGAAATGCTTATGCATTCTCACCATGTCAACTTGACTTATGATTGCAACTTTGCTGATTGTGAGTGTGGCTGTGTGTATGAGTGAGGCATGCAATGAACTGGTACGTTATCCATAGTCAAGTTTTGTCTTGTGTGTGATGTCACTAGAATAGGCTCTGATCTACTGTAGCCTTGAATTGGATCATTTTAGAATGTTATAAACAAAACTAAGGGTGGCTTAGCAGGTTGAGTTGCCACATTACAGTTTGTGGGCTCTGGTTTGATTCCTGCCTGAGATAAACTGTCTGCATAAACTCCCCTTGATCATTATAGACATTCCCCAAGTGCTCTGGTTTACCCACACAGACCAATCTGCAATTAAGCTGGTAGCCCCGAATGACTAAAAATGGCATGTGCTGGGTCCAATTATGTTGTGCATTTATTACTGCTAGCATAGATTCTGCTTCCTTTATGAGAATAACTAAGGTAAAGAATGTAATGTGCATCAACCAATGATGTTAAGTGGTAAGAATAATGTAACAGTAATTTATCTGCTGAGTTGCATTGGTCAATGGATCGGCACTTACACTGAACTGAAGGCTGCTGCGATAGACTCTTCCTTGCTTGAAGCTCGTATTGAAAAGCAAATTTAGAAAATGAATAGGTGAATTTAACTGCAGTGGGCTGGTGCCCTGCCCGGGGTTTGTTTCCTGCCTTGCGCCCTGTGTTGGCTAGGATTGGCTCCAGCAAACCCCTGTGACCCTGTAGTTAGGATATAGCAGGGATATGGATGGATGGGTGAATTTAAGTTTGTGCAAAATACATTCAGCATACATTGATGGGAATTATATTAGCAACAGTGTGAGGGAGTCATATTATTTGTAAAATAATACATACATAATAACAGATAATCAACTCAATTAATGATCGCCTTTGGGTTTTTAATTTCTTCTGCAGATTCATTCATGTTCTCCTGAGCCAGAAAGGTGAAAATGAAGATCAGGCTGTCTTTGGCAGCAGTTGCTGTGCTTACAGCTTTGTTGTTTACCTCTGCTGAGGCTCAAGGTAACATTTCACAATCTCATTATTCTTGGATATTTTTTGCTTCTAGATGGTGCAGAATTCAGTCTTTTCCATTTCTCCAGCTTCTCACTCTCTCTCTCTCCCCCTTTGTCTTACTTTCATTTTTAATGATACTGTGTTTAATATATTTTTTGTGAGCTAATTCCTTTTTTATCTACAGGCTTTTAGTTTGAGGTATGTTACATGAGTTTATAATTGTCTAGTTGATTCCTTTCAGTATGCTACAGAAGTGAGCAACCTTGCTGTACTTTACAGAAATGGAAACATACATACGGTGAACTGAATCCAATTGTGCTAAGAATGCATGTACTATCTGTCAAAATTGTCTTTAATAAAAAGACCTGAAAAAAACTTAAACCTTTGTGAGTGTTTTGATTGATGAACACCAAGTGTTAAGCTGCATGCACAGTCTTCAAAGCTGGAGCCTTTTCCTGTTGGATGACACAGTTTGTCTGACAACAGGAGAAGGTGTGTCATGGGCAATGGGAGGAGCTATATGCTTGGGGCCGCCCCTTAGACTGTGGTCTCCATTTTTTGCAAATATAAGCATGGGATTGGGGGTGTTGTATGTCCTTTATGTGGATGTATATTGTTTATCTTTTCATAATTGAGTTTAGTAATAATTTGTTTATAATATGATGTGTCTAGTTTGTTCTAAATATTTAGTTAACAGTTTACAGCATGGAATGATTTGACACAACCATGTATGAACAAATTCAGTTTAATGGCTACAAGTGCAAGAGATACACTGCATGCTATTAATATTTGTGAATAGACAGGAACAGGAAACACAGAAAAATGGCGGCATATATTGATTTACATACCTTAAGGGGAATTTAAATGGAAATGAAAAATTTCTAAATAAGAAGAAATTTGAAACTTTTTATCTAATATAGATGAAAACATTTGATATATAGATATTCTTTAAACAATTTTAGTTTTTAACTTGCCAGCTGAGTTGCTAGATTATAATTTGAATCAAAACATTTTGTTACTTTTAAAAAAGCTCAGACTGCTGAGTGTACTAGATGCAATGACATAGGCAGAAACATTTTTGTGTTTCATATAACATTTCTAAAATTAAAAGTGCAAATTTGGAAGGCACATAAAAATGGAAATAAAGACCAGGTCATTGTTATAGGGAAGCAGAATTAGGCTAAATCTATTATTATTATACATCCATCCATTATCCTAACTACAGGGTCATGGGGGTCTGCTGGAGTCAATCTCAGCCAACACAGGGCGGAAGGCAGGAAACAAACCCTGATCAGTGCGCCAGCCCACTGCAGGGCACACACACCCACACACCAAGCACACACTAGGAACAATTTAGAATCACCAATGCACCTAACCTGCATGTCTTTATTATTATTATTATTATTATTATTATTATTATTATTATTATTATTATTATTATTATTAT
>JANRMT010062791.1:38529373-38543157 GCA_026402145.1 Polypterus bichir lapradei
ATTATTATTATTATTATTATTATTATTATTATTATTATTATTATTATGCCATTGTAATCAATGAATCATTCAAATAATTACAGTGTGCTATTGATTTTATTGTAGATGCCTGAGTTAATGTGCAAAACCAGTTGCATAAAATTTATTACAAAGTAGCTTAACATTCATTACGTAATTTACATTTTGCATAATAAGAATAATAATACTAATTGTTATTAGTTACTGTAGAGACACCAGTACAATTTTATTTTATATAGTCAAACTGTAGCTCTGAAGCGCTAGCCAAACACTGTATATCTTACAGAAATATTTTCTTTTACACCGTGAGAGCACTCGGTTTTAAATGACTTGCTCAGAAATTTTGGCCTTGTGCTTTTAGTTTAGCTCTTTGTTATATCAAACCCTTATTAACTAAAAGGATTCTACTCTGTCTGGATTTCTATTTTAAATGTAATCATACCGGCAATCAAAGTGTCTCTTTTTTAGGGTTTGACCATGAAAGGCACACAAGCTGTCATTGTTTCAGGCGTTAATGTCCCTCATTTTTCTTTTCATGCTGACTACTTGAGACTAAATGTGTATCTCTAAAGGAAGCATTTGGAAGTCCAAAGACATTCAGCATTCAGATATGTAGTCTTTAGAAGATACTTTTCAAAATTTTGTGTCGTTCAAGTCAGTGTTGTCATTCATGCCTTTTTCCTACGTGAGAAGAGTCGTGTTATTGTTAATTAAGATACAGGGGATTATCAAATGACCCTCATCAATTCTCAGTTTATACTCTTTTCTTGTGCTCATTATTCGGAAAACAAGAAATGAATTCTGTCAGGCAATTTACCTAGATGCAGGTCAGATCAGGCTAAATCCTGTCTGTAGCATTTTTCTTACAGTAGTGTTGGCAAATTCTGTGCGAGCAGCAGTAGGAACATCTGGAGTCATTCTGAGATCCAGGAGCACACATTGTCTAGTACTGTAAACAGAGTAGGAAAGACAGCTGTCATGATAGCAACACAGAATCTCTTACAAAGCACAAGAGTGCTGCAGAGAAAATACAATGCAAATGACAGAGTGGTCTATTAGTCAGGAGGCTGGCCTGTAAACCACAAAGTGTCAGATTGCAGACTAACTGTGGGACCACAAGCAACTCTGTTATCCTTTTGGTGGTTTACATGCATAAATGTGTATTCCAGTTAAAATTGTGCTGTACCTCAACTATAAATTACCTTTATTCTGAAACAACACAAAATCGCCAGTGTTACTTCAAGTGTTAAAAGTATATATACTGTATGTGAAAGCAGCATTAACATATTGTCAGCTAATATTGTTTACATAAGTGTCAATATAACACTAATAATGACTATTTACCCGAGAAATACAAAAATTAAAGGAATCATAAAAAGATTATTTTTAGGTCCAAAGTATGATAAACTTTCTTATGTTTCCTGTTTTGAGCATTATTATAACAAAAAAGTCTCAATAGTATCATCCGACTGATCATGAAGTGGCAGCCTTTTATTTGTAATCTGTATAGGTGAAAGCAAAAAATTTGTAATAATGTAATGTGTGATTAATGCTGCTAAGATAGTTTAAAATAGGTCCCAGGTGTTTTGTTAAAAATAATAAAAAGTGTGTATTAACAACCTTAAACTATATATACTAATAATCAAATTAGGAGTATGAGCTCATTGGCGATGCACAAATCACTTGAGCACATGATGCAGAAAGCAACTGCAGGAAATTGCTTTTCCCTGCCCTCAGTCCAAACAGAATGATTTTATACCAAGTTCCTGACTTGTACTTGCTTTTTTATTGAAAGAAGTGATTTGTTTTCTATGTGTTCAAATATTTACAGTACCCTCTTTAGGATTACCACATAATCAATGCTTGATCTAAATATCAATTTTGATTTGAGCTTCAGTGTTGAGTCAGCTTCAGGGTGGACCCTAGTAAAAGTAACTTTTATCTTAGTTTTCTAAATTTGAAATTGATATAAAAAAGAAAGCAGACACAGAGTGATTGAAAAGTTAAGCAGTTTTCAATGTAGTGAGCGCAGGTTTCTTGCAGATACCTTAGACAATTTGTTTTATATCTTAAAGAGTTGATTGTCATTGGGTATGAGCAAGAGAAGAAAATTTTTTATTTACGACATAAATTATGAACCTAATACTATGTTTTGATAGCATAATTTTCTAAGTAATGAATATAATTTAAATTAATCAGTTTCAGATTTTCCTTGAATTAAATATTACAGTATATTTGAATATTTTGTTTATTTTATGCTAGGACTATAGCAGTAACATTTCATTATAGGCATATATATATATATATATATATATATATATATATATATATATACAAATATTTCTGAGGAATTACCTGTAAATGCATAAGCATCTGAATGTGTAATATTTTAAATATATTTGTCAAGTGTAGCTGAAAAAGAATGTAGTTTCAAACAGCAAATGAAACAGTTTTTGCCATGTTACCTGTAAAGGACTAAGTATAGGGAATATGTAACATTTTAGGACATGTCAAAGTAGCCTTAAAAACTTAAATGAAGCAGTTTTTAAAATTCTGTTACTTTAGCTGATGCTGTAATGTGTGAACTAACTTTGCATCAAGACCAACCGGTTCACCAGTCAATTCCCATAAAATATTTAGGACCTTGGTACCTTTCATTGAAATGAATTACAAAATGTTAAAAAAATTCCTAACAACTTGTCATTACTTAATGACTTTTTTTTTCCTGTAAATATCCCTATGTGTTTTATATGCCTTATATTTCATTACTGGCTGTGTTGTTCTTGCTGTGGTGGTTCACCATTTCTTACTACTAGAATTTACAGAGTTGCAGAGGGAAAACCTTGGGATTCCTCTTATGAAAAACAACATTGCGGAAATATGAAATTCAACACAAGTTTGCTTCTTTGAAAAGATGGATGAAAGCAGAACTTTTTGTTTGAAATGTTTCATTATTTGTTCAAGTGCTTTGAAGTTTTGAGGCTTTTCCCACAGTCATTTTGTTGGTTTGGAATCCACTCATTTGGCTGCGAGAAGTGAACAAGCTGGGCTGCTGCTGGCATCCAAGCAGTCAGCCCAGGACAGAGCTGCATCTCTTGAGTTTATCTTCCAGGTTGGTGATCCTACTTTTCCATGTCCCAGTAAAGCTTTGCTCAGGCCACTTGTCTCTGCCTTGCATTAAATTTGTCCTGAGCTGCAGCTTTTCAACAAGATTTTAAAATGATATTCTTGCATTTCACATAATTCTAACAGTTTTGCATGCGCCAGCTGGAATCAACTACGCTGTGACCACTGAGAAACTACAGGGCCCTTTGAATAGGCTGTGAAATTCTGTTTTAGAAAGAGTCACACGCATTTCTAACTACTGACGAGGAGTTTATAAAGTGTCAAAAATATGTAAGTAGAAACTGTACATCTCACACACACACACAAAAACAACAGTCCAAACTGATAAAATATAATGCAGGGGAAAATTAAAAACTCACCTAGAGTGCAGGATGAGTTCTAACCAGAGTGGGGAAAGCAATCCTTTTCTATTTGTCCCCAGGTGATGTAGTGAAGGATGTTAATCCAGGGTGTGATCAGTCTTGCAATCAAGATAAATTTACATTGAGCAAAGGGCCTTATTTTCCAATTAAAAAACATTCACTTAATCCATTTTTCGCAATCTGTTATATTTTATGCACTCCTGACGAAGGTTAGGCAAAATTAATCAAGGACGATAATGCAATCTGGTATTTGATCTCCTTCTTCTCCAGATCTTTCAGTCTGACTGTGTTTACTCCGGGGCTTGCCTGTGGTATAGACATTATGCTGCAGGTAGTTGTTTAAAGCAAGTCTCCATAGTGTAGAACAGACCCAGTAGCATTCAAAATGGCCTGTTTTCTTCATGGGGTCCACAGCCAGAGTAGGAGGTTTATACTCTTTTTATTTGACTGTAAAATGTTATTTTGAGGTACAAAACCTTATAAAACAATGCACCGCACATGGCGGATCTCCTAGTGTGACAGCAAAGCTTAGCTGGAACTACCTTTAATTCATTCTTCACTGCATTTGTCTTCTGCAGTTCCATGCAGATTCTACATAATGTTCTCTGCAAATTGCCTTTTTCTGTTTCCACTAGCATGTTATATAGTCCTTGGAACTAAGGTTCCTCATTGCCATACCAGAAGCAGATACATGAGTAAGAGTGTAACATTTCTTAAGAATTGAGGGATTCTTCTTATATAATGTGCATGACTGCTAAGAAATCTCTCTGCCAGAGTCACAATTTCTGCTATACCCAAAGCATGCATTTGCCTGAGCTTTAAATGACCCCAAGCAGAATATCATTTTAAAATAATATTTTGATCTGTATGTGTGGGCAATCTTGTACATGAAGCCTTTTTCAAGCACCTAAAGTTATTTGTGTAGTTTTTGTTGTTTCGGGCAACTGTTCATGTACAAGTGCATGATGCTATGAAAGCAGTGCAGCATAAGCAAAGAAATTTGTCCACCCATCTTTAATTGGTTGTTTTTTGTAATTTGTTTGTGTGTATCTCCACTGTCTCTTTCTTTGTGTCAATACAAATGTTCGTATGGAAAACAAAAAAGTACACGCAAGTCAAGTTCGACCTGCTGTGTATTCTTTTAAGAGGTTTGCAATGGATTCCTTTATTTTGATATGTTTTTTTATTACACCTTTCTATTAAAAATTCAAATTTCCTTTAAATCCTGCAATATAAATGCACCTGAAAAATTAAACTCTACCCCTCCCCTATGTTCCATTGTAAAATCAGTGAATGACAAATAATGGTTTATAATTGTGTGTTTTTTTCAGTTTTCTTGCATTAAATGTAAGCAAATTTATGTAGCCTGGTACAGCATGTTTGTAACTATTGCACTCAGCATGTAAAAAATGGTGTATGAAATGTTTGCTCTTGTAAAAATTACATGTCCAGTCATTGTGTATTTAAGTGTGTTTTCTTAATTTGTTGTGCTTGAGTTGCGGATCATCAGCTTGTGGTCTCAGCAATTCAAGTGAATGTCATTTTCTCTGAAATGGCTTTTTCTGATATGTAATGTTTTGTTTCCTGTGTCACCCTTTGCTGTTGCTCATTTTCTTTCCAACAATGAACTTCAACCCAGAGGTCCTTATTGTTGGAAACAAATGTTTGCCTTCAATAAAGCTTGTCAAATTTTCATTCATTTACATTCTATATGGTAAAAAAACTAAAAAGACTAATGCTCATTTTCTTTATTTGTAGTTGATCCTCCTTCAGATTTGAAATTTACTATTCTTAATGAAAATACAGTACAAATGGCATGGAAATCACCACTAAGTAGAATAGATGGATATAAATTAACAGTGGTACCGACAACGGGTGAGTAAGGATCTCAGTGTCTATCTGTGACTGTACATATTTGAATATTTTAACATATGTCGATTGGACATACTAAGACTAATTGAATCTTGTTCAGATATGTTCAAAAATTGCAGCCAGAAAGGAAGTTGGGTAAGAATAGATATTTTTTTAGAACCAGGAGATAAACAGCCTTTAGAGCTTAAAAAAAAGAATAGTTGTTTGACAGAGCTGGAGTCAATGCTTAAGCATTTTAAGAAATGATGCAAAACATCATTACCAAAACTAGAAAATTTTAAGTTTCCTAGCAATAACGCTTACGAGTCATTTATTGTTTTATTTATATCCAAAAAGCCACCTTAAACACTGTGAAAGGGATGAAATGACATATCATTTTGGCTTCTGAATATGTGATTTGCAATGAGGGCCATTACTAACAATATAATGGTGGCTTCCATAAAGACGATCATACAACATAGCAGCAATCAAGGTAAAAAAAATCTGTGATAATAACCCGAAATCATTAAAATTTTAAAATCAGTAAGCAAAATCATTTTAATAATGAAATTAATACACTAAAATGAACGAATAGGGGTTCAAACCTATTACAACATCAAAAAGAAGGACACAATCCATCAATTAGGTTTAAACATCTTAATCTTGAACTCCTTTTCCATTTGTGTTTATGTACAATGTACCACAACTCTGTATTAAAACTCCTCATCATCCCTGTAGTTTTTATGACCTCTTAAATGTATGTGGGTTAGGATTGGTTTAAGCTGTTGAAAAGTTGTTCATATTTTGCAAGCCAAATGAGCGTTGCTTACAGCATGCAACCTGGGCATATGTCGTCCAAAATCGTGTTCGACTTTTCATAAATGAGTCAGCTGATGTTATATGGTGCATTAGGTGCATATTCCAGCTCTGCACACAGGTTTGTTGGTTAATGGTCAAATAAATAAATAAGTTAGTCTTTGTGTTGCAGTCACAAACACTCCTTAAGAGGTAAAGAATTTCCTAACTAATACCTGGCTCTGTTTTTTTCTTTTTCCATCTCCATTAGATTACAGTAAGTCAGCAAATTATTATTTTGCTCTTAATGGGAAAAATCAATGTTTTACTACTAAAAAGTAATGTCTAATCACATAACCTTCTCAAAACTACTAATTCCAATTCAGAGTCACAAAGAGCCAACAACATAGGGGCATGGCAGACACAACACTGGACAATCACAGAACACACACGCTTGCACACACTGAGCCAATTTAGATTGGGCAAAATGTTTAATGCTGTTTTAGTTTTTATATTGAATAGTTAGAGTTAACAGTTCATTCTAGCCCTATACTTTAAAATGACTTAATCTAAAGAATTCTATTATTTATAAGAGGCTACTAAGAAAATAATAACAATTCTAAGTTGTATTGGTTTACATGTCATTTTACCACTTTTGAAGGTGGAGTGATTTCATGATCCCTCAAGGTCAAACTTTTCTACATGAATGTAGTGTTTATCTTTATCCAGCCTGGCCAGAGGCCAACTGGCATGAAGTTTGCCTAGACTTTCCATTATGCATATGACATCATGAGTGAAGTATAGAGCTTTGGATAGATTTAAGGAGAAAATGGCTGAGGTCTTTAGTCAAAAGCTTTCTTCTTGTAATTGCACTTTTTTAGTTAGTGCCTTTACCTGGCAACGTCCTGTTCTGGAGCTTTTCAGACTGTCAGTTTAGTCACCATGCCCAACAGTGCTGGTCTCTGCATTCATTTTCAGAGTCAGATTTAACTTTTTGTGACCTTGAGTTGGATTTAAAAATGGATGGGTGGAGTGACAGAAAGTCAATGCAACCGTGTTCTGTTACACGAAAATAAAAAATACATCAGTGGTCTATTGCATAATAGTAGTCCGCATGATTTTCTAAGCACTAGATACAACATATGCAACCGTCTGTCTTTAGACATCATTTAAAATTATCAATAACCAACATAACAATGAGATTAACAAAATCTCAGTTATTTACATTCCTTTGCCTATGGTTAAATACAGTAAATTTTGCTTTTTTTATTGGAGATTTTCTGAAATTTTTGGTTACTGCCAAGGTTGGAGAAACTTTCAATATTATTTTTATGATAGAACAGCTTTAACTCTTTTCAGATGTTCGTTTTACTAAGATAACACATTTTGCATTTATTTAAATGCAAAGAGCAATTGTTTGTTGTTATATTTTATTGTATAACTTTGCCTGGGATCAGTTAGTTTAAATTACTATTCAGGTCATTGATCTTTATTTCTTTTAAACTGTAGGAACCCTTAATTTTAGAGAAATGTGATAAGTTATTTCAAGGAATTCTGATGGCTGTATGATTTTTAAAAACATTATTGATATATTTTTTATACTAATTCATTTTTTTACACAGATGGCCCCTCTAAAGAAATTGATCTCCCAGCCTCTGCTACACAAACATTGATAACAGATTTAATTCCCGATGTAGAATATGTGGTCACAATACATTCTTTTGAAGGATCTGAGGAGAGTCTACCAATCTTTGGCCAACTTACAAGTAAGTATGTGACACACTATGCAGAGAATCATGTTCTTTCTTTCTTTCTTTCTTTCTTTCTTTCTTTCTTTCTTTCTTTCTTTCTTTCTTTCTTTCTTTCTTTCTTTCTTAACTTGTACTTGCTAGAACAGGCAAGCATATGTTTTTTTTTTTAATTTTAATCTCTGAGAATATCACAAAGCACGTTTCATACTTAAAAGGAAAACAGTCACTATAATGCACGTTTCATAAAGCTATTTTGAAAACAAAATGATTAACTCCAAATGTTAATAGCTATGGATAATTTCCTACATCTGACAAGATCTTACCCATTCTATGATGGGTGAACCATGACAGTAAATAAAAAGGGGCAAACATTTAAGGAAACTATGTTTATATATACTGTAAGTTTATTTCAATGTAATTAATGGTATATTATTATTATTACTGAATCAAATTTAAACGTAGTGTGATTTTCTTGGAACAGTAACCCAAGACAATGTAAAAAGCAAAATGTCTATGTCCCAGTTCATTGCTGATGTCTCAACGCTTTCTAAAACACTCTGCACGTGGGCAGTGAAGAACAAAACAGAGCACTGAGGGCAACTTAATCATGGCTAGAGCTACTCAGTGTCACATAGTGGGGCAGTTGGTGCCATAAAGCAAAGTCAAGATGGTTTTGCTGTATTTGCAAGGAACTTTTAACATATGGTTAAATACCTACCAAAGTAATAATGCTAATAATGACATTTGCCACAAGATGAACCAATGTTCTACATACAGTATACAATACTTAAAGGCACAGTGCATGTTGGGTTGTGGAACATAAAATTCAAATATATACTATGTATGCATCCACATATATCCAACTTAGTAGTGTAGGGAGGTTTCATACATAAGTTATCTCCACTTGAAGGGCCTTCTACCGATATTTTAAAGATGAGCACATTCTCTTGGGACACTCCTGCTGCTACATTCATTGGGCACTATGTAAACAGAAACATAACAAATATGGATAGAATTTAAGGCCCTACAATTTAAAAAAAGTTTGAATTAATATATCACTTTAACCATAAGCAAAATTTTAGCATTGTTGAATTTTAAGTATTCTGATTTTATTAGAATATATGGTCAATATTACACAATGAACAACTTCATTGCACCACAAATACACTTTAACCTGATCCATTCCAATGTCCTCATGTTTTAGTTGAAGCAAGTAATCCATCTCCTGTTGGACCACCAAGACGAAGACCAGAGCATGAGGCAACTTTCAGTAAGTTGACTTCTTTATTTTGAAATGTAAATACATTTGATTTTAGAAGGGTAGTACAGTGTAGTGGTGGATGGTACCAGAGTGTCTAAACATTTAGGACCTGGTTCAGCCCTGAATTCCATAAAAAAATTATTCCACCCTGTTGAAATTCAACATCATTTTTATTTTTTATCAATTAATGATGTTCTTATTGTTATACTTGATGTAAAATAAAGTATTGGGGATAAAGAATATTGTTTTACAATTAAAGTTAATTTAAAATCATACAGATAGAGAAAATCTGTTGTGCATTATTGGTTGAGCGTGGAACTTTTACAGTTTAAAAAAGGACAAGTAACATGCAGAAATTAATATTAAAGAACACGTAAGGTGTCTTGTTTCTTTTTCTACTAGAATTGTATTCATTCCATTGCCACCATTTAAGTACTAAGAGATACAGGGATATAATATACTAGTAGTTTAAATTATCCAGTTTTTATATTATAGTGCCCTTCATAAAGTATATCCTCATGAGATGTTTCACAAAGCACTATATAGTACCATCCAAAGCAGTAAGATAGTAAAGTGCTAAACAAGGTAATTCAACAAGCAGAGTTTTAGCTGAAGTATTGTGGACTTTACATTTTTTAAGGGAGAACAGAGGCAAAAATTATTTTTTTTTTTTTTGTATTTTTTGTATTGGTGAAAAGTTTTCCATCTTTTACATAAAAGACTGATGCAATAGATATTATGCATTTGTTTCATGTGTTACATTTGAAATGTTAAAAAAAGCCTGTTCGCCTCAATTTACAGTCAGTTTACATGGCAACTACCAGAATGAATCAGGGGATGTCTAATCTAATCAGCATTGTGTATCAGCATAACAAATAACCTTGTAAAAACAAATTTCTGATTAAAGAGTTATTAAAGATAAAATAATATCATTTGTAACACTGATAGAACCCTTAAGACCTTGGGATGGAATTGAAGAGAGGAGGCACCATAACTCTTAATTACTGTTCACTAACAGTTGAATAATGAAGCTTTGAATAGATAAAGGGCTGATTTGTGAACATTTTAAGTATATGACTGGTTGAAACATGGCAGCAGTTATGCAAAACATATGGAGGAGGAGCTAACTGCCAGTTCACCTATTAAATTTGATTCAGTGTGTTACCATGTGAGAGACACTTAACGTGCCTGTGCCTCAAAGAAATGTGTGTAAAAAGTTATGATATATTTTACTCTTGTAAGTAGGCTTGGATAAAAGCAAAAATGAAATATAAAATCATAATGATGGAAGTGTTGGGATTTACAGTTTGGTAGCTCAGTACCAGAATTCTGAAGAAGATTCATTATATAACAACATGCCATGGTGACTTTGGTGGTGATGGTTCCACTGCATTTGGTCTGATTCAAAACTCAGCAGTATTTTACATTGTCTTCAATATGTTAACAGTTTGTTAGGAAAAGCATTAAAGAAAACAACACTAACAGTTCAAAAGGTAAGTTTCACAGAGCACATCCACATTAGGGAATGAGAAGTTGGGTTAGATTCAAAACAATGTCTCATTACAAATACATCATTATGAAATAAAAACTGTAATGGAAAGATGGATGATTATTTGGTATTGTTCATTTTGATGGACACTGTAGCAGATAGTTTAGCCAAGTGCCTCATCTTCTTCTTTCGGCTGTTCCCGTTAGGAGTTGCCACAGCGGATCATCTTCTTCCATATCTTTCTGTCCTCTGTATCTTGTTCTGTTACACCCATCACCTGCATGTCCTCTCTCACCACATCCATAAACCTCCTCTTAGGCCTTCCTCTTTTCCTCTTGCCTGGTAGCTTTATCCTTAACATCCTTCTCCCAATATACTCAGCATCTCTCCTGTGCAAATGTCCAAAACAACGCAACGTCGCCTCTCTGACTTTGCCTCCAAATTGTCCAACTTGAGACCCTCTAAGGAATTTGTTTCTAATCCTATCCATCCTCATCACACCCTGTGCAAATCTTAGCATCTTTAACTCTGCTACCTCCAGCTCTGTCTCCTGCTTCCTGGTCGGTGCCACTGTCTCCAAACCATATAACATAGCTGGTCTCATCACCGTCCTGTAGACCTTCCCTTTCACTCTTGCTGATACCCGTCTGTCACAAATCACTCCTGACACTCTTCTTCACCCATTCCACCCTGCCTGCACTCTCTTTTTCACCTCTTTTCCACAATCCCCATTACTCTGTACTGTTGATCCCAAGTATTTAAACTCATCCACCTTCGCCAACTCTACTCCTTGCATCTTCACCAGTTCACTGACCTCCCTCTCATTTACACACATGTATTCTGTCTTGCTCCTACTGACATTCTTGTCCTCTCTAGAGCATATCTCCACCTCTCTAGGGTCTCCTCAACCTGCTCCCTACTATCGCTACAGATCACAATGTCAGTAAACATCATAGTCCACGGGGACTCCTGTCTAATCTTGTCTGTCAACCTGTCTATCACCATTGCAAATGAGAAAGGGCTCAGAGCCAATCCCTGATGTAATCCCACCTCCACCTTGAATGCATCTGTCAATCCTACTTCAGACCTCACCACGGTCACACTTCCCTCGTACATATCCTGTACAACTCTTATGTACTTATCTGCAACACCCGACTTCCTCATACAATACCACAGCTCCTCTCGAGGCAACCTGTCATATGCTTTCTCCAGGTCCACAACTCCTTCTGGCCTTCTCTCTACTTCTCCATCAACACCCTCAGAGCAAACTTCGCATCTGTGGTGCTCTATCTTGGCATGAAACCATACTGCTACTCACTAATCATCACCTCACTTCTTAACTTAGCTTCCATTACTCTTTCCCATAATTTCATGCTGTGGCTCATCAATTTTATCCCCCTGTAGTTACTACAGTCCTGCACATCCCCCTTATTCTTAAATATCGGCACCAGTACATTTCTTCTCCACTCCTCAGGAATCCTCTCACTTGCCAAGATTCCATTAAACAATCTGGTTAAAAACTCCACTGCCATCTCTCCTAAACACTTCCATGCTTCCACAGGTATGTCATCTGGACCAACGGCCATTCCATTTTTCATCCTCTTCATAGCTGTCCTTACTTCCTCCTTGCTAATACGTTGCACTTCCTGATTCACTATCTCCACATCATCCAACCTCTTCTCTCTCTCTTGTTTTCTTCAGTCATCAGCCTCTCAAAGTACTCTTTCCATCTACTCAACACACTCTCCTCATGTGTGGGTATGTTTCCATCTTTATCCTTTATCACCCTAACCTGCTGCACTTCTTACCCAGCTTGGTCTCTCAGTCTAGCCAATTGGTACAGGTCCTTTTCTCCCTCCTTAGTATCCAACCTCTCATACAAGTCAGTACACACCTTTTCTTTAGCCTTCACCACCTCTTTCTTCACCTTGCACCTTATCTTCTTGTACTCTTGTCTACTTTATGCATCTCTCTGACTATCCCACTTTTTCTTCACCATCATCTTCCTCTGTATACTCTCCTGTACTTCCTCATTCCTCCATCAGGTTTCCTTTTCCTCCTTCCTCTGTCCAGATGTCACGCCAAGCACCCTTCTTGCTCTCACTCTTCTACTTCTGCTGCAGTTTCCCAGCTATCTGGTAACTCTTCACTGCCACTCACTGCCTGTCTCACCTCCTCCCTAAGCTCAACCTTGCAGTCTTCCTTTTTTCAACTTCCACCATTTGATCCTTGGTTCTGCCCTCACTCTCTTCCTCTTCTTGATCTCCAACGTCATCCTACAGACCACCATCTTATGCTGCTTAACTACACTTTCCCCTGCCACCACTTTGCAGGCTTGAATCTCCTTCAGACTGACTCTTCTGCATAGGATGTAATCTACCTGTGTGCATCTTCCTCCACTCTTTTACGTCACACTATGTTCCTCCCTCTTCTTAAAATATGTATTCACCACAGCCATGTCCAACCTTTTGGCAAAATCCACTATCATCTGACCTTCTTCATTCCTGTTGTTGACACCATACCTACCCATCACCTCCTCATCTCCTCTGTTCCCTTCACCAACATGTCCATTGACATCTGCTCCAATCACCACATTCTTTCCCTTGGGTACACTCTTCATCACTTCATCCAACTCACTCCAAAAATCTTCTTTCTCATCCATTGCACACCCAACTTGTGGGGCATATGCACTAACAACGTTCATTATCACACCTCCAGTTTCCAGCTTCATAATCGTTACTCTGTCTGACACTCTTTTCACTTCCAAAACACTCTTGATATACTGTTCCTTCAGAATAACTTTTATCCCATTTCTCCTCCCATCCACACCATGATAGAACAATTTGAATCCACCTCCGATCTACCTGGCCTTACTCCCCTTCCATTTAGTCTCTTGCATGCACAATATACTGCATCAACCTTCCTTCTATCCATCATATCTGCTAACTCTCTCCCCTTACCAGGCCAACAGTAGCCCAGTTTCCACCAGCACCCTGTTGGCTAACAGTACTGGTGGCGATCGTTGTTAACCCGGGGCTCGACCGATCCGGTATGGAAATTTGTGTTGTTGTTAGCATATTGATTTAGATAGATAGATAGATAGATAGATAGATAGATAGATAGATAGATAG
>JANRMT010062791.1:38543167-38559053 GCA_026402145.1 Polypterus bichir lapradei
TAGATAGATAGATAGATAGATAGATAGATAGATAGATAGATAGATAGATAGATAGATAGATAGATAGATAGATAGATACTTTATTAATTCCAAGGGGAAATTTCGCAAAATTTTACACCGGCTTCTCTTCTTGACACAACCCTCTCCATTTTTCCGAGCTTGGGGCCGGCACATAGAAACACACTGGTTTGTGCATCCCCTGTAGCTGGTTTAGTCAAGTGCTTCATCTATTTATTTCTAAATGAAACACCAGTGATAACAAATCTGGAACAAGTCAAGAGGTTGAGCTGGTTTCTATATTTATTTTTAGAACATATGTGCAAGTTAATTGGACTAGCCCTCTGGCATCAACTATGGTTAAGGTATCATTGCAGTGGTTCTATAATATTCTTCTTCTTTCTCTTTCACTCCTGGGGAATCTGTGTCTTCTTCTGGGGTGTGAGAATTCTAGTGTGTACTTGTAGATGCTATTTGTAGCCTGACTGAATGATGAAGCATTGTGGAATTTAGTTCTCTTTATTGTCTTGGATTATGGTTAGTGTGGAGAGACCAGAAAAGCATGTAAACTTCAGATTAGAGACTCTACTTCTTCCTGTGTCCTCTTGAAGTTCTTTGTCACTAAAGTAACACAAAGATTGTAATCCAGGCACAGGAGACCCACTTTCAGTTACTGTATAAGAATCATACTCTCTTTTGCACAAAGGTGATCTTTAACAGCTTGCCTTTTTTATCTAAATTACACTTCCTCATCATTTCAAACCAGCATCATTTAAAATGCTGGTTTGAGTTTACTGACAGTCTGTCATACATTTAAAGTGCTGTCAGCATATTTTGGTTGTAATGTAAACCTTTTATAATATTAAGATGTACACATCTATTGCATTAGCAGTAAAGTCAATTTAGTTAAATCTTGTACATGAAATAAACAGTAAAATAATAATAAAAAAATTTTCCTGGGGCCACATGTATAAAACCTTGCTTAGATTCTATACTAAAATTTTGCTGAAGCTCGAAAGGCAAATATAGTATATGCATAAAAAAAAATCACAAATAATAAAACCAAACTGTCTGTACACCACATGTCACGTCAAGTCCCTTTATGAATCTCATATCAATGGAAATCTACAGTATGTGTATGGCACAGTTCCTTTAGTGACTTACTGTTGTCTCCCTCCAGTAACCATGTTCGGCTTAAAAAAAAACCTTTTTTGACTATTTATGATCTAATCATTAAATTTGGCCATGTTTCTAAGTAATGTCTATATTACAAACTATGGGACAATGGAGGAAACTAAACTTCAGTGAATGTGAACTTGAAGTATTACTGACATGGATGGAGTTTAAGAGATGTTCAGGGGGATTTAACCCCTCCAATGGATGCACTAGGTTACTAAAATATGTCTCAAATAAAGAATATTTTTTCCTTAATTTTTTTAAAGATAAGATAATAATCAACAAATTAGGTGCATAATAATGCAGTAGTAGAACTGCTGTCTTGTAGTAAGGAGTCTCCCACAGTCCAATGACATGCAGGTTAGGTGAATTGGCAAGGCTAAATCGTCCCCTGATGTGTATGTGTGTGTGTGTGTGTTTGTTTGTTCCTACCTGCACATGTTGATTGCTGGAATATGCTCCAGCTGCCCCCTGCCCTGGATAAGCAGATTTAGAGGATGGCTGGATCAATTAATTTAATAAATCATCCTGCCCAATGCAGCTCTGTCTTGTGTGTCACCTATCCTTAAAACAGAGACAGAAATACTCTTTACAGTTTTAAGAACATATTTGTTTATTGTTTCAGAATTAGCTTGAGAGAGGTTATTTTAACTTGTGGCTGCTCCTGTTGCAAACAGATCGTTAGTAGTCAGCATGATCACATACGAGTAACAGGGCCATGTTTAAAGTAGCTGCCACGTGTCGTCATCAGATCAACTTAGAAGAGTATGCATCCTCAGTCACTGGCTACATTAACAAATACATAGTTGATGTGACTGTCACAAAGACCACCAGAAAATGTGCAAATCAGCATCCAACACATGTGCAAATGATTCCAAGCCATCACAGACCATAAGGCCACACCACCTGTCTAAAGTGGAGATGCCTCCCTTCCAGATATTCTAAGTAACTTTTACACGTGTTTTGAAACCCTGAACGGCATACCTACAAGTAAGTCCATCCTTCTTTAGGAGGAACAGGTACTGTTTGTCCACAGCTTATGTGAGTGCTCAGGAAATGTGTAAACCAGCTGAGGGATAACTTTATAGACATTTTCAACATTTTCCTCAGGCAGGTAGTCGTCCACAATCACCCAAAACTGTACGGCCATACAACCCTGAATATGCCTGATCTCGTCCAATCCACCAAAACTGCCACCATCATATCCATGCCAAAGTGGTCCTGTGTCTCTTGCCTCAGTGAATTTTACCCTATAACACTCACACTGGTCATGAAGTGTTTCAAGATGCCAGTCTTGGACCATCTGAAAGATGAACAATCCACATCACATGACCCATTCCACATCATCAGCTCTTCATCTGGCCCTGTTCCATCTTGAAAAAGAGAATGCTGTTCAAAGACTTCAGTTTAGCATTCAACACCATCGTCCCCCAGAGATTTATAGGGAAGTTGAGTCTGCTAGGCTACAACACTTCCTTATGCAGTTGGATTTTGGACTCCCTGACACTGAGATTACAGACCGTCTTTGTCAGAAGCTCCATCTCCAACACCATTATGCTAAGCACTGGTGCCCTCCAAGACTGTGTACTCAGCCCACTTTTAACTCTGCTTACTTGGTATAGCTGCATACAGCTCTCACCATCATTAAGTTGCTGATGAAACAATGGTAGTAGGTCTTATCAGCAATGGCGATGAGTCAACTAACAGAATGGAGATATGGTGATTGACAGACTGGAGCAAGTGCATCAATCTCTCTTTTAACATGGATGAGACAAAACAGATGATTGGCGCGTTCAAGAAAGACCATCCTGAGCAAACTCCATTGTACATCAAATTATAGAATTGGACAAAAAAGTTATTTTTCCACTTCCTTGGGCAGATGAAGAAAACAAGACTACCTTCCCCATTCCCACCACATTCTTCCAGTGAGAGTGTTCTAATTGCTTGTGTCACTGTCTGGTTTGGAAAATGCAGGGTCTCAGACCACAAAGTCTTACAACAAGTAGTGCACACATCAGAAAAGGTCATTGGGACCTCTCTTTCCTCCATTAAATACATCTTTATTAAGTGCTGCATTCACAAAGCCCACTTCATCATGGAGGAATGCTCCCACACCTTTCCACAGTCTCTTTGTCCCATTTCCATCTGGCAGAAGGTTCTGTGGTATCTGAACCAATTCTACCCAGTTCTGCAACAGCTTCTACCCCTTGGTAGTCTAGACTCTGACAGTCTATGCCTCCTCCCCTCAGATCTGCTCCTAGTAGCTTATTTACATGCATTACATTTGTCACTACTGTTGTTTTTATTATTAGTTCTTGTGATTACTTGTTTATTTTTATTTATTTATTACTATTAATTTCAGTGTATTACTCTCTACTCATTTAGCATTTATTTATTTATAGTATAGATCTCCACTTGTCTTGCAGCTGTATTTGTTATTATTATTTATTATTTGACTGACACCTTTATCCAAGGTGAACTTACGAGTTACATTTAAGAGATAGAATTGGTTACATTTCTTTTGTTTTTCCAGTTGGAGCACAGGCAGGTGAAGTGACTTGGTCATGATCACACAGTGTTATTAGTGGTATTTAGACCACAGCCTCAGGGTTGGAAGTCCAAATCCTTTACCACCACTCCACACTATTCATACAATATGTTGCACCATAGTTCTAGGGAACATTATTTTGTGACAATGTATGATTCAATTCTGTGTATGGATGGTATTAAAATAAAGCCACTTCACTTGACATTACATATTAGTTGTACGTTAATTGAAGGAAAATGCTTTCAGTTTACAAAAGCAAATTCATTCTGTGATGGTGCCTTTATCACAACATATATGCAGTCAATTGCACTGATTACATTAAGAAAATCAGCAATCGTGGCAAATTACCTTTTGATTCCAGCTATCTAACCCTGGCTGTAAGGAAATTGGATGTATCTGGGTAGCATCTTGATTATACCGTCCCATTCAGATAGCATGGCATATAGATCAGGGACGACTGTGAGAATTCTGACTAGTCAGCCAGTTCACATTGAAAAATGCCCATTACCAAATACCCTACAGGGTTTATGGAAAGACATATGGCAGTCCTTTCAGGCAGTCTTTGTATTGGTGAACTGGTAATATGATTTAGTACTAAGGGACAAGGGTATAGAGAAGCTCAAAAAACGACAGGTATTTTTGGTTTGGTTTCTGATAAGCTGGATTAAATTGGGAATTTGTAAGGCAAGTGGGAATTTGATTACACATACATTTTGGTTACTGAAAGAGATAAGAGGAAGAGTTCAAAGAGATATTGAAAATTGGGGTTTTGCTACTGCTAAATAGAGGTGGAAGGGACTGATGGACTGGTGTGGTCTTGAGGGTTACAAGAGTGAAGAAAATTTGATCTTAATGTATAAGAAAATATTTTCCTGCTGTGATGTAATTTGAAAATAGTCTTTAAGGATTTGGATTTTTGAAATAAAAAAGTAACAGTTGCTAAAACCTGTAATGAAACAGGGATTATGTGATTTCTATGAATACTGATTCCAAATGTAGCATCACAACTCCAAAACAACACTTCTAAGATGTCTAAATTGGTTTATAAGCCAGTCTTCATGATAAGCCAAAAATCGTTGTGATCCCTGTATGGTCCTTGCATAGCCTATCATTGGTAATAGCCTACCAAAGGGCTAACACTGCCATTGCCAGTTATGTTGTACACCACACATAGCACACATTTTATAGGCAAAACAGATAGGCTGCACACTAAGGCAATTAACATTATGCATATGAATTAGGTGTTAACCAGTGTTAATGTTAATTAACTAATGTATTGAGAGAACATGTCAATTAAGTAAGTGTGATATAATTGGTTAAAGAACATCAGGATATGACTGACATTTCATTGAAAGGTGCAGTAAAAGAAGATTTTCTGTTCAGTTTGTTACCTTGCTGTCTGGAGTCTCTAAAAAGTCAATCCCAAAAAAAGTTTGTGTAGGACTTATGAAAAATTTCAACCATCTGTAACTTTAAAGTAATTTTCGAAGTATTCATTTTATAAATTCAAACGTTTGCCTAAGAAATTGCTTACACGCATATCTGAGCGTAAGGACATTTTATACTTGAAGCACTTGGTATCAATGGGGTATCACTTGTATTTAATATTTCCCCCCAGTCTAGAAGGACATGAGAATGTGAAATGTGCTGGTGATTTTTAGGAAACAGTTGTAAATAATATCACATTTTGTAACATTTTTTTTTTCAGAATGTTCCCAAAGCACTATTGCAGATATTGTGTTTCTGGTGGATGGCTCTTGGAGTGTTGGCAGAGACAACTTCAAGCATATACGCAGCTTTATAGCTATGGTCACGTCTGCTTTTGATATTGGCGAAGAAAAAACACGAGTTGGCATTGTACAGTACAGCACAGACACCAGGACTGAGTTCAACTTAAACCAGTACTTCAAGAAGGGAGAGCTTCTGAAAGCCATCAATAACCTTCCCTACAAAGGAGGAAACACAATGACAGGTAGTTCTTTTTTTTTTTTTTAAATACATACAACTCTTTCTTTCCATTATTTTTTGCCCATATGTGGCATTATTATATTTTTAGGTAAACAAATTACACTTTATTGTCACATGGTTATAATTTTGCTTATTTGATAAAGATTATAAATAGTATGATGCATTTCTATGAATCATTCAGCAAAGCATGAAATATATTATGTGTTAATTTATCTAAAAGTTTAATTATTTTATATATTTACAAAGTGAAGTGGCCAGTATATATTGTACATTACAGTGTTTTCTGTTAAGAACGTAGATATGATGATTAAAATGTATTTTCACACTATAATTTACTTTGCTTATTTTTGTGTGACAGGCACTGTAGCATTTCCTACAATAGCGGTTTCTTTGGAAAAAAAAATAATTGTTATAATTCTTATGGGAGTAATGGGTGCTGTTTGGGTAAATGGAAAGAAAAGACATTTATACTTTTTTTTACCTTTTAATCAAAACTGTTTGTATATATTTTCTTCTTTTCCAGGAGACGCCATGGACTATTTACTTAAAAACACTTTCACAGAGGCTGCTGGAGCCAGAAAAGGATTTCCGAAAGTAGCAATAATCATAACTGATGGAAAATCACAAGATCCTGTTGAAGACAATGCTAAGAGGCTGCGAAATATTGGGGTTGAAATATTTACCTTAGGTGGGTGTTGGCTAATAGTAATTCTTTCTTTTTTTTAAAGATACATGTCATGCTGACATCATTATTGTACAGTAAATATAGCCGATCAACACAGGATGAAGACCATGAAGGTCCAGTAATGATACCTCAATAGTCGAAAGTAAAGCTCCATCCTTAAATCAGCCGCTACAATTTTTCTTATTTTCCATGTGTTATGACATCTTTTTCATCTGCTAGCAATGCTCCATAGTCATTTTCACTCAGATATTTAAAATTGATTTTCCCTTATTGTAGTCAAATCGATAATCCACATAATTTCATATCAGAAAGAACTGGCCCTCACGACAGCACAAGACATCATGCTATTTATGTTTTTAATGATAAACCATTGAGAAAAAACCTTTATTTTAATTTACTTTGCCAACACACTATAGATGCTTCAGGTAACAATACTCCATCCATCCATTAATCCATCCATTTCCCAAATTGTTTTTTATTACGTGGTTGAATGGTGAGGCAACCTACAGCAGCCAAAATGAATGCAAGGCAATAATCAAGATTGTAATGGTTATTATTTTTACTCACTTTTACTCATACTGGATCAGTTTCGATTTGATAATTAAATTATTAGATTTTGTAAGGCAACAGTTGAAACTCCAATAGAGCCCAAATCCGAAACCAAGCCCAGATATTCATAGCTATGATGTGAGAGGAAGCAGTGCTAAACTTTCCTATTCTTCTTAGCACCAATAGTAGTGTACTCACTTTCACTGACTGTGAATATGTCCTTTTATAATGTTCCTTTTACTTATCCCTTTGACCTGGGTTCAGAAGAAGTCATTAACACTTTCTTTTGTTTGAATCTTCACTTATTAGTTATCCCACCTATACACTGCAACATATTCATTCTGCTGCAAATTTGTTCCTTGCTAGATTCAAATGTGTGAGCTCATCCTGACCAGTCCTCCCATATAGTATATAATAAACAGTTTTTCACTTTACCTACAGAGTCAAACAAGTACTTCTGTAGCTGCAGTCACTCTTTTTCAGTATGGTAGGGAGTAGACATCACAACTGCATGCAACAACCCTTAACCCTTACATTTGTGTTTTGTCTTCTTTTAATTCAATACAGGAATCAAAGCTGCAGATATTGAAGAATTGCAAATGATGTCCTCAAGTCCTTATGACAAGCATGTCTTCAGTGTATCAAACTTTGACTTAATTAAGACAGTACAACGTGAGATAGCTTCCCAAATGTGTTCGGGAATTGAAGAACAGCTGAATGAGCTTGTCAGCGGAGAGGAAGGTGAGGTTCTTTCAGCTTTTCTATGCTTTGAACTTGCATTGATTGTGCATAGTTTTGAATTATGTCTACATTAGTATTTTGCCAACCAATATTAACCTAAACAATCATTATTTCTTTCACCTAAATTGTTATTCCCCCCCACCCCCCCAAAAAAAAAAAATAAAGGTGGTAAAATAATTTCCAGAATCTAATAACATTATATTTTCTGCAATTTCAAAGCCTTTAGCTCCTTCCAATAATGCAAACATCATTTATATGATTTCCCCTCCTTTATGGATGGCTATTTTACATTTTATTAACCAAGTGTTACAAACCTTCTTCAATGTTTTCTCAGCTGTGGAGCCAGCATCCAACTTACAAGTTCTTGAAATCTCATCCAGATCAATGAAGGTCACGTGGGATGCATCCCCAGGGCAGATAACGGGCTATAAGCTGCAACTTATTCCAATGCTTGCTGGCAGCAAGAGGCAGGAACTGTATGTACAACCTACTGTGACATCAGTGAATGTAAGAGATCTGTCTCCTGACACAGAGTACCAAATCAGCTTGTTTGCTTTGAAAGGGCTTACACCAAGTGAGCCTGCAATGGCAATGGAGAAAACTCAGCCTATCAAGAAAACTGTAGGTAGGTGTCTGATAAATGACCTGTTCTGTTGGCTAAAACTGAAATTATAAAGTGATCTGGGTTTTCATAATTAAACTCAATTTGCATTGCTGTGTTTCTTTCAACAGAGTGTACTCTTGGAGTAGATGTGCAAGCTGATGTTGTTCTTTTAGTTGATGGCTCCTATAGTATTGGTTTGACTAATTTTGCCAAAGTTAGAGCTTTTCTGGAAGTTTTAGTGAAAAGCTTTGAAATTGGACCAAACAAGGTACAGATTAGTCTTGTCCAGTATAGCAGGGATCCTTACACTGAATTTGCTTTGAACACACACCAGAGCATCGATGCTGTACTTAAGGCAGTCCGCTCCTTCCCCTACAGAGGAGGCTCTACCAACACAGGAAAAGCAATGACCTATGTGCGAGAAAAAATATTTGTTGCCAGCAAAGGTGCCAGAAGAAATGTCCCAAGAGTGATGATTCTGATCACTGATGGCAAATCTTCAGATGCTTTTAAAGATCCTGCTACAAGGCTTCGAAATACGGATGTGGAAATCTTTGCAGTTGGTGTGAAAGATGCTGTTCGGTCTGAACTGGAAGCCATTGCTAACCCTCCAGCTGATACTCATGTATATACAGTTGAAGACTTTGATGCTTTCCAGAGGATATCAACAGAACTTACTCAATCAATTTGCTTACGCATTGAGCAAGAATTACATGCAATTATAAGCAGATGTAAGTATTTCATTTGTGTTTTAACACTGAAAAAGTTAAATTTAATTCCACTTAAACATTACCTTCTATTACCATTATAAAACCGATTCATGCTTGGAGACGCTTCCATCCATTCACATATTCTAAAGTCTGTTTATATAAGTTTAACATCAGGCACAAGGTGGGTATTAGCTCTTAAAGGGGCATCTATCTGTTACAGGCCACATTCAGTCGCATGTGGCCAATTTAGCATTGTCAGTTGACCTTAAATGTACATTTTAGGAATGTCTGTGAAATGTGAAGTACATGAAGAAAAACCCTACAGTCATTGAGAGAGTGTGTGAACTCTACATAGACATTGACTGGGCCAGGATTTGAACTCATGTATGCATTTGCCTCTCACTACTAAAAACATTCCTGAACATTTAGATTTAACTGAAGTAAGCCTTATTATACAGCAGCCCTCAACACATTATTGCCACATTTGATCCAAAACAGAAGATAATATACACAGAATGGATAAAAAAGCTATACTAGACAAGATCAAAACTTAATCACATTGATTACAGAAGAGGTGACATGCAAACCCTAAAACATCTCTATTAGTTGTGTGAACATAGGCACATAGGCACCAACACCTACTACACATCACAACTAACATGCATTTATGAATTGTAATCCATGACGGTATTGTGAATTCTTTTGGACTGTGTAAGTTCACACATTAAGTTCGAGGATAATGTAATGAGGGTGAAACAAAGCACCTAGAACAGGAAAAGGAGCAGTAAATACTGTATATTCTTGATTTAGAATGCTGGCTCCAGCACACTTTATCTTTCTAACAATGATCAGCTCTTATGATGGCAAATTAGAGGGATAGGAGATATTGAGGAGGCAGCAAAAAGAGCTAGAAAAACAAGAATTCATCTTCTTCTTTCAGCTGTTCCTGTTAAGGGTTGCCACAGCGGATCATCTTTTTCCATATCTTTCTGTCCTCTGCTTCTTGCTCTGTTGCACCCATCACCTGCATGTCATCTGTCACCACATCCATAAACCTTCTCTTAGGCCTTTCTCTTTTCCTCTTCCCTGGCAGCTCTATCTTTAACATCCTTTTCCCAATATACCCAGCATCTCTCCTCTGCACATGTCCAAGCCAACGCAATTTCACCTCTCTGACTTTGTCTTCCAACCATCCAACTTGAGCTAACCCTCTAATGTACTCATTTCTAATCCTATCCACCCTCATCACACACACTGCAAATCTTAGCACCTTTAACTCTGCTACCTCCAGCTCTTTTTTCTGCTTTCTGGTCAGTGCCACTGTCTCCAACCCATATAACATAGCTGGTCTCACTACTGTCCTGTAGACCTTCCCTTTCACTCTTGCTGATACCCATCTGTCACAAATCACTCCTGACCCTTTTCTCCACCCATTCCACCTGCCTGCACTCACTTTTACACCTCTCTTCCCCAGTCCCTGTTCTCTGAATTGTTGATCCCAAGTATTTAAACTCATCCCAGTTCACCAGCTCTACTCCCTACATCCTCACCATTCCTCTGACCTCTCTCTCGTTCACACACATGTATTCCATCTTGTTCTTATTGACCTTCATTCCTCTCCTCTCTAGAATAAACCTCCAACTCTCTAGGGTCTCCTTGCTCCCTACTCTTGCTACAGATCACAATGTCATCAGCAAACATCATAGTCCAAGGGGACTCCTGTCTAATCTTGTTTGTCAACCTGTCCATCACCATTGCAAATAAGAAAGGGCTCAGAGCTGATCCCTGATGTAATCCCACCTCCACATTGAATGCATCCAGGACTCCTACTGCAGTTTTCACCACTGTCACATTTCCCTCATACCTATCCTGTACAACTCTTACATACTTCTCTGCCACTTCCGACTTCCTCATATAATACCACATTTCCTCTCGAGGCAACCTGTCATATGCTTTCTCCAGGTCAACAAAGACAAAATGCAATTCCTTCAGGGCTTCTCTATACTTCTCCATCAACACCCTCAGAGCAAACATTGCATTTGTGATGCTCTTTCCAGGCATGAAACCATGCTGCTGCTCACTAATCATTACCTCCTTTCTTAACCTAGCTTCCATTACTCTTTCCCATAGGTTCATGCTGTGGCTCATCAATTTTATCCCCCTGTAGTTACTACAGATCTGCACATCTACTTTATTCTTAAAAATCGGTACCAGTACACTTCTCCACTCCTCAGGCATCCTCTCACTTTCCAAGATTCCATTAAATAATCTGGTTAAAAAACTCCACTGCCATCTCTCCTAAACACCTCCATACTTCCACAGGTATATCATCTGGACCACTGGCTTTTCATTCTTCACCCTTTTCATAGCTGTCCTTACTTCCTCCTTGCTAATCCATTGCACTTCCTGATTTATTATCTCCACATCATCCAACCTTCTCTCTCTCTAATTCTCTTCATTCATCAGCCTTTTAAAGTACTCTTTCCATCTTTTCAACACACCCTCCTTACTTGTGAGTACGTTTCCATCTTTATCCTTTATCACCCTAACCTGCTGCACATCTTTCCCAGCTCCGTCTCTCTGTCTAGCCAATCACTACAGGTCCTTTTCTCCCTCCTTAGTCTCTAACTTCTCATACAACTCATCATACACCTTTTCTTTAGCCTTCACTACCTCTCTCTTCACCTTGCGCCTTATCTCCTTGTACTCTTGTCTACTTTCTGCATCTCTCTGACTATCCCACTTCTTCTTTTCTATCCTCTTTCTTTGTATACTCTCCTGTACTTCCCCATTCCACCACCAGGTTTCCTTTTCCTCCTTCCTCTGTCCAGATGTCACACCAAGCACCCTTCTTGCTCTCACTCTTCTACTTCTGCTGCAGTTTCCCAGCTATCTGGTAACTCTTCTCTGCCACTCACTGCCTGTCTCATCTCCTCCCTAAACTCAACCTTGCAGTCTTCCTTTTTCAACTTACACCATTTGATCCTTTGCTCTGCCCTCCCTCTTCTCCTCTTCTTCTTGATCTCCAACGTCATCCTACAGACCACCATCTTATGTTGCCTAACTACACTTTCTCCTGCCACCACTTTGCAGTCTTTAATCTCCTTCAGATTGACTCTTCTGCATAGGATATAATATACCTGTGTGCATCTTCCTCCACTCTTGTACTTCACCTTATGTTCCTACCACTTCTTAAAAAACATATTCACCACAGCCATGCCCATCCTTTATGCAAAATTCACTATCCTTTGACCTTCTTCATTCCTCTCTTTGACACCATACCTACCCATCACCTCCCCATCTCCTCTGTTCCCTTTACCAACATGTCCATTGAAATCCGCTCCAATCACCACTTTCTGTCCTTTGGATACACTGTCCATCACCTAATCCAACTCACTTCAGAAATCTTCTTTCTCATCTATCTAACACCCAACTTGCGTGGCATATGCACTGACAACATTTATCATCACATCTTCAGTTTCCAGCTTCATAATCAGTGTCTGACACTCTTTTCACCTCCAAAACACTCCTGACATAATGCTCCTTTAGAATAATCCCTACCCCATTTCTGCTGCCATCCAAAACTTTCCATTGTTGTCCACATATTGATATGCCAAAATTTTACACCAGATGCCCTTCCAGATGTAGTCCTCCCTGTTTATCCGGGCATGGGGCCGGCACGAAGAAACACACTAGTTTGTAATTCCCCTGTGGCTGAGTTAGAAAAAAAAAAGAAAAACAAGAATATTTTTCAAAAATGATCAAACACTTGGAACACGTGTAACATTAGTTACAAATATAAGATGTGTTATGCTATGTTATGTTATGTGTTTTCTAATGGTCTTATTATCCTAAACAATAACAAAACAACATACTAAAGAAGAAAAAAAAGAACATCAACACAGTTCTCAAATACTGTACGATCTTCTCTGCAGAGCACAGTCAGCTCTTGTGTTTTTGCTGCTTTTGGCCAAATTGTAAAAGGTGCCCCAAACCCAAGACAACCAAACATATGCCCCTTTTATGAAACTCTTATGTCACAGAAAGTAGAATAATTGCTGTTATACAACACAATATTAAATTACCTATATAACATTATGCTTCTAATGTGGTCATTTAAATGGATAATGAAATGATTTACAGTATACTATATATTCACATTCATACATGCATTTTTTTTGTGGGTTATTAATATTGATGGGATTACTGAAATTCACAATTCTTGATTTAGCAATTTGATTTGGCATTTTAAAAGTGAACATATTTTATTTGCAAAATGTATGAACACAAATATAGTAATATATAAATAAAAAATGAGGGAGTGTCTCTCCTAGACTTTCTCGTATACTCACATAGGGGAATGGATATCTGAGGATAAACCTCAAGACAATGATTATATTTTTATATTATGTACATAAAAGAATCATCAACAACAAATCAAATCAAATTAATAATATATTGAACAATTATTTTAAAAGTAAAGTTGAATAAATCAGACTCTGCAGCTGCATGAATAAAAAAGTACCACTTCTGGTTAGCGGAAATAGCTCAAAAGTTGATAGAAATCTACATTTTATACCTAATATCTCTATGCAAAATTTGATTGACCTAAGTGAAAGTGTACTAAAGTTATTGTGTTTACATACACACACACACAGATAGACAGACAGACATAACTCCAAAAATATATAAGATATTTTCGGACTCAGGGAGGTCTAAAACGTTGAGATTCATCAAAACCTCAAGGTCGAATTTTTGGACGATTACAATACTTTCCCTATACTTTGTATACAAGAAAGTAAAAAAAAAAAAACATAATAATGCTGACCAGTTCAGCGATTCAGAAGAGATTGCTTACAGTATTTTTGTTCCTCATTTGGCATGTTTAAATATTGGCATAATTTATGAATGGGGCATAAATGACCGTTTTAAATCACTTGTAATGACGATGCTTGCAAAATAAAGGAACAAATTGAAAGGAAAATATGTATCAATGTAGAAATAAGGATGGAAAATAAGATAAAGAACACAAGTAAAACTATGAACTTGCAAGTGAACAAAATCAAGAATTAAGGATGTTCAGCATAAAGAGTGCTTCTGTGCTTTGTGGGACTTCAAACGCCATCCATAAAGAGCTGATGTAGCTCATCAGTCGTTAAGACCAAGCACCTCAAGTACTTAAAAATAATATAAAGTAAAACAATTTAGTAGTGTTAAAAGGAGATGGACAGTTGTATTAAGTGCACATGCTCGTATGTCAGGGTTGGTATTATGTATAAAAATGCCACCATCCTCTAAACTTTGCCACCCTAGGAAACCACCTAGTTTGCCTAAATGTTAGAACCAGCCCTGCTGCAAAGCAATTTTTTTTTAAAGAAGTTGTTCTTGATTCCTTTCTAGGTCAAAGCAAAGTAACAAAAGAAGGACAAAAATTAATATCACAACACAATTTTATTTTTGTTCAGGATAACAGCCCTTTATCAGAGGTGTAATACTAAATTCAAAAACTATACAAAACAAAAACCATTATAATATAAAAAAGAAACAATAATAAACATGTCATTTGGTCATTATTTATAAATTTGCCTCAAGCTTAAGCATGGCTGTAAAGAAAAGAGATTACATTATTTTTGTTATGTCTATTGGATGCAGCAATGTTGAAGAAGTTAATCTGAAACACCTCTATCAGCTTGACCACACTGATTTATTTCAAGTCATTTCACTCTGTTATCACATCACTTAACAGAAATGTACAGGTGAGTGAAAAACTTAAGTGCAAGGTCCACAGCAACAGAGTAAAATTAATTTGAGTGCAGATTTACACAACAGAGTATACACATAAATGCATTTAAGTATCAATTCAATAGTCACACATTGTACAAAATAAACTAATCAAATAAGTAAACATAGACATAATGACAATTCATACACTATACAATGCATACTAATGACACAAAATAGTTGTAGTGTAAAGGAATGTGGAGATGAAGGAAAAGTAGCCTGAATGTGAGGGACCGCTTAGGGTTAGGGTTACTACCAGACACTTGGCAGACTTTAGCATCTTAACAGCTTGGTGGAAGAAGCTATTTCAGGGTCCACTGATCCATAACCTGATGCTATGGTATTGCCTGCCAGAAGGTAATAATCTGAAGAGTACATGACTCAGATAACTGGGGTCATTGATGGCATTTACAAATCATATTACTTTTGCCATTTGTAAACAAACTCAATCAAAACCACACCATCTTGCATCCTCTATGGAACAGTTTGTGCTAAACTCAAAAGAGGCCCATTCTGACATTGTAGTGATAGTGAGGAAAAACAGCACACAAAAATGCTGACAGCTTTTTCTCCTTTAGGATTCATGTGGCCAAAATGGCAAGCACACAAGACCACTTTCAAAAGTAATGGCATAAGCTTTTACACAGTTATAAAGTCATGCAGCAAAACCCAGATGCTGTTATTATAATTTTGGGCAACAGGGAAAAGATGGTATGTGGAAAATTGACTTCAGGGTACTTGGCAGATCACAGTAACAATTAAGTGTGAAGTATTCATTTCTGAAATTTGTCAGTTCAGAGTTCCAGGACACTGTACGGATTCCTGCTGGGAGCTTTCAGAAGCAAAAAATTAAGTAGCGACATTTTCTCAGAAGAAAATGCATCTGGAAATATTTCAGATAGGGGATGTTTCCAATGGCTGAATATAGGCTTGTCTACAGGCATAAAACTTTCATCTTGAGTATATTCTGTATGGTTTTTGCGTGTTGGCTGCTCTAACACTGCAGTTTCCCCTTGCAATCAATAAAGTATCTGCCTTTCTATCTATTTTACATGGCATCTTCATTATCTATCTATCTATCTATCTATCTATCTATCTATCTATCTATCTATCTATCTATCTATCTA
>JANRMT010062791.1:38559063-38591553 GCA_026402145.1 Polypterus bichir lapradei
CTATCTATCTATCTATCTATCTATCTATCTATCTATCTATCTATCTAAGATAAAATGACATTGTCAAATCTGACTAAGAAGCTAACAATGTATGGACAAAAGAATGAAGATCTTGAATGTTCAAATTTCACAATTATAAGGTTTCCTTTTTCTATCTTTTAAGTATTTCATGATTATTTGATACACAAAGTGTTCTTTGTATATCTTCTCAGAATGTTCCACATCTAATATTTCATATTTAATATCAAATGCTAAAAAGGCTGGAAAAAAAACTTTTTATGTAATATTTGTGTTACTGCATAACGGTGCACAGTTAGTGCTACTGCATCAGAGCAGGAACTCCAAGTTTTTCTTTCACATCCCAAAAATGTGCCAGGATGACGTAGGCAAATTGACCCAGGATGAGTGCACCCTGTGATAGCTTGACATCTCATCCATGACTGGTAACCTTGTGGTCAATAATTTTAAGGTACACACCAGCTCTTTGCAAACCAAAAATGGGTTTAAACGGGTTCAAAAGATAGATAGATGGATTTAATATTTGAGGTAGTATCACACTTACCTCATTATCATTACATTTACTAATTGTTTTTACTTCAGGAGTAAACTTAAACATAAGTTACTTTGGAAACAGCAAACTTAAAAAATCTGAAAAACAGATGTATCATATTCAAGTCAATTGTTAATTAGTGAACAAGTGATTGTGAACACAACATCTAGACTGATCTTTTTGAATTTTTTCTTTTTTACAGCTTTGGTTGCACCTAGAGACCTTACCTTTTCTGAAATCACATCTCGAAGTTTCCGTGCCAGCTGGTCATCTGACTCTGACAGAGTAGAATCTTTCCTTTTAAAATATAAGCCAACATTAGGTGGAGATACCATCACAGTTTCTGTTCCAAGTGACACCACCTCAACAGTTTTGATGAATCTACAACCCCTAACGAAATACTCAGTCAGTGTTTTATCTCAGTATGAGAACGGGGAAAGTCTTCCGCTTGAAGGAGAGGAAACAACACTGGAAGGTATCATCAGTTATATTATTTTTCTTAAATAAGCACATGTACTAAGAAATGAAAATGTCTAACCTGGTGCATCAGTGATACTGCCTTGATTATGATTCTTATCTTTGGCTTATTTCTTTATGGATGTTTATGTCCTCCTTGTTATCTCGAAGAGTTTGTTCCGAAGAAATATATGTTGGTGTATTATATGGTTATTATTTAAATATTTATCTTAATATTTTTGTAACTTATTTTTTTGTAATTTTAATATAGCTGAAGAAATTAACATTGCATACAAGCAATTTGAACTTATACAACATGTGACTTTATAAAACTAGGAAAACAATAATTAAAAGAAAAAAATACATATATATGAGTTTGTGTGTTTGTGTATATCAGAAAGTTATAAAAGGAAAGCAACAGAACAGAATTCAACCCCCACCCTAGATATGTTTGTAACTTCTAAAAATAAAGATATTTTTAAATAAAATGGTGTATTTCCACCTCTCCATTTAGTGTTTAATAACTGTGCCATTATAGACATGGACAAATTAATAGAGAAGATAGCAACAGAGTTAAACAACTAGCAGTGAAACTTGCCATTAGCAGAACTACTATTATAATTGTTAAATAGAAAACAGAAAAAGATGGATGGTTCGAGTTAAGTTAAATGGCTTGAGTTTTATTTCTGTGAGCTAAAAATACACTGTCCATGTAAGTGGAAAACTTAATTAACCTGCAGGAAAATTGGACACATATGGCTTGATCAAGAGTGTCGTTGTAAATACAGTGCACCAAATCATTTTTGCTCATCCACAGATCAGGAGTGCCTGTAGAAATGTATAAGAAAGCTGGAATTTGTCAACACTGGCATAATAAAGGTGTGGCTAAACAGCTTGCTTGTGTTTGCTCTTCCAGAGATCACGAGTGGCCGTAGAACTGTATAAAAAAGCTGGAATTTGTCAACACTGGCGTAATGAAGGTGTGGCTAAACAGCTTGCTCTAATCTAATTCTACCGCTTCATAAAGAACAGCTGCACAGCACTTTCTGATTAGTTTAGAGTTCAACAAAATGTCTGTTCCTAATTTAGGAAGCATATACATTGTGCAGTATGTTCAGTTTACAACAGCATACCTTCTGTTTGGCTCTTGGATGAAGGATTCTCTTTATGAAGAACAATGATGTCAACCACAGATTTTGGCTGTAATTTGGCCATCAAAAATGTACTGCAATTATGTTTTTTTAATGCATGTGGTGTGCGGCTTTTGGCTTGCTTTCTGGTATACACATGATTACAAAGAAAAACAAAGTTCAAATGGTACACCTGACCTGTAAGGGTGAGTTTATCAGCCTTGCAGCTCTTTATTTGAGATGTCAGATGACGAACATGTTCACAAATATTAAAAACGTTTCTCCTTTTCAGGGGAACGACTAATTGTTGAGGATCATAAACAAATAAAACCTGCACAAGAAACTATTAAAGTTGCTGTAAATGTCACATGATGGCCAGATATGAGCTATATTTGCATCTGTAATTTGCATGTTAATTAGCACATGCAAGTAGGAATTTCTCAATATTCTGTACACGAGACAATAATGACCCTATCAATATTATCTACATATATAAAGACCACTAACCCAAAATGAGACTTATGAGGGCAAAAATAAAGATTTATTATTCAAAAAAGTATATAAGATAGGGATATAGAAAGGATGAGAATAAAAATAAATAAAGTAGTTACCACAAGTGCGCCCCAGAGCCTTCCTTAATTATGTGAATCGTCCTTTCTATCAGGCACAATAGCTGGTCCACTTTGCAGCCTCTCTACTTACTTCAGCTCTTCCTTGCTCTCTCAACTTCAATACCTATTTCTACCTAATTTCTGGCTTTTTTCCTCCAGTTAGTCAAGGTTTCTCTAAATAACTTGGAGCTCATTAAGGGGTTGGCTTTCGGATGAATTCTTGCTAAATTGCCCTGAGTTTAGGTGATAATAGTGTAATTTCTCACTTAAACTAGAACATTGGTCCTCACTCAAATGTTTTGTTTTTTCAGTTCAAGGCCTTTTGCACAGATTATTTTGCACAAGCATAGTTCTAGCTTGATCTATAAAAATATCCTGGTCAGTGGAATGATTCATTCTGTAAGACCACAACTTTGTCAGTCCCAAAATTGTCTCCAATAATAATGAATTATAAAAAAGCAAATAATGAAGAAGGCATATTAAGACATGCATAACTCATTTTCTAATTCAAAAGCATCTAAAAATATGCAAAATGAATTAAAAAAAAAGACTTTTTAATGGATTCTTCCATTGCTGGTGAGAACAATTTATTACCTATTTCAAATAGCCAGACCAGCTAGAGGGATATCTGCAGTTTTTCCTTTATGGCAATATTTGCAACTGAAGAGTAGAGGGTAGTTAATACAAACTCTGAATCTGTACATGCATTGCCAGTGCTATCCAACAAAGTATGGATTTTTATTATTTGGCAAATATTGGATTTGTAAACAGGCAAAAAGGACATATTAATATTGATTATAGAACCAGAATCAAGACTTTCATTCAAAAAAATAAACTGAAGGGGACACTGCTCCAGCAAAATTATGTTTTAAATGGCAATTGTTTTACAGGACAAATCACTTAGATACAGTAATTATACTTTTATAATATCATAGCCTTTTAAAATAAAGTATTCAATGTACTTTGTTCCTTGTTATAACTAAATCTTTTTTAAAATAACAATGGCAGGTACAGTGTGCATTTCTAATTGTTCATCAATGTTTAATTGTGTAATTACTTACTATATTCAACTATTTCAATTAAATATTATGTAAATGGTCTAATAATCAGCTTAAACATGAGATTACTATGTAAATAAATTGCAACAGTGGAAAACATAAAATTAAGACTATACAGTATCTTTAACAACAGGTGGTTCTGATTCATTCAAGTCAGCTGCAGTTTACAGCAAAAAGTAATCAGTAAGACACTTAACAGTTATCTGTTTGTTTGTTAGAACAAGGGTCTCCTCGAAATGTAAGAGTGTCCGATGAAACTGAAAACAGTTTTCGAGTGACATGGGGAGCAGCTCCTGGGAATGTACAACGATACCGACTTTCATATGTTCCCATTGGAGGAGGAGAGACGAAATATGCAGCCACCGTTGGGGCCGAGACATCAATTGTTTTGGAAGATTTACTCCCGCTGACTACATATCAGGTTTCAGTTGCTGCAGAATATGCTTCTGGAATTGGAAGAGAAATGGGGACAACTGGGACAACTAAAGAAGGTAAAACTCAATGGTTCTGTGATGTAATTTGCTTTAAATAATGGCAATTGTTTTTACTTAACCTTCATTTAAACTTACAACTCTTTGTAAAACTCTTAAAATATTTTTTGAATAAATCACTTGTAATGACATTCTCTAAACCATTAAGGGATAACAAATGGAAATGCAGCATGTGAACTGTGTAATGTTCCAAAAGTAAACTGTGGGAGCTGAAATCCAGTGAAGATTTGAATATATTTAGCTAATTTCTTTCTTTTTAGTCTTCTGTTCAGTTTACTAGTATCATTTTAATCACAGACACAAAGTGAGTGGTGCTACTTTACTGCTCCTGGTTAGATTCCTGACTTAGTCAATATCTGATTGAAGTTTTCATGTTCTATCCATTTCTGCATGGGCGTTTTATCCATTTCTGCATTGGTTTTCCTCAAGCATCCCAAAGATGTCTGTGTCTATGAATTGGACTGGTTTGAGTGAGTGTGTTTGTCTTCTAGAGGAATGATGCCTTGTCCAAAGTTGTTTCCTACCTGGCAACCAGTACTGCATGGACAGGCTCTGGCCCCTTGTCCTTCTAGGGATGGATTGAGCACGTTTGAAAATCAGTGGATGAATTCATACTTACAGTTATTAAAAAAAAAAGGAATTGGATTACATTTTGCCCGAAGAAGGGGCCTGAGTTACCTCGAAAGCTGTCATATTGTAATGTTTTTAGTTAGCCAATAAAAGGTGTCATTTTGCATGACTTTCTCACTACATTCATAATGGCTAACACGGTACGACACCCTAGTGCTAAAGCTCAGTAGTGAATTGTACATCTTAATAATATATAAAATGTTTTCTTAATTAGGAGTATTTTTTTGTTTTGTGTACAGCTAAAGGGTCACCAAGAGACCTAAGAGTATCTGACTTCACTACCTCTAGCATGAGACTAGCATGGGCTGCAGCTCCAGGGCGAGTGTTGCAGTATAGGATTACGTACAAGCCCAGCGCAGGAGGAGAGAGCAAGGAGATAACAGTAAAGGGAGATGCTACAACAGCACTCTTGAAAAATCTGCAGTCTGACACTGAATACGACTTGTCTGTGAGTGCCCGGTACTCATCAGGATTTGGAGAGCCACTCATTGGAGAGGGAAAAACTTTAGAAGGTAAAATCTGTTAATTTGAGGATTTGATCCATAATAGTTCCATAAACATTTGAGTGTTTGATCTATGAAATGTCAAATACAGATACAATGATATATAGCACTTTATGTGGGTAATTTAGGGGAAAGGACAAATTTTCATTTTTGCCGAAACTAAGAAATATTATAGCAAACAACAAAGATACTGTATAGATAGCAAAAACATTCTGACTTGGCTAATGATAAGAGAGAAGTCACAGTGAGGCATTGCCATAGGTATGTAGGAGCACCAGTTTGGTTTATTGACACACTTCTGTTGAATCATTAGTTGGCTGATAGTACTTAATGATAGTGTATCAAAGAGAGGGTGTGCAGCATTGCTCATAATGGCCATAAGCTTCGTTTTCATTTTCTCCTTCACTACTGCCACCAGTGGATCAAGAGTGCATCGCATACAGTAACTGAGCTCACCTACTTAATTAGCTTGTTGATTTGGTGGGCCTCTCTTGAAGTAATGTTACCAGCATAGCAGACCACAGCATAGAACATTGCACTGGCTATCACGGAGTCACAGAACATGTAACTGATGTCACTATCCACGTTAAACAAATGCAGTCTCCTAAGGAAAAAAAAAAGAGTCTGTGAAGCCCATTTTTATATAGTTCATTTGTGTTACTAGAGCAATCCAGTCAATCATTGATGTGGATCCCCAGGAACTTGAAGCATTACACCACAGCCACATCCACTGCCTGGAAAGAAACTAAGCATAGCCTCTTTTGGTACAACAAAAGTCAATTGTCAATTCCTTGGTTTTTCTGATGTTGAGTAGTAGTCAGTCTTTTTGTACCAAAAAACAAAGTCCTCCACCAGACTCTTACAGTATGTCTGTCTTACCCCACTTGTCAATACCCCTTGTTAGTGCAGAATCTTCAAATGAAATATCACAACTGACATGATGTGGTGTTGTATTTACTGTCTGAGGTGCTCAGGGTGAAAAGAACAGGTGACAGGAGTCTTCCTTCAGGTGATTCAGTGTTGCTCACATCTATAGTACATCAGAGATAAACTCATTCGGCCTCACCAAATGTGGTCTGTCAGGCAGATGGTCCCTTACCCAGGAATGTATAAGCTCATCTACCTGCATATATCTCAACTTAATCTTTATCAAAGATTGCTGGATAATACTATAAGTACAAGAGAAAGCAGAAGACATAACCTCACAATGCTGCCAACATTGTGCAGATGGGAATAAGCATTGTGGAGCAAGTAGATAACTGTATCTTCCAATCCAATCTTTGTCCGATAAGTAAACTTTAGTGGGTCTTAATGGACATAACCTCACAATGCTGCCAACATTGTGCAGATGGGAATAAGCATTGTGGAGCAAGTAGATAACTGTATCTTCCAATCCAATCTTTGTCCGATTAGTAAACTTTAGTGGGTCTTAATGGACACAAGTGTATGCATAGGGTTCAGAACAACCCTCTCAATGGTCTTCATGAGGTGAGACATAAGGACTACTGCTGTGTAGTCATTAGGTAACGTGGTAGCCCTTTTCTTTACGATGGCATTATGCAGGATGCTTTTCTGCAGCAGTTGTGCTCTCTGAGACCTTAGCGACAAACTATGCAGGTATCAGAGGATACTGCAAAGTTGGTCAGCATGAGCGATAAACACTCGAGGACTAACTCCATCTAGTCCCTTTGACTTTACCTGTAGGAGAAAATAAACCTCTGAAAGTCCACAATCATTGCAAAACAAAAGTAAGGGGCTACCACTTTACCTAATGACTGCACACCAGTAGTCCTTATGTCTCACCTCATGAAGACCATTGAGAGGGTGGTTCTGAACTCTATGCATACATTTGTGTCCATTAAGACCCACTGAAGTTTACCTATCGGACAAAGATTGGATTGGAAGATGCAGTTATCTACCTGCTCCACAATGCTTATTCCCATCTGCACAGATGTTGCATCTCTCTTGACTACCTTTCACAATTGACTATGCATACATTACTAACAAACAAAAAAAAAAGCCCAAGCAAATCTATAAAGAAAACAAGAGGAGAAAAGAGCAATGGTAGACTTAAGAAACAGCCTAAAATGGATGGTCTAGTCCGCTCAAACAGAGGTGTGACTCCTAGAACTTTGGAGCCAATATGCATGTCTATTCTTATCTTTGTTGTGCCACAACAGAGTAGGAAAAGAAGAAAGATGCTCCACTATTATTTGCTACCAAATTGTTTTGACCTTGTGATACTTTAATGGCACAACAGGGAATCGAAAACTTTACTAGAGAAGTTGTGAAGGAGTCAAGCGATCTATCTTCCCCTGCTATTCTTAGTCATGTAATCTAACATCCTTGTGACAACATCCAGCCACTGTTTTAATTGTGACATGCTCTATGACTCAGAATCATGTAGTTTAATGCCAGATTTATGTTAATTGGCCCCAAGTGAATGTGGTTACATGTGTCAGAGGGTCCTACTTATAGACTGGCACACTGTATTTGGATAGTTCCTGCCTTACGCCTATTATTGAAGGAACAGACTGTGATCCCTCTTGACCCTGAATTGGATTAATAATGTTTGAAAATATTATATTATGTTATTTTATGGGAAACCTTCCTATAAAATGACAACACTATACTAATACACACATGTAGAATAATCCATTGAAATTCAGCATGTAATTAGATATTAGATTGCTTCATATACTTTTCTAAATATAAAACAAGCATTCTCTAATGATGTTCTGTAATATTTCATTTTTAAGAAGCATAAACAATGACATTATAGCTTTACTTCAAAGTTTCTGAATTTTAGGAAAATTATTTGAACACATTCTTAAAATATTTATGGTCTAACCCACTGCTGAGAAATAGCTCTTGACCATCTGAATGATCATTCTGTTCTGCAATCTCATTTTTAAAGTGTGGTTCAGTGTTTACAGAGCCCACTTAACTTAAACCTGCATTGTTTTGCACTCTCTAAAATGAAACAAAAGTGCTAAAAGCCATTGTTATTGTATGGTAAATTATGACCTTCCAATTTTCAAGTGGAACATAAATAAATGCAGGAAATGTACCAGGTGCTGTAGCAAAACCATGACAGCACTAGACATTTATGCCACTCCTACACAGACTGGAGAGTGATAATTGTTGCTGACATTTGTTTACCATTAAGTTTTCAATAAATCACAATAGTTTATGCAGTCAAGTGCAGAGAAAAATTTCTCCCACACAGAGCCGAACAAGGGATATGTGTCTCTGTCGGAAGTTTAGTGTCGTCACTCGCCATTTGTGGTGAACAGTACATTCGCAAAGAAGAATGACCTTGGCATTTCCCAGAGACTTTTTTGACTGTTGTAAGACAATAAGACCTACTGTCTTTATTTAGTCTTAATCATGCCATAGACTGTACATAAAGCTCCCAGAATCTTTGACTCAGCTAATGTCAAATGCAAAGAGCCTCCCACACTATAGTCGAGTGTAAGGGATTCATTGATTAAAATCTTTATTTTTATAATATTGCCAGAACATTTAGTTGAATACAGTCTCATAAGCTTCAAATGCTATGGCCATTCATAAACATTTTTAAGGTTATTGTGAAATTCTTCATCCAAACCAAAACTGTAGTAGGGAAAGATTGGGTTATGGAATCACTTCAGATGCTAATCTCTGTGTTCAGGGTGACATAGTGATTGACTCTTTTGCATTGCAGCTTTGTTTTACATTTCAGTCAGGACTCAATCTGTATTGTGTCTCAGCTTCCTCCTTGCGTTTTTATGGGATTTTGTCAGATATTAAATTTCACCTCCCACATCCCTTGGAAACCTGTATTAGGTTAAAGAATGACTCTTAATTAACTCTATTTGACATTGTGTAGATGTGAGCATTGATATACCCTGTGACGGAGGGCCTTGCAATTCAAGGTTGATTCCTACACTGTGTCTTGTGCTGTTGGAATAGATTCTGGCTTCCTATGACAGTGTAATGGTTCAGAAAACAGATAGATGGGTGGATAGACAGAGGTCATCAGGGATTCTGATCTATCTGACATGACATTTAAATGTAAATCATTATTAAAAATGGATGAATGATGTAGTATTCTCAAACACAATGCATATCTAAATAACCCAGAGTGAAACCGCATAGTTTTTAAATTTTCCTTATATTTTCTTATGAGCATCAGTGAATGGTTCACGTAAAGGAAGGAAAATTGAATTAAAATAAACACTTAGCACTTTTTCCTGAATATCTGATGAAAATGTTCAATTTCTTCTTGATGACTTGGTTTAACCACAAGTAGCCTTTCTCAACAATGCACCATCTACTAGTTGCTTTTCATCTTTGGGATGGATAACGTCTCCAACTTGTTTTTCAAATCCAAGTTCTGGTAACACAGGCTGAGCAGAAGCATTGCAACATTAAAAGACCGAAAATTGTGACATGACTAGAGGTCATCAAAATTATGTCTAGTTTATCAGTCACTGCTTGTATCTAATTATTCTAGTCTTCACTGCAGTTGTGATAACTAAATTTTTCTTGCCACATCCAATCTTAGGCACCCATGGTCCCATTTGCCTGCAGGTGTGGAGTCTAAAACTGTTGCACACCTGACTGGATCAATTAGACACATTCCCTGTCCATGAAATTTCTAACTTATTTCTGTCTTAATGTTTGTTGTCTTCTGGGCATCCCAAAATTCCAACCTAAAATATTCAGCGAACTTTTTAAATTTCTGTTTAAGGGGGAAAGCATCAATGCTTGAGCTGCTTGTCTCCAGTCCTGAACAGCATAACCCTTTGAGCTATCCTACTTGATTTAACCCGTCTGCTCATGGCATACTGGTACAAGCAGACTTCACTATATATAATATTTAGAATTTACTACCTCCAACTGCACAAGTACTCAATATCAAACCTTTTCACCTAAGATGATAGCCTGCCTTTCTGTTCTGAGGAGTTTAGACTCATTTAAGGTCCATTGCCAGTCCTCTAGGTTCAGATGCTACCTCAAAATGTCATTTCTGGAACCCCAGGGACATCTATATGTGTTATCTTTAACCAAGTCAGAAGATTTCTTTCCTTTTAGACATTCTGGTATATATTTGGGGGGAGGGGTTGTTATAATATAATATATTTATTTATTTAGCTTCTGTAAAATGCCAAATTTCCCCCCAGGGGCAAATAAAGTGCTATCTATCTATCTATCTATCTATCTATCTATCTATCTATCTATCTATCTATCTATCTATCTATCTATCTATCTATCTATCTATCCCATTGCAGAGTTTAATCCCCTCACAACAATCTCAATGAACAATCTATCACTCATGGATCAAGAATCCTCTTTTAATAAGTCTGGGGCTGCACTCAGTAATACATGTACAGTACATGTCTGTGTATCTCAAAGGCTGAATGTTTGCAAAGAATTAACTTTTAGTGCACAGCAAAGAGCTCTCCTTATCATAAACTGAAATCTCTTTCAGTGGCTAAGTATGTGCTCAACTATATGCATATGTGTAATAAAATTAAGGAAATCAGAATCAAGCCAAGCTTGGAATGGTATTTATAAGGAGTATAATGTTTGATAGATTATTTTTGGCTTAGTGCTTGGAAAGACACAGCATTTAAACCAGACACAGCTTGGTAACTAATCCATAAAACTAAACACATGTCTCAATGTGAGAGTTTTTTCTTTCTTATTTATTTTAAGAAATGCATTTTTTGTTATAGCAGCACATACAGAAATACATACATATTTAGAAATGTTCTACAGTCTGCGAAGACTTAAGATGCATTACTGAATGATCTAAATGACTATTGCAGTTCTATCAGAGATGCATTTCAGTTTATGAGCACTTCCTAATTGGTTACAGATCTAACTTTGATTAAAGCCTTCTATTGAAGTGTAACAACCCATTTTCTTTATACTCTAAGGCCATGTACTTAGAATCACATTAACTGTTTGGACTACTTATATACTTACTTACTGTGGTGAATACAATGTCTGAATTATTCTTGTAGATTGCCATCTGGTCATTTTCATAATGAAAGTCTAAGATGTCTTTGTATGAGTTTGTGTTTTGGGATTAGATTTATTTGTGCCCTGTTAGGGTGTTGTTGCCCACTTAGAGTGCTGTTTCCTTTCTGCCTTAAGTTAATTACCTTATGTTATTACTTGCATTAACCAGGAAGTGTTCTGCAGTTTTTCTGAAGTAGCTATTAATTAATTAATAGTAATGCTGAACATAAAGTAAGGCCTCACAAACACTAATATTTCTGAAAAACACTGCACATAATCAAGAAAGTAAAAACTATTATATGCATATTTTGACTTTTAAAAACAAGAATATATATTTTCTGGCAAATAACAAATGAAATATCTCTATACTACATACACTGATCAGCCACAACATTAAAACCACTGACAAGTGAAGTGAATAACATTGATTATCTCATTAAAATGGCATTTATCAGGGGGTGGGATATATTAGGCAGCAAGTGAACAGTCAGCTCTTGAAGGTGACATGTTAGGACAAGCATAAGGATCTCAGTGACTTTAACAAGGAATGGCTAGACAGTTAGGCCAGAGCATCTCCAAAATGAAAGGTCTTGTGGGGTGTTCCCAATATGCAGTAGTTAGTACCTACCTAAAATGGTCCTAGGTAAAACAACTGGTGAACCAGTGACAGGGACATGGACACCCAAGGCTCATTGATGTGTGGGGTGAGCAAAAGCTAGCCCATCTGGTCCAAACCCACAGAAGAGCTCCATTAGCACAAATTGATAAAAAGTAACGTTGACCATGAGAGAAAGGTATCAGAACACAAAGTGCATCACAGCTTGCAGTGAATGCATCTGCATAAGTGCAGATCAGTCAGACAGCCCATGCTGACTCCTGTCCACTGCTGAAAGTGCCTACAGAGGGCACATGAGCATCAGAACTGGACCATGCAACAACAGAAGAACAAGGCTGGGTCTGATGAATCATGTTTTCTTTTAGATCATGTTGACGGTGGTGTGGGTATTCGTTGTTTACCTGGGGAAGACAAGGTAACAGGATGCACTATGGTAAAATTTGGGTCCAGTTATTCATGTGAATGTTACCTTGATATATATCACCTACTTAAAGATTGTTACAGACAACATACACCCCTCCATGGCAACTGTCTTCAATGATGACAGTGGCCTCTATCAGCAGGATAATGCACCCTACCCTACCCTACTTCAAAACTTGTTGAGGAATGCTTTGAGGAATATGACAAACAGTTCAAGGTGTTGAATTAGTCTCCAAATTCCCCAGATCTCAATCCAATCACACATCAGTAGGATGTGCTGGAAAAACAAGTCTGATTTAAGGAGTCCCTACCTTGCAACTTACAAGACTCAAAGAATCTGGTGCTAACATCTTGGTGCTAGATACCACTAGACACTTTCAGTGGTGGTTTTAATGTTGAATGTATATATATTATAAGACTGCAAAGAAAATGACAACAAGAACTGGGGTGCCATAGGCTGACCTGTTTATTGTCAATCTTTATGCTGGTATAGTAATTTGTCTCAACACAGGAGTGTCTAATTCCTTTGCTGGTTATCAAATGATGGTGACTTCTTGGTTTTGTGCTGTCTAAGTACTGGCTGAACCAGAAGAGGTGGGAGACAAGCCGGGGCTTGAGCAATATTATGGTTGTTCTCGTTGGTCGAGGTCTTTAGGGCTATATAAATGTATTTACATATATTATGTCAGCAGTTCTTAATCCACTTGTCCAGTTCAGGGATTCTGGGTACAGGTGTTTATCACAATAGCATTCATTATAAAACTGCCTTAGACAGGGCACTAGTCTGTAGCATGGCCCAGTCACACAGATGTTCATATAGCATAACCCAGTCACACAGATATTCACGCTTATGCTGGGACAGTTTAGACTCGCATATCAACCTAACATACATTAAATGTCTTTCTAATATGGAAGGAAAAGGAGACTATGAAAGAAGATCCATGCCGATTCCATATAGACTGTGTAGAAGTGAGATTCAGGTCCAGGAGCTGTGAGACAGCAGTGATAACCACTACATCACTGCATCATCTTTGTCTATATATTATGCCACTGAAAAATATACTGCAGCACTTAACTTTTTCTTTATATGTGTATGTTTTGGTGCAGATGGCATCTATTTACTTATAATCTTCTCCAAATAAAAGATATGGATACAGATATGCAGGAACCCTAAGCCAGAAAAGAATGATGAAAGCATGTTTGTGCCTGCTGAACTCATTAATGTGTGCCTTATTCCCAGTGTCACTCAGTGGCGGAAGTTGGAGAACTGGCAGCATAAGTGAGTCTGGATCAAGAGAGTTTGGCACTGAGGCTCTGCACAATTCTTTATGTGTAACAGTTCTCCAGTGATTCATAGCCTAATTAGTTATTCCACATGCCGCAAGCACAAATAGCTGGATTTAGTTTTCTTTCTTGGTACCTTTAAGATGTATAGCATGTGTCCTGAGATTGCAATTACAAAGTAATTTGGCCTCAGGAAAAAGGCCATTATTGAAGAAGAAGTTGTAATATGACGATGGAAAATAACTTTCCCTTAGTGCATTTCACTTGAAAGTTTAAGAAATTAATAAATGTAACTGCAGTTCATTCACAGCCCATTTCTGCCTTCTACTTGTTCCTGTTGGTTGACACTTCTTCTATTTTTTGATTATAATACGCATATAACATTCACTTATTTTTTTCATTCATTTTCCATTTGAAGGTTGCACATAGTTAAAGACTATCCCAGTAGTGCACATCAAAATGAAGGATGTAATCCTTCATATCAGAGGTTGGGAGCATGTGCTGATAGCTCGTTGCCAAACCCACCTCAAAATAATTGGGACCCGAGTGCAGTAGGTGACACCTCAGCACCACACTGGAACAGTATGAGGTTTTTTTATGGCAGCTGGAGTGCCAATCCTGCCAACAAACCCCAAGTGTCCGTGTAAGTGGGAGGACCTGCTTGCAGATTAACATCATACCAAGGATGAAGCAATTGCATGTTAAGGGCCCAACAGAGTAGAGTCACTTCTGGCATTTATGGGATTTGAACCGGCAACCTTTTCCCGGCGCAAATCTCTAACCTCAGAGCTACCATGCAGTTCATATCAGGCCAGTTTAAAAATCCAGATAACCTAGCATGCACATTTTCAGGTGAGGAGGAAACCAGAATACCCAGAAAAAACAAAAGGCAGAATGAAAATGTACAAATGAAGAGTATAGGATTTGAACCCAGAACTCAACATCCATAAGGCAACAATTATAACCACTGTGCCATTACTCTATTCCAAATGAAAACAAGGATGCATGGGTGTTAAGTAGATATAATAAAATAACACAAATACACTCACTTAAAAAAAACTTAAAATGGTGAATAATGAACGGCAGTCTGATCCATTCAGGAAAAGAAGAAGAGTTCACTATCATATTAGAAATAGGTAATTAAAATTCGAAAAACTGTAGGTAGCTGCCTTGTAAAATTTTGGCTTTCCCTGATTTGAGAGAAGTAAGCTATAAATATAATGCCTGAGTACTGTTCACTGTGTATGTATGTGTTGCAGGAACTAGTAAATAGATGTCCCAAAGACACTTGAGATTCATATATCCCAGCACCTTCTCCACACCTCACCTCATATCAGGCCACTTTTTTCCATACTCCTTGCAATCACCACCTCTTCCCTGACCTTTTATAAAGGTCCAATAAAACCTCACTGATATGTACATTCTACAGCCATGTAAGCACTATCCTAGATACTTCAAAGCATAGTTTTTGAATGAATAAATAATACCAAATATACCTGGAAGGCATATGATCTGCAATATAATACTTAGATATGCATCCCAGAGCCCCACCCTGTAGTGTATACATGTAAAGCGTAATACCTATGGACTCCATTGTCTTGAGAAACAGTGCTGAGAGGCAGAAAAGCTGTTTTTGGATAATATTAATTAAATTGTAATTATTTTCAAATGTAAAATAAATATTTTAACTCAATAGCAATTGTAATGTGTTATCATTTAATATACTCCTAATTAAATGGAAATACGAATACTGTAGCAAATAATATCTAAATAACTTTATAATGAAAATGTACATTGGTTGACTTCTTGATTACATGTTGCCTGAAGAAGGGGCCTGAGTTGCCTCGAAAGCTTGCATATCGTAATCTTTTTAGTTAGCCAATAAAAGGTGTCATTTTGCTTGACTTCTCACTACGTTCATAATGGCTAACATGGTACAACATCTTAGTACTAAAAAAATGTTATTATATTTTTTGGGATTGTGAATTCAAGGTGTCAGTTAATTATAGGGTTCATTCACACATACACAACTACTGCACATGAGACCAATTTAGAATGGCTAAGTAACCTAACACGTTGAGATATTGGGATATGATGAGAAATTAGATTTTCCTTAAGTATGAAGCATTATATGAGAGAGTTTCAGACATTTCAAAACTATGTTTGGTATTGGCAACAAAGCATTTTTAACTAGCTTTGAGTAAATCCCAAAATATGCTTTATAAATATTTAAAAGGATAAGGGAATTGGTATAAGGAGAATAAGGGCTACTCATTAGCCATTTTGTTTACATTTTCAAGTCAGCAGTCCTGTACCTTTCTTTGGTCAATTAGTGCAGTTGCATTAAATGTATGTATTGCTCCAACAATGATTATGAATCAGGATTGCAGTATAACCTTAGAAAAGAAAACAGTTGTTTTAGCAGAATCTTTCCTGAATGATGACTCATTACTCTTCTGCTTTGAATGACTGACTAAACCCAGTATTGGTACAATTGTAATATGAGCTGAAGGACCACAGTGAAAGTAGAATTGCATGAGTACGTATGTGTTGGCAGCCTATCTCACACTTGGAAATCAAGCCATTTTTACTATTCTCCATCTGTACAGTTTCTCACTTGCTGGCAATTCCATGAGTATTCCATAGAGAATGCTGAACATCTGCATTCTTAACAAATAAGGCTTTAATAATTATTTATCTTCCGTGATGGAAAACTGTTGAATGACTGAGTTTTTGGGAAGCTGTTTATATTTGTAAAGGGGAATCAGAACTGATTCATAACCTAACTAGTCAAAAAATGAATAAATTCAAATTTAGGTTTCTTTAATAAGTCTATGACTCGGAAAAGAATTAGAGTACAATACCATTAACAATTATAAGACAGAGTTGTCACTGAATTGCTTTGTCTACACTTAAAAGGACCCAAATATTGTTATTTCTGGGTTTTTTATTTCTCTGTTTTCATGAGAAAATGAGTATGCTACAGATACATGGCTAAAAAAATCTGCATGCTAATCAAGTGAGTTTTCCACACTTTGGTTTATAGTAATTTTACAGTAGTGCTCATGTAAGTATTCATTCTTAACATTATTAGCAATATTCTTGGCTTCTAATAAACACCTAATTTATTTATTAAATATGCAATCATTTTTAAACGTGTATAAATAATCATGCAAGCTGACATCAAAATCGACCTTAATAAAAGGACAAGTGTCTGTGCATCCATCCAGTTGCTATGTCTATTTTGCATGCCATTTGGCATGGGAATTGTAAAAGCAGTGCAATGTCTGTGACGTACCATCTGCCGAAATGAAAAATGCAATGCATTTTATTGCAACATGCATTACAAAATACGTTCCAATAGATGGTACACTGCAAACATTATTGTTGAATATGTTGAGGTCTATGTTGATTAATTAAATGTCAAACTATCTTAAACAGGTAGCAAACCTAGTCTATACATAATTGGAATACATAATTGGAGCACTGGTTTGCCATCATGCCTAACAGTTCTGGTCACTGACTGTTTAGTAGTGTCTATATGTTCTCCCCATGTTCTTCAGGTATTCTGGTTGACTTCTTGTCTCCTAAGGACGTGTAGGTTAGATTGATTGGCAGCTTCAAATTCACTTAGCATGATTAAGGTTTTGTATAATGAACTAATTTCTATATAATGCCTTGTGCCTATTAGTGCTGAGAAAGAATCCCACTCTTCACATCCTTAATACTGATTAACAACTTTATTAGAAGTAGGAGCTATAGATGATATATTTTTTCCTTGATGATTCTGAATTCCTCAACTGTATACAAGTTAACATTCCCCTTTCTTCAACAGAACGTGGTTCTCCAAGAGACTTGATCACTAAAGACATTACAAGCACAACTATTGGAGCCTCCTGGAAAGCAGCACCTGGCCGGGTGACTGCTTACAGGGTAGCCTGGAAATCTCTTTTTGATGATGAGGCTGGTGAAAAGCGGATTGCTGGTGATTTGACAGAAACAGTATTGGAGAATCTGACACCAGAAACCAAGTACAAGATCTCCGTCTATGCAGAATACAGCAGCGGAGAAGGCGATCCACTCTTTGGAGAAGACACCACAGAAGGTATTTTCGGATACACTTTCTAAAAGCTATTTAATGATAATATGAAAACAAAAATGGATACCATCTGAGTCCTGTACAGTAGAGTACTGCATTAGATTTTTTATATTATTGGACAAGATTAATTATGATTATTTTTTTATTTTGAAATTTACATGTTGACAATTTCAGGGGCTAAAGTCAACAAACTGGATTTGTATACAGTAAGCTTACTGAACCACACCCAACCTCACCTCAAGCCATACAAATTTTTGGCAGCATGCACGTTACCAAACACCCACCCTCTTCTTGTGCTATTTAAAGCTTACCTGCGTGTTCGTACCTGAGAAAAGTACACCGTTTATGAGGAAGTGACAAGATGAAAGACAAATGCACTTCAGTCTCTAACAGACTTTAAAAAAAGGAGTTTTTATTTTATAAACTATGAAAGTAGTTCCATGAAAAGAGAATAATATTCATAATCTGCATCTGTGGCTGGTAGATCATATATTACTGTCTGTCATAAAACCTAATGGCTCCTGATCATCTTTGAATAGCATTCACAGTGGAAGAACATCTACTGTATACAAAAGAAACAACACCTTCATAAACAAATACTTTACAATAGGATAACATTCATAAGAAATGCTTTTGAGTGCCACACTGGAGATGAGCGTTGTTGTATATCCCCCATTAGTCAAATGTTGGCACATCAATCTACTCTGCTCACAGTAAAAATCACACTGGTTAGGTTTTGTCTTAGCAATTCTTGCTTAAAACTACCCGTGCATTGTGCACAAGGCAGAAATGGGCATTAGTTCATCTCCCATGCACATTTACTCATATTGTTCAAATTAAGAATAGCCAGTCAACCTAACATCATGTCCTTTTTAAGTGGAGCACTCGAGTATTCAAGTGAGAAACACACACATAGTGACTAGACAGTCTCTAGTATGCTAGTCCTAGAGATAACTACTCTACTACCACCAATAAAGTTCAATAAAAATTAATTCAAATGCATATGGCATACCAAGGAAATTAACACTGAAATGCAAAAATACTGCACAATTGCTTTTTATTTAGAATTGTACCCATTCTATTATACATTTTATAGAAGATATTTTCTTAAATGCTTCTATTCTAGAGGTTAAGCAAAAACAATGATGCCTTTTCATTGATTTGACTATTAGTGTAGTCATACTGCAGCAAACTAGAGGTCAAGAGGAAATATTCCTCCATGTGTGCGTCATCCTACTTTACAAAAAAGATGAAATTAGAAATTCCTCATTGACAGCCGGGGGTATCCCAGGATTCCAGTTTTGGCAGCAACATATTTTGTAGACTGCAGTGCACATCAATGTGAAATATTTGGCTGTAATATTCATATTAGCTTCTGGCGAGAGAATCTGAATCTCCACCAAGCACCCGCTTCTCTCCATTCTTGGCGCAACCACCACTGCCTGGCACTGAGAAACCAAGAGTACTTTATGTAAGTATAGTTTTTGGCTAGATGTTCATGGAGAGTATTAATCTTATCTCTAATAAAAGATGTAGTCTTTATTAACAATTTTCTTAAAACAAGCAAATTCAAAAACCGATTGGAGTTCTAATGTGCATCTTTGACATTTCATTTAATGCTAAGTATATAAAAGAAATGCAGCATTGCCCATATGAAAGTCTTTCCTTTGTTAGAGCACCTGGTTAAGAGAAATACACAGAAATAACATGCACTGAATTGAAGTGATATGATGATAACATCTATCATTTCTTCATATTTACAAATGCTTTTTTCAGTAATGATACATTCATTTTTACAGTATTCCATTTACACATTTTTAATTGTCTTCTGAGTTTCTAGGTGTATACAGTCATCGTTGTCACATTTTATATTTTGTATTTTAAAATATTTTCTTGCATGTGCTAATCAACATGCAACATGCCAACACTCTCCATAATTAGTGAACTTCGAATTTTCTCTCTTAGAATTTGAGAGAGACTATGGTTTTTGAGAACCCAGAAAAAGTTCACAAAGGTATTGAAAGTAGATCCTGAAGCAGTGAACAGTATAAGTGTAAGCAGTACACACTGTTTTGTCTTACAGTCTTAGAGAAACAATTTAAAATGCACAAGAAAGAAACACACTCAATCCCAGCTGTTTCTTATGTTCTTGAATTTACAAGTTTAGTAAAAATCATAAAAGTGTTACTTATTCAAAGAAAATATAAATTTTTCAGTGTTTAAGAGTTTTGTACTTCAATCTCACATTTGCAAATGTATACAGTACAATTAGACTCCAGTGGCAGCATTGTTCTTAAATAGTAATATATTTTCCAGAATAAAAATAGCCCAGAAGATTATCTGGATGTAAACAAATAAAGATTTTTATAATCTGGGCAATTCTCCAAAATTAGCAAGCATACAAACAAACTTTACCATATATACTGTCCTTCGATAGTGAATGACATCCCCAGTTAATTTACAAGTGCAATTTTTTGTAGTCCATCTGTGTCAATATATTTTAACTGGGCATGTCTACTAACTCTGTACTCCAGCATGCAATAAATGAATCAAATGTCAGTATTTTATTCAAAGTGAATGTTTTACCTCTTGAGGTGAGGAGAAGACGAAAACAAACATCAAAAAATGGTGTGATGATTTGGGTGTAGTTAGTATTTTAAAACATACCAGAGGCCTAGTAGTGGGTGAAAATGTCAATGCATTTGAAATATCCTGTAGATACTGTGCATTAGCCATCTGTGTGTTTGCTGGCAAGTGAAAAGGCTAGATTTACAAGTACAGAATGCTTGGGTAATATATTATATATATGATACTATATTATCAGTGCATTTCTTCATCAATTGACAGATCAGTAGTATTTTTTCCTTTTGCCATCTTGGAATTTCGTAAAATGCACTGCAGCTATGATTAAAAGGCGAAAAGGAGAACAAACCGTGTCTGTAATGCAACATGACGATGTGCTTGGCAGCACAGACATACAGTCCACTGTTCATAATGTAGGAACTGAACATAATTATTGAAACATGGAAACAGGAAAACAGAAGCAAACACAAACGACAACCTGCAGTTCATTTCCAGTTGAACTCTGCACATTTTTACAGTTGGAAAATGTGAATATCAAGAAGTCTAATGCCCTGCTTTAATATATACAAATGGAATTGGCACAAGGGAAGTTGACGCCCTAGGCAAACTTTCAGCTTCAGTGCGTGGCCAATCCCTTCCTCCTCAGTGTCTTCCAGTAGTGAGGTAGAAAAAAGGCCAAAGTAAAGTTAATATAATTATTGTACACCTGACATTAATAAATGACTGTATGACACAATCAACACTACACTACACTGCACTGCACTACAATACTCAGAAAAACATGAGCTTCCAATAAATAGGTATAAGTTAGTATAGTATACTAGTATAACTTAAATCACACAGCTACATTGTTAAATAAAATTTTTGGTAACACTTTATTTTAGCTCCTGCAAAATGCATCCATACTATTATGTAAGAAGATTTTAATAAATACTTTTTTGGGTCTTCATAACTCACTTAATGCATCAGTAAAGTGTTTCTTCATCTCTGCAATGTGACCTACTAACAAAACTTCACTTTCAAGTGGTCTGAAGTGGTTTAACTGAGACACATTTGTCTTGATATTACATATTTAGTATAAGACCAGAGAATACTTCATATTGACAAGTCATTTTACCATCATGTCAATATGTCACACTGCACAGAGATAAATAACACATTTACTGATGTTTTATAAGTGTTATGAGGACCAGAAGATGCCTTTGTTACATAAGAGTAAGTGAGTAATAGATGCATTACTGCAGTTCTTAAACTAAAGTGATACCAAATTTTGGTATGCGTAAGTCTAAATAAAATAATTAGCAGAACAATTGTGTTTTCCAAATTGTGCAGCAAAGTCTGATGTAAATATAAAATACTTGACCTCAATTAACAAATCAGAGACATTCTAACTCTTGATTTACAGAACTTACTTAAAATGTCCTATTTGAAACTCTAAATGATATATGATCCCTTGGTTAATCATGAAAAACCTTGACTTTTTGAACTGCCCACCACCCCCTAATAACACAAAATCTGTAGGCTATTAGGCTACATTTTAGCATTCTTGTTCTGAGAATCCTTTTGACCATCACAAATTCAGCAATCAACTGATTATCATCAAAGATATGGAATTATAATGTTAGGGAATAACTGATACTTATCTATGGAGATAGAAAGTGAATAGATTGCAGTAAAATGGCTTAATTTTCATTCAGGATTTTTCCTTGAGAGAATGTATTTCCAAATATGACAATAGCATATGTGATTTACAAAGGATATATATCCCCAAATACTTATTTTTATAAAACTTATTAAATGAGCCTGAAAAAAAAATTCCACCTGACAGTGCTTCTTTTATCATGTACAGCATCCAAAGTACTGTATTTGCTTATTATGGAAGTGGAGAAAACACTAAATTGTTCCCTTATCTTTATTTTGAGTATTATATTTTTATTCATAAATAATACACATGTGACTGTCTCCTTTTGCATTAAGGATTAGTAGCAATAGGATGTCATTCACTTCTAAAAGATGTTTGCCACAAACATGCAATTATTAAACACTAAGTTTAATATGGGCTTTACCTCATGGAGGTGTGCTGAACTTACTGTAAATATATAGTAGCTGTGTTCCCAACCAAAATCAATTATTCATGCAACTTAAATGTTTTAAGCAAATCATTTCATTAACTGATGTGGCGAGCCAGTGCTTATCCCGGCAGTGACAAGTGCCTGGAAGGAACCATTCCTCGTTGGGACAGGAGGCCATTGGAGGGCACTCATGCACTCTCCCTGAGTCACTCATGTGGATGTGTGATTAAATTTAAATTTCTCTTTTTAGGATCCTTTAATACAGTTTCAAAATATTGTTTTGTGTAATTGTGGATCAGAAAGATTTGAAGTAGCATTGACCGTAAGTTGGAAATAGGTTCAGGGTTGGTTGCCTGTCCATTACAGTGTTTGCTCAAGAACAAAGGTTCATGCAGACAGGAGAAGAAATCAAACCTAGTTGGGAGGTTGCAGTGCTGTAATATAACCCTTATTCTAAACTCATCTTTTATAAGGGCTTTAGGAAGTGATGCAGTTGTTCAAGGCCCTGCCTTATAGCTTTAGTGATTTCGATTAATTTTCAACTTGGTCACTCTCTGTTTGTATTTTGTACATTCTTCATACATTTGCATGGGTGAAGGATGTGTTTCTTGGGTTATTTGGTGAGTGGTGAGTTTTAAAGCAAGGGCTTGTACTTTACTTTCTATTATCTCATGATAGAGCTGGGTACCTGTTATCCTATAATGGAAAAATCTATTTCTTGAAATTAGTTATTGAATATGTTATTTGTTGGTGAAGAGACATGCCTTTTAATGAAATACCCTTTTCTTAAAAAAAGTAATTGCAGTAAAAAAAAACAACAAACAATACGTATTTTCTTTAGTAGACCTAAAGTGATTGAAACTCTTCATCACTAACACCAGTGGTTATTGTTGCTGTGCACTAGAAATGCCTATGACGGTCCTCAGTCACAAGTGTGCAAAATAGAATGGCAGCTAATTAATTTGCCTGTTGGCATGCTAAAACTTACATTTTGAAAAATTGTAACATGACTTGAATAATTGAGGACACCTGGAGTGTTTTATAGCATTTAAATTTGTATATTCATAGTAATTTAAAATTTAACAAAATGGTTCTTCCAAAAGCACATCATTTACTCCTATGTACCACATAAAGATAATATTTTTTCTATGTAAATACATCTTATTTTCAGTTCTTACACTCTGACAACTCTTTTATTAATGTTATCATACTCAAATAGCCCAATAGTCTTTCTAAGAATAAGAAAATGAGGTGTATTGACATAATTCTGGTAGTCAAGTCTTTATGTTTCCTGCCAGCTATTTTCTCCACTCCTAATTTCTGCAATCGCTTTGGTGGCAGTGTACCACAAAATTTGTTTTTTGGTCACAGTACTGTTGGAATTAGTGGATTTTATCAAGATACATTCGTGCAAAATCTACCGTTAACAAGTTTCCAGCCATGCTCCGAGTTGTTGTTGAAAAATTTATTTTAACGTAGCACCTGGGATCCACTGTCTTTAGTCCCTTCATAATTTTAAACATTTCAATCATGTCACCTCTTTATCTAAATTTACTTAAATTGAAATGGCTCAACGCCTTCAATCTCTCATTTTAGCTCATACCTCTTAGTCCCAGAACAAGCCTAGTTTCTCTCTTCTGGACTTTCTCTAGTGCTGCTATGTCTTTTTTTATACTAATGCGGCCAAAACTTTACACAGTGCTCTAGATGAGGCCTCACTAGTACGTTATATAGCTTAAGCATAACCTCCCTTGACTTGTACTCCACACATTGTATTATATAAACCAAACATTCTATTAGTCTTCTTGACCACTTCTGTACATTGTCATGATGAAGATATTTGTGAGTCCACTATGATTATTAGGTCATTCTCATAAAGTGTACTTTCAAGTTTCAGACTGACTTTTTTGTATTCAGATCTAACTTTGCTGCGTCCTACATGTAATACTTTACATTTACTTATGTTCAATTTCATCTACCACAAATCTGCCTGAGCCCTATATTCTCTAACAATATAGCTGATTCAAAATTAACGGCCCTTCCACCTAGCTTGGTACCGTCTGTGAACTTAACAAGCTTATAGCATATATTCTTGTCCAAATTGTTTATGTATATTAAAAAAAGGAGCAGACCCCAGCACTAATCCCTGGAGGACACCATTTTGAAAAGGATCTCCTCAAAATAACCCTTTGCCTCCTGTGTTTGATCCAGTTTTGTACCTACACTTTGTCTTGAATTCCCAGTTGTTTTAGTTTTAGCTAATGTTTAGGGCTTACTATACATATTAACTATTCACTTAGAATTTCAACTTTTCATGTAAAGGGTCTTTCATTTAGACTGGAAATATATATCACTTATACAATCAGCTGGAGTAAATATACACTTAGCTGGAATAAATAGACAGTAATGTAATGCTACCTGAGGTACTCCAGAGAAAAGCAATACCTGGCCTGAAAACAAGAAAATCTGTTTTATTACTCATGCATATTAACACCAGATATGGAACAGAGACAACTGAGAAGTGCTGTGAGTTATTCCGTCTATGCAATACATAACCTCAGCTAGTGTTGGGTGCAAATTGCACTGAAAAAATATTTCAGATGATGGTAGCCAAAAATCATTCATTCTGTACAAATGCTATGGGAGCCATATGGTAATATTTTAGTGAAAATTCAGAAAAGTTTTTAAAACAAAGTAATACACTTTAAATAAAGGCTGTTTACAGTGTAACAGTAGAACCTTTTTTGAGAAAGCGCTTATTAATATAAAAAAATAAAAAGTTTAAAATAGCCAAAAATTTCACATTGTAAAAAATACCATTTCCACATCCAAACTAAGCTCATCTGTTGTTAATCAAAGGCTTGACTGACAAGTTTGGACATTCAATGAAGGGGCCAGAGTAAGAAATAATTGCTCTGAAAAAAAGTGAGAATCTGGTGGCTTATTATACATTTTGCTTAACAGAATGTTGAAGTTGAACACACTCCAATTTTGATCTTCCAGCTTTATATCCATATTTTTTATTAGTGTGGAAAATCTTTCAGATGTTACTGAAAAAAATGATGGTACAAAAACAGATTTTGCTGGAAGTTCAATATTTAAAAAACATTTTACGAAATACCTATGAAGTCCAACTACTAAAGTCATCCATCCTTTTCTTTATCGCACTTAGTCCACTTCAGGAACACTGGAACTAGAGCCTGTCTTGGGTACAAAGCAAGAACTAGCTCTGAGCAGGGTGCCAGTACATCATAGGGCACATTCAATTACACCCTCATGTGTTTACAGATTTTTACATAATGTAAATATTTTAAAAGTGTTTTACTTTTATCATGTTGAAACATGCTCATAAATTAATTTTTTTATTTTTATGGAATTATATGTTTTTAGCATCACCAGACGCTAAATCTTTGAAAGTGTCTGATGAAACCGAGACAACAATGAAAGTGACATGGCAGCCAGCTCCACGTGAAGTTGTTAACTACCGCCTCACTTATCGACCTGTTTCTGGAGGACGACAGATTGCGACCAAAGTTCCAGGAACCATGACATCTACAGTGTTGAGGAAATTACAGCCTAGAACCTCTTACGATATCACAGTACATCCAATTTTCAAGAAAGGAGAAGGAAAAGCAAGGCAAGGAATTGGAACTACACGTACGTTGACTGTAGATAATAGAGTCCCCAATTATTAGAAATTTAGAATTTCACTTGTCTATGATTTTAAGTGATGAATTTAATATTCTCTTTTTTTACACAGTTTCACCATTTAAGGCACCAAGAAACCTCAAAACATCTGAACCAACTAAAACCAGCTTTAGGGTAACCTGGGACCATGCACCAGGTGATGTTAAGGGATATAAAGTCACTTTTCACCCTGCTGGAGAGGATATCAATTTGGGTGAACTACACGTTGGACCTTATGACAACACAGTAGTGTTGGAAGAGCTCAGGTTTGTCCAATTTTACTTTGATCAGTCTCAGATCAAGCCATAACCAGGCAAGCAGAACAAGTTTAGTGATGACAAGAATTCAGAAACACTTAAAAATTAACAGAGCATTTGGTGACAGTTCATATCTGCACTTGAACTGCAAAAATAAAAGCTCTGATTTAAATCCTTATATTTTTAGTACAAAGAAAACAGTTGATCAGTAAGCACCCCGTTAATGTTATATTTTGAAGGTGACCCCTAGTGTTTGCTCCAAAGTTTTTTTTTCAGATACTTAATGTTGATCTTGCTTTAGGTCTCAGGATTAATAACCCTTTTGGAAACTATTATTGTTCTTCTGTAACATCTGTGCGAATACTCTATTTTGGATAAAATAAATAAAGAGACTATAAAATAACACTTATTTAAAAACTATGATAAATGAATTACACACTAGTTAACATTTTTTATTTTCCTAACTCATTGTATTAAAAGGAAATTAACCCTATGTCAAAGTTAACCCAAAATAAGAAAATAACAGATGAATTGGAGGACTTAAAGATATCCATGTAGGCAACATACACAGTATTGTATATTTTTCATTACTATCTCAATAAGATCAAATTTAAATGTTTGCTTCCTTTTCATGTAATAAGCATTTTGACAAATATATAATTTTTCTGTTAGAACAATCCCAGGTATGAAAAATCTTGATCTGCTTTATTTCAGAGCTGGAACAAAGTATACAGTAAGCGTATTTGGAATGTTTGATGGTGGAGAAAGTATGCCTTTAGCTGGGGAAGAAAAAACTACACTCTCTGATGAGCCAAAAGGACCACATGTAACAATGTCAGGTAACTGCTGTGTGCTTCGTGACTTCCATTGTTAACCGTGAAAGCTTCAGGTTTTTCCTTAAAGTTATGAGCGATCAAGTTAGCTTGAACAACAGAACCTGTTATGCTCTTTGTGAGGTTTTATTGGAAGCCATATTTTTTCTTTAATAATAGAAGTCATTTTCATACTGAAAAAAAACAAGCAAGCATAAACAAGATATATCGCAACCCAGCCAGTTCAGAATAGAAGCATCATTTAAAACAAATTTTCTTTAAACAGCACAAGCAGCCAATTACTCTAATTTTCAAAATTTCTCTTGCATTCTACATTCTGTTTACCTTATGAGTCTACCAGATTCATAAAGAGGTTTATTTTGTCGTATTTTAACTATATCTCTTCTTTGCACTTGTTTTTAAATGTGATTGTTTCCATGAATTAACTGTTCCTTAGTTCAGGAAATATGAAATGGAAGCGAGCAGTAGCAGTGCCTGTCTACGGTCATAAACCTTCATTTAGGTGAGGATGCACATGCAGCATGAGTTTTTTATTTTGTACGTAAAAATAGACACACAGATATATAGAAATATGTGCAATTTTTAAAGCTCACTTTTGATTTTCTAATGAAAGCATTATGATCTTCTTGATTGTATACTGTAATTTGGTAAGAACTAAAATACAAAAGAAAAGGTTAGATAACAAATTTTACCTAATGGTATTTATCATTTAGAATCATATGGTCATTCAGTTCAATTTGATTCAGACTAGTATAGGGGTCAACCAAATCAGTTCTGGAGAGCTGTAGTAGCTGCAAGTTTTTATTCCAAACAGAAGTGAATTATTGTTAATGAAGCACTCGCTGCTCAGGCAACATTTTTATGCTTTATTTTAGTTGTCTCACTTGTTAAGATTCCCCACCTGTAATTGTTTAGTTTATTTTAACACTATTGCATTTAGTGTTTTAATTACTCCTTATTAGAAATAAGATGCTAATGACAAAGGGACCTGCAGTTCTCCATCTAACCTGTTTCCATTTACACCTGTGTGCATTCATCGTGAATTATCTGGTGTGAAAAATTATTTGGAAGGAAACTAAAGAAATAAAACGTGAAGGACTGCGAAGAACTGATCTACTTCAGTATACAAATCATTTGGATGATATCATTGGAAAGGAAAAAAATCTATGATTTAAGAATAACCTGAAATGGTAGAATTAAAATCCTTAATATCAAGAATTGGTTTCTAATTCAGCAGTTGGACAGAACAAAAACCTGCAGCTACTACGCCCTTCAAGACTTACTTTACTGTTCCTTAATCTACGATATGGGTGCAGACAAACTTTACTAAGCACAAAGCAGTTCCTTATAAGCAAATTTTAACTGTTTCATAGTTTAGTCACTAATAAATAAAAGAATCAATACATATAGATGTAAATAAATATATATTAAAATACTTTAATTTAATTTTTGTATACATTGTACACAAGGTTTCCTCTAACTAAATTAATAATTACCAAAAAATATCTCTTCTTGTGTTATTTCATTCACACCATATTATGCAATTTTCATTCCTATGCCTGAGCCCAGTCTGCACAATTTGTATGACTGTGATTATTTTTAATGCATTTTACTTACAGTCATATAAAAAAGATTGGGAACCCCTTTCAGCCTGCATAATAATTTACTCTACTTTCAACAAAAAAGATAGCAGTAGTATGTCTTTCATTTCCTAGGAACATCTGAGTACTGGGGTGTTTTCCGAACAAAGATTTTTAGTGAAGCAGTATTTAGTTGTATGAAATTAAATCAAATGTGAAAAGCTGGCTGTGCAAAAATGTGGGTACCCTTGTAATTTTGCTGATTTGAATACATGTAATTGCTCAATACGGATTACTTGCAACACCAAATTGGTTGGATTAGCTTGTTAAGCCTTGAACTTCATAGACAGATGTGTCCAATCATAAGAAAAGGTATTTAAGGTGGTCAATTGCAAGTTGCGTTTCCCTTCGACTCTCCTCTGAACAGTGACGGCATGGGATCCTTAAAGCAACTCTGAAAAGATCTGAAAATAAAGATTGTTCAGTATCATGGTTTAGGGGAAGGCTACAAAAAGCTATCTCAGAGGTTTAAACTGTCAGTTTCAACTGTAAGGAATGTAATCAGGAAATGGAAGGCCACAGGCACAGTTGCTGTTAAACCCAGGCCTGGCAGGCCAAGAAAAATGCAGGAGCGGCATATGCACAGGATTGTGAAAATGGTTACAGACAACCCACAGATCACCTCCTAAAACCTGCAAGAACATCTCGCTGCAGATGGTGTATCTGTACATCGTTCTACAATTCAGCGCAGTTTGCACAAAGAACATCTGTATGGCAGGGTGATGAGAAAGAAGCCCTTTCTGCACTCACACCACAAACAGAGTCATTTGTTGTATGCAAATGCTCTCTTAGAGAAGCCAGATTCATTTTGGAACAAAGTGCTTTGGTTTGATGAGACAAAAATTTAGTTATTTGGTTATAACAAAAAGTGCTTTGCATGGCAGAAGAAGAACACCGCATTCCAAGAAAAACACCTGCTACCTACTGTCAAATTTGGTGGAGGTTCCATCATGCTGTGGGGCTGTGTGGCTAGTTCAGGGACTGGGGTCCTTGTTAAAGTCGAGGGTCAGATGAATCCAATCCAATATCAAAAAAATTCTTCAGGATAATGTTCAAGAAACAGTCACAAAGTTGAAGTTACACAGGGGTTGGACATTCCAACAAGACAATGACCCAAAACACAGTTCGAAATCTACAAAGGCATTCATGCAGAGGGAGAAGTATAATGTTCTGGAATGGACATCACAGTCCCCAGACTTGAATATCATTAAAAATCTATGGGATGATTTGAAGAAGGCTGTCCATTCTCAGCAGCCATCAAATTTAACTGAACTGGAGAGATATTGTATGGAAGAATGGTCAAAAATACCTCCATCCAGAATCCAGACACTCATCATAGGCTATAGGAGGTGTCTAGTGGCTGTTAAATTTGCAAAAGGAGGCTCAACTAAGTATTGATGTAATATCTCTCTTGGGATACCCAAATTTATGCACCTGTCTAATTTTGTTATGATGCATATTGCATATTTTCTGTTAATCCAATAAACAATGTCACTGCTGAAATACTACTGTTTCCATAAGGCATGTCATATACATTAAAAGGAAGTTGCTACTTTGAAAGCTCAGCCAATGATAAACAAAAAATCAAAGAATTAAGAGGGGTTCCCAAACTTTTTCATATGACTGTACTTTTAAATATATTAAGTAAAAGACAAAAATCTAATTATACAGGCCTTGATTTTACGGCATACTTAACCCAAACAAAAGATTTACCATCTATATAAAAAAACTATTGCAGTACAACAGCAGTCCCATTTATGAATTTTGAGACTTAGGTAGTTTTGTTATATGTGAAAACAATGCAGAGATTTAATATTACGGTTAGTAAAGATGCCAAGTAGAATGAGCAACATTTAATTAACCTGGGCACTAGCCAAAAATCAATATACATGATTGCAGTTTCCTTCAAAAAGTATCCAACATTGAAGCTATTTGTCTCCTGAAATACAATTATATATCTATACATATAAAGGAGAGTTGGGATCCGAGAGGCTGTGTTTGTGTGTTTGTGGAGGGATGGAGAGTTAAGGCGGGTGGGGGAGTCATGTGATCATCTCCCCTCCCATTCACTTCATTTCGCTCCGAGCTGAGCTCCGCAGCTGACGCGGTCTTGCCGTTCTTTTTCCTTAGTGTTTAGTCCTCTTTCCTTTACTGATTTATATAAAGGAGAGTTGGGATCCGAGAGACTGTGTTTGTGTGTTTGTGGAGGGATGGAGAGTTAAGGCGGGTGGGGGGGTCACGTGATCATCTCCCCTCCCATTCACGTCATTTCATTCACTTCATTTCGCTCTGAGCTGAATTCCGCTGAGCTCCGCAGCTGATGCGGTCTTACCCTTCTTTTTCCTTAGTGTTTAGTCCTTTCTCCTTTACTGATTTACTGTTTATTAGATGCAGTACTTACTGAATAGTATTTTTTCCTTTAGTGTTTCTACTTAGTATTTCTTAGTACAGTGGAACCTCGGTTTGCGAGCATAATTCGTTCCGGAAACGTGCTCGCAATCCAAAGCACTCGTATATCAAAGCGAATTTCCCCATAAGAAATAATGGAAACTCAGATGATTCGTTCCACAACCCAAAACTATTCATATAAAAATGATTAATACAAAATATAAAGTAAAATACATAATACAAATTAACCTGCACTTTACCTTTAAAAAGAATCATGGCTGGTGTGAGTTTCTAAACTCATATGGGATTCCACCCAACGGGACGACACGCGGAAGAGCGTCCCAAAGCAATCGCAGTCTCCCAGCGCTGTAGCAGTTCGCCGTATAAGTGCATCCAAAAAGATTGCAGACATGCTATAAGCGCCTGTCGTCAATGGGTCATACAAGGAACATTATAAAGATCCCGCTACAATAAATAACAGCGCTGTTGCTGTTTCAAGCTGAATAAAGCTGGTGTTAAAGTACTGAGACTCAACTTCGTGTTTTGGGGAGCAAGATGGGGACTCGCACTTCACAGCGCACACACACACAGTCACAATGCTGTAGTAAACAGTATACGCTTGTACGGATGTGGACTATATGAGTGAAGCACACAGACTCAGACGGAGAATAGGAGACGATTGCCAGAGAGAGAGAGAGATAGAGATGCGCTGGGCGAGCGAGCGAGATAAGGAGAGAGAGAGACACGCTGGGCGAGAGAGATAAGGAGAGAGAGAGAGAGAGAGACACGCACTGGGCGAGCGAGATAAGGAGAGAGAGAGAGAGACGCGCTGGGTGAGCGAGAGAGATAAGGAGAGAGAGAGAACCACCATCAGCTCAGTTGTGATCACATGACGCTCAGCAGACAAAGTGTATCCATACTACTCGTATTGCAAGACATCACTCGTTTATCAAGTCAAAATTTATTAAAAATCGTTGCTCGTCTTGCAAAACACTCGTAAACCAAGTTACTCGTAAACCGAGGTTCCACTGTACTTTAGTGTTTAGTAGACTTTTACTTTATCTCATTTACTGTTGTTTTTTACTGTTGTTCCCAGCGCTGTTGCCCTTTTTTACTTTATCTCATTTAGTTTTTGGTAGACTTTTACTTTATCTCATTTACTGTTGTTCC
>JANRMT010062791.1:38591953-38612790 GCA_026402145.1 Polypterus bichir lapradei
TATATATATATATATATAATTATACAATTTCTGAGTCATTTCAAGCATTTCAAGGAGAGAAGATCAAGATAACGAGAACAAACGTTCGACAATTAAAATGAGACCATTCCGTCCATCAAATTCTTTTGTCCCGCTAATAGCTAAAAGCTCCAAATCTTATTGAGATACTTTTTGAACATTGTTGAAATTTTCACTTGAACCCATGACCTAGTAGGTTGTTGCAGTTTTCATTTGTGTACAGCATTGCTCTTGCTTTATTATTAAGTGCCTTAATACCTTTCACTTAATTAGTAACAGCGACCTTGATCCACTATTTACCTGGAAGAATTCTACTTTATTAATTATCTAAATTATATGCTGGAAAAAGCTACAGATACCTTCTCTAAAATCAAATCAACAATATGTTGATGTGTACTGAATGTTAAAGGGCAGATGAAATTAGAATGGAAGGTCAAGCTAGAAAGGTTGAAAAAAATAGTAGGCTGCATACTCAACATTTCATAATCTCAAGGATAAACTCTTATGCAATACCCCAACAAACTAGCTAAAAATAAATATTTTATAATGAAAATTAATTTTTAGGTGAAACTTGCTAAATATTGAGAAGAATGTTAAGACGATATACTGTATTTAATCATTTTGAGTGTCTGAAAAGAAATGATGGGGTAAGTTACACTTTGATTCCTTAAAAAGAAAATATCTCATTCAGGACCTAATACCTTGATGTAATTAAACACAATGTAAAACCATGCAGTAGATTGCATGTTCTTTTTTGATTTATTTGCATTTGGCCTATTGTTGTTAATTAGGAGAATATTAAATGATTTAATTTCCTCTTTGATGATACTAATTCACTGTATCACACAAAAACCAATGTAATTGCAGGCTCCGGTTACTAAATCTGCAATTTTTGCAGAGAAAATATGCCGTTCACCCAGCAGGTATCTGAAGTTGCAGCTCCCGTCTGAATGATCGCTACGATATATTCCTTTGTGTGGAATGAATAACAGTATCAAAGGCTAGGATGCTGAAATGCCACTCTGTGAAGGAAAGAAAAAAAAAACATGGGAGCTGGGAAACAGGAGAAACCTGTTATGATCATCTGTTGAAACAATTTAATCAAGTGGACCATTATAACAGTGGGAGAATGAAGAGATTACAACTTTGTAGCTAAAGAAAGACAAAATTGTTGTATTAACTTGACAACGTGTAGAAACCTGTAAAACATTTGGTTGTTTTTTAAGTGAACTGTTTAACCTGCTTTTCTCCTCTTTGTCTTTCACTTGTTTGTTTCTGTTGGTGTCCTAGATGTATGTTTATTCTGCACCATCTGAATTGCGTATATTTATACGCAATGAATGTTTCGGACAATTAAAACAAATGGTTTGTGTATTGACTAACATTCTTTTCGCCTTTGTGGATTACTAGATATAGCTTGTAAGACCACAGCTAAAGCAGATATTGTTCTTCTGGTTGATGGGTCATGGAGTATTGGACGTCTCAACTTCAGAACCATTCGAGCATTTATTGCCCGTATGATTGGAGTCTTTGAAATTGGTCCGGACAAAGTTCAAGTTGGTAAGCAACAGTAAAATAAAAAAAATCACAAAAATTGCATATAGTAGCAGAAAAATGAGCCATATTTAATATTTTTCTTTTAAATGTCCCTAGGTCTGGCCCAGTACAGTGGTGATCCAAGGACTGAATGGCATCTTAACACTCACAAAAACAGAAAAGCTTTACTGGATGCTGTTTCCAATTTACCATATAAAGGAGGGAACACCCTTACAGGTATATATTAAAATATTATTTGTGTTAACCATCTATTTTATTTGTAAAATTGTTGGTATATTGTTATGCCATTTAGTTTTTCATATTCATTTTATAGAACATGAGAAAAGAATAATTTTGGATATCTAAAATGTTTTCAATATACAATGGATTGCAGGGTTGCACAATGTTTAGTGCTCTTGGCTCACAGGTCCAGAGACCGGGGCCTGTATTTTTGGCTCAGTCACTACCTATGTGGACCTACTTTGCATGTTCCACATGTCTCTGCGTTGGTTTTCTGGTTTCATCAGAAATGCATGTATAAAATAATTTGGTGATATTAAATTGGCTTACTTTAGATGAGTATGTGGTGACTATGATGAGTAATGTGCCATGTAATGGCCTGGTGTCCTGTCCAGAGTTAGACCTGTCTACCATTCTGACACCAGGAGAGACTATAAGGGATAAGGAGTTAGAAAAAATGGACTGAACGATGGGTGGATGATATAATATACAATGTGAGCAATAGTAAATTCAGAACCATACATAGCAACAGTGTTTTTGACATGTTTTTTTTTTCTTTTCTGTGAAGGCATGGCTTTAAATTATATTCTTCAGAACAACTTCAAGCCAAATGTTGGGCTTCGCCCTGATTCACGCAAGATTGGTGTTCTCGTTACTGACGGCAAATCACAAGATGAAATTATTGAGAGCTCTAAGAAACTGCGAGACCAGGGCATTGAGCTATATGCTATTGGTATGTTCATTCTTTTCTTTAATATTATGATCTAGAATTGTGGTTTTTAAACTTTTTTCTCGTGACTCAATTTTGCCTTTTGTCTTTAAGACACTGCTCATTGTCATGCCTTTGCCTTTGAAGAATTATCAGCGACAGTAACCCCCTTAGACAATACCTAGCTACAGTTATCCCCCATGAGGTGGGTAATTGCAAACACAGATTCTTGTGGAGCAATGCCATTTGCTTAAATTGTCCGCAACTATCAACCACAGGGCCTTCTGCAAACTGTGTGCGATCCTTGTGCCTACAGTAACATTGTACTTCACAACAACTCTGCATGACCCAAATTCAAACAACACTGGGTTGCAACCCATAGTTTAAGAACCTATGATCTTGAAAAAACAATCATTGAGCACCAAGTCTTAATTTTTTGAGTGTATGCTTCAAACACAAATATATATGCCCTTGCTATACTCACATGTGAAAAAATACACAACAAGCACTTTTCTGAGAGCTTTATTATGCAATGAGGTCTCCTACAGTACCTTTTGGCCATCCAGCTACCCTTGTCTTACACTGTCCTTCTTGGGCAAGTCTAGTCTCTCATCTTCTGAAATCTTAAAGAAACGTCTAAACTACTATAGAAACCAGCCTCTTACACCCTAATCTGATGAAACATTTTGGGGTTATCTTTTTGGTGCACTTAATTCTTGTCAGCACCGTTGACTCATTAAAAAATAGTGAACCCACTTTGTCTGCTGCTAATTCACCTTGTGAAAATTTTACTAATCTTAAAACCATAAGAAATCTGACAAATGAGAGGAGATGATTCAGTCCATCAGGCTTATTTGGTTGTTTATTTAATAGTTAATTGCTCCAGGATCTAAATTGAACAAATTTTTGAAAATTGTTTCAGTTTCTGCTTCACCTGTAGTATATAGCTTGATGGTCTTTTCCAGATTATCGCCATGCTTGGTCTGTTGTTTGGATTCCATCTTGAGTTCACAGTAGTTTCAGTGTATTGTCATAAGAAATTTTGACCCTGGAGGCATAGACAGAGGAGACTGAGAAAGTGAAGCTCATGTAAACAGTTGATCTGATTTGGAGTGTAGTCATAATCATTTTGTAAATGCCATCATTTTAGTAAGACTAATACTCCTGCATAGTCATCAGTTTTAATGTATTTTTTATGAATGTAGAGTACTGCATTGAATATGATTTTTCAGCATATTTATTTAATCAATTCTAGGTGTTAAAAATGCAGATGAAAATGAACTGAGGTCTATTGCTTCAGATCCTGATGAAATTCATATGTATAATGTGCAAGATTTCTCCTTTTTGCTCGATATTGTTGATAGCCTGACTGAAAACCTTTGCAACAGTGTAAAAGGCCCAGGTGAGTACACATTTCCTCTTTATTTCAGCCTTTCATTTTGTAGGCTTGTCTAAAATGCCAGTATAGTATGTATGCTAATAACATTGTACTTATTAAAAAGATTCAGTAATAGCAGATGATCTTTGATTAAATCTTTAAGTTCAATGTCTGTAGTGAAATGACAAATCTATGTACAGTAGGCAATGCATTAAAATCTATCCATCAGTTCTCTGATCCCATCCACTGTAGGGTACACACACACATGCACATGCAAACACACACACACACACACATAATAAATCACCTCTGTACTTAAATAAGCACAAATTTGGGATAAGGGAAGAAACCACATGGCAAATATGTGGATTTGGGGAGACCTTTACACAGATAGACTGCAAATGCAGGTTGCTTGAGCTTATTAGACAATGGCCAATTGTGCTTTCCTATCTTACAAACATGTAAATAAAAATCAAGGTCAGTGGCATACATTTTTTTAAAAAAGATAAGCAGAAAATTAGGTTGAAGAATTACAACTAGCAAATTTCACATGTTTTGTTCTTACCCAACATCTATTGGAGCCATTGCTATGTTCAACTTGATCTTTATAGTGCTACTTGGTTTATTTACTGTTGTCAGAGTCACTGCTAAGCGAGATGTTACACCAATATTTCTCTGATCTCTTTTAGCTAGGATATGCTAATTAAGTGCAGTGTCTAGGGTGCCCTCATGCAGCTGGCTAAAGTTCTGCTTAGAATTGAAATCCCTTATGTCATGACCCACTTGTGATGAAAGAGTACACAACAGGTATTCTGTCCTGTCTGTTACACCTGTAAAAGAAAGGCAACAGTAGCCTTCTCCAGGGATACATGGTAACATTCCAAAAAGATATCTGCAGCATTATTAATGTGATCCTTGGAGCTTATGATTGCCAAATAAACAACTAAAAGTGATTTAAAACCCCCATGTATGAGGACTGTAATATATTAGGCGTAACTTTGACAAACTTTTATTTTTTAAGAATTTCTAGTGTGTATGAATCATGAGGCAAATGTGGTACATCTGTGTTATTTTGGGATTGTGAAACTTTAAGAAACAAAATATGATAATGACTCTCTTGGAGTATATTTCAGCATGTAGTTTAGACAAAATGTAATTGCTTTGCTGCCAGGAGATGATGGAATACCAAATGTGAAGACTGCATGTGATTTGTGACAATTTAAATTTGAAATGCTGTGATTCATAAGTCCAGAATTGTTTAGAGAAAATGTAAAACGGAAAACCAATGCAAAAAGATAGTCAGGATACAGTGATTTTAATGACATTTGAACAGACAGAATCTAGAATTTATGATTAATATTTTATTATAGGGGGTGCACCTGATTCTCCTACAAATTTAAGAACTTCAGAGGTGACGTCACATTCTTTCAGAGCTACCTGGACTGCACCCAGTGGCAATGTGGACTCATACCGCGTGGTATACATGACAATCGGTGGCAGACCTAAGGAGGTTGGTGATTTAATAATGAATAGGACAATGATGAACTGACCAGTAATGACTAATATTTTGGCTATTTAGATCTCTATTTAAGACTTTTAAATAACAATCAACATAGTTGGCCTTAAAGTAAAGTTTACTTTTATTATGTCTTAATGGAATGGAAAATATCAAGCAATGTTCTTCTAGAATTTCATACCACCTCACTTAGTCTTCCAGAAATTAAGCAAATACTCTGCCACTGCTTACATTGTCTAGCAAGTAAAAGGGAAGTGTGACAGAAATGAATTGTTAATTCAATAAGAGTACACACACAAAGAAGTAGTTTTATGGCATGAAAAACTGTTTCTATTATAAAGGATCCTATCCAATATTCACTTCACACTAAATAAACAACAAACTCCCAGAAACATCCCCAACAAATACACCAAAACATTTATAAGAAGCATGCACACCGTTTACCCATAATCCTCTCAAAAGTAGACAACCAGACCTAGCAACACAGCTTAACATATTTTTGATAATTTACCATTCATCTAAACAATATCAAACCCGCTTAATGCAACTTAGAGTTCCAAAGGAACTATTTCAAAACTTCAGGTGTAAGGTAGTAACTGAGCCTCGGCATAAAGCATGTCCAACACAGAGCACATTCACACTTATGTACAAGAAGCCGATAAAGCATTGTGTATTAACGAAAATTGATCAGATTTAGAATGCATGAGGAAAACTAGACTATACAAAGAAAAACCCATATAAACACAAAGAGGAACTACCATAATGCCTCTGGCCATCATTGGATGTCAACTTGTCACACATCTTGTACAGAGACTCTGGGAGGGAGGAGGAAGAGGGAGGAAATAAATCCACCCATCTTCCTCTTTATTAGGTATAGTATATTCATTTTTTTTAGTTGTGTTCACTGCAATGTTGTAATTGTATTGAAATAAAAGTGTGTGGGTGTGTGTGTGTGTGTGTGCATCATATCAACTTTTGTATACCACTTAAATGTTGCTTGTTGTGTTCTAAAATGCAAAGGTCTAATCTGGATTAATCCAGAAATTACATTTTAAGTGTGGATAACTTGGCCTTAAACAAAGTTGCACTTCTATTCAATTTATCTGCTTCTGCCAGAATGCAATTCACTCATTGTAACCAGACGTTACTTTTAAAGATAGTACAGTATGCTCTGATTTTAATATTTAAGGTCTAGAGTGAATAGATCTAAAATCAAGAATGCATTTCATAAATGATGCTGATTGATGTATAATAAAGACACTGTCTAACCTTTAGGGAAATAAATTTTGTAGATTATGTTGAAAAAGTTTTTTTTTTAACTGCTAAGCACTATTAGACTGTACTTTTTACTTTTCAAAGTAATTGGAGGTTCCTGTTTTTAGTTGTCTGTAGATGGGTCAATCACAACTGCAGTCTTGCCTGACCTAAATCCTGAAACTGAGTATGAGGTGAATGTGTACGCTATATTAGGACAAGAAAGCAGTGAGCCACTTACAGGGAGAGAAACCACATGTGAGTCAATGTCTTTTGTTTTTAACTGGTTTTGATATACTGTACTCTGCTGTGTTTTGCATTCATTTATTAATTATCTGTTAAATATACACCTTGTGAAGGTGAAACATTTTACCAAACCCTAGCATTTGAGAAAAAGCCCAAAGTCACCTCAAGAAGCTTCTATTTATAATTGTAAAATCATGAATGACTTGGAAAGAGTGTGAATATTCATGGAAGGGATACACTGAATGAGAGCAACAGAAAACTAGAAAATAAAATAACAGACTACCATTATCTCTCTTGGAGTATTTGCTAAAACAAACACATCCTTAACAAGCACCAATTATACTGTTTAGCATAACTCCAGCTGTTTTACTCAATTTATTTCTTCATGGATGTGTTTTGGACTGCCATTCTGGCTGTAAGAACAACATGCCCAAATTTATTTTGATAATGTCAAATTATATATTGTATAATACTTCAGGTCTGCCCATGTTTGGATTGATTATTTCCAATATGTTGGTTATCAGCCCTGTCTTGCTGCCCTCCCTTCCCAGCCTTGCAATGCAACAAAAAAGGATTGGGGATCGATGAATGATTTTTTTTGTAGCTGTAATCATTGTCTGAAATAGAAGGTGCCTTTTCCTTGTTTAAAAGTTGATTTTTTTGTTTGTTTTTAAAATAGGGTGGTGGTTGAACCAGATATTGTATTTGTATTATGGAGCTTCTTCTCAAAAAACAAAAATAGGAACTACTGGTCTCCCTTTCAATGAACATAATACTAATAATACATAATACATAGTACTGGGAATGTAATTTAACTGTTCTGAACTGCACATTAATCCTTTGTTTTAAACCCACCTAATTTGAAACATGGTTGTTAAACTTAAAATGATACTTCAAAGATAATTTTCTAACCTTAGGACACAAAAAATTGTAAAATTTTAAATTTTTGTATTTATTATTATGTTACACTAAGTCAAGTCATTATAATATTTCAGTTTCCACTTCACATAATCTGTATTTTTTGAAATTACAGTCTTTTTGTATGCTGTAAAACAATATTATAATTTTACTTATAAATATCTTACTAGTGCCTCTTCCAACGGTGAGGAATTTGAAAACCTATGATGTTAGTACAACAACAATGAAGGTGAGGTGGGATGCAGCTAGTGGAGCAACAAGCTATTTGCTGCTCTATGAACCATCTGGAATTGCAGAGTCTGTGGCTAAAGAGGTAAGAATATCAGACAATGTAAATTACATGATGTGAATAATACATGTTGGACTGTTAAAGCAATGGCATTTTACAGGTTAAAGAAGATACTGAAACTTGCTATTCTCTTTCTGCAGTTGATAGTCCCATCAGATGTGACAGATGTGAATTTGGAGCAATTGATCCCTGATACTATGTACTCAATTACTGTCTATGCAAAACATGGAGATGCTACCAGTGATCCTGTTAGCACTCAGGATTCCACTTGTAAGTTATCATATATCTACCATTTTATACTTTGAACAAGAAAACTGGGGTAGTACAGTCTTACAGCTTCACGAATGTGAGCTTGGTTCCCTGGCAGGTCGATATTTGTATTTTTCGGGGACTCATACTGTACTTCAAAGATGTGCATGTTAGTGTCTGTAAATTGTCCATTTAGACAGTGTATGAGTTTGTGACTGTGAAGATATCTCACCCAGGGTTGATTCCAGAAGCAGTTTCTCAATACCCTGTTTTAGAAAACACAGTTGTAAAAAGTAGGTGGATGATTAACACTTGACTTAAAGGCATATAAAATTTGATATGATATTCTCAGATGCCTTCAGGTCATTCTTGCTTTTGTAATCTCCAATGGTTCATTGAGATAGCTTGTAAAATTTAAAAAATAGAAAGAAAATAAAGGTTGTCTGGTTATCACACATTATGGCTTAGTTTATTGAAGGTATTTTTTTTATTTATTCAGGCTATTGGACAGTGAACCATGACTGGCCTTACATAAGTAAACATTTAAAGAGTTCACCCTTCTTCATGGTAGAAAGTACAAACCACAGATTATGTAGCTGATATTTTAAAACAACTATTATATTTACAGCTGATGCCTTTATCTAAGCTGATTTACAACATTTGTGATACAATTGATTTGGTTGTCCAAATTAGGCACAGGCAGGTCACGTGACTTGCTCAAGGTCACACATTGTCAGTAGCAGGAGTTGAACTTACTGTACAACCTCAGGGTTTGAAGTCCCAAAGCCTTAACCATTACACTACACATCCTGCCTTAAAATTACTTAAAATTAATAATAAATAAGCCTTCAAAAGTAACCCTAATTTTATTATGCTGCAGTGCCATTGCCACCAGCTGGAGAATTAAGAATCACTGATGTTACACACAGCTCAATGAAAACTTCCTGGGATGCTGCACCAGGTGCTGTGCGGAAATACATATTAAGATACAAGGTTGCTGAAGGAGATGACTTCAAGGAGGTATGTTTGAAAAATGTATTCATAACCGGGATTAGATTCTTCATTTCAAATGTTCCAAGTCTGCACTGATGATTGACTGTGCTTTGTTTTCTTAATTAATGTCACATATTGTTTGTTAGTCTATCTTGTATATGTATGAGCTCTTTGGGAGGGAAATAGTCGCTGAGTCAGGATGAATAAAGAAATACTGTAAGTGTTATTATGACTAAGTGTTCACTGAAGTCTGGAATGCTACTCTATATTTTTCAGTCAATGAGATACAGTCACTGGTTTTACTTTACTGATGTTGATTCCATTCTTCTTATAAGCTTTGGTGTTCTTGAGTGAAATGCAAATTTCATGTCTTCCTGGCAGACTTGAAATCCAATAGGGAATTCTACGCTGCCACTAGAGTTTAGGATTCAACCAGGGCCGGATTTTCCTATAGGCTAACTAGGCTTCAGCCTAGGGCCTCAAGATCAAGAGGGGCCTACATTCAAATTGTTAGCAATTTGAACAAACTTAAAAATGGGAGGTGAAAGGGCCTCATAAGTGGAATAGCCTAGGGCCTCTTTTCATCTAAATCCGGCCCTGGATTCAACTAACTGTAGTGCTACTCTGAATTGGAGCCACAACATATCACTAATCATCATCCCACCTAAATCTTAAACGTACAGTGATAAAGAGGCCCTGAATGTTAAATTCAATAATTTACCACACTTTTTAAAATGCGTTTTAGTGCACTGCTTTCAAGGAATGACAAGATAATTATATAAAATATGCTTTGTAAAACAAATATTGCAATCATTAAATAGGTATGTGAATGTAAACTATATACAGTAAGAATGAAAGTGTTGGGAATGGGATTAAATACCAGATGGAGGTGCAAAGGCAAACCTTGTCTCAGCTTACAATAATGCATGTTAGGTTAATGTGCCTGATGTGAGTGAGAGTGTGATATAGCAAATGGGACTAGCATCCCATTTTTGACTTGTTAGTGGCATGTGTTTATGTTGAAATAGTGTTCTTTAATGGATAAAAACAGGTTCAGAACATAGATGTATGGGTGGATGGATACTCAACTGTCCAAAAAATTGAGACATTTTTCTTTTTGAATTGTATGAATAAAATCATTGTGCTCTGTTCCCAAATGTTATTAAAGTACGTTATGAGCTCAATAGGTACTACACATACTTTTCAGGCAATTGATGCTGATAAGGCAGTTCCACATTTCAGTAAAAGGTTCAAAACCTGGTAAAGCTTTCTTCCTTCTGGAGTTTGCATATTCTGGCTCTGTTTGTATGATCCTCTCCTCCAAAGCCCCACTGCCACCACTCCCCCTCCACCATCAACCCCCACAGCCCATCTCCCAAGCCACACCCCCAAACGCAGGGCAGTCAAGGCTAATGTTTCCAACTTCTGCCCAAAGACGTACTAAGTGTGATTCAATTAGACTATTAGTTTTTGTCTACTCTAATGTTGATCAGTCCTCTATGCCTGAATCTATCTTATGACCTAGAAGAGAAGGCTCTATAAACACCATCTGGGAGACTAAGTAGTTCAGGTGTACTGCTTAAATTGCTTTTTCATAATTAGGTTTTCTAAAATCACATTATCCTCTAAGATCTGTTTATACTGTATACATTTTCTAAGTTAGCTTCTTCTCCACAATCCAAAGAATGGCTCTTAAGTTGTTAATAGTTAATCATCCCAATGTCTTCTGTGATGGACTTGAATTTTAACCAAGGGCTAATTCCTACCATTCGCCTGTGCCTGCCATGATTGACTAACTCTCTATAACCCTGCAGGTAATGTGGTGTGAGAAATTGGTTGGAGGTTTAGCAAATAAATATGACTTGTCCTATATATTTATCACATTTAGTTTTGGGTTCTTCTCTTAAATAAAATAATATATATTATCAACAGGAAAATGCAAAAAAGTCTTCCATCCATATTGAAAATGCATTTTTCTTGCTTCTTTCCTATTAAACTTGCCTCTTTTGTTAGAATCTGAATGAGTAAAAAGCAAAACACACTTAAATCAAATTACATAAAATGAAAACAGTATTACTGCGCCTTCAGGAAGCATAAGAAATGTTTACTGTCAAAATAAATTTCCAGCAAGCTCAAACATCCAAGTGATCAGTGTAAATGTAATAGATGTATTTTTGGTAGAAATTCTTCTTAAATGTAGTAACATCTGAAATGTGTTGGCTCTTTATCTTGGCCCCCAAACAAAAACTATTCCCTGGAGTATAAATCATAGGCTGTAATTTCTAACGGTACAGTTAAACAATAATAGTCATTCAGTCTTTTTGGATATCTTTTCCACAAATTTCACAACATGGTTCAACTTCAGAAGATGATGCATAACAACTGTATTATCTGAATGACCATCCTTCACTGCTTGATTGATGAAAGCAGCTTTAAAATAAAAAACACATTGTAGGGGAATGATTAAATTAGAAGACCTCCACATATTATTTAGGTGATAAAGTGTAATTATCTCAGACTTCTGTCCTTGGAAGACTTCATTTTTCTCCGAAAGACCGCATTTTGATTGACTGTTTTTAGTGCTTTGATTCTTTTCTTAGGAATTCCCAAACATGATGTGGCAAACAGGCTGTCAAGCAGGTCTTAAATCTATAATTACTTTTAAATGAGAGAAGAACTAGATATTTTATTATCTGTTAGCAGTAAGAGAAATAATAATAAATAACTTGTGCTTATTCCAAGGGTGTTGCACATAGGATCATACACTAAGAGGTTTGCTCCAGTTGGAAGGGCTAAAGCCATACTGGGGTAAAATGAAGTGTCTGAGAGCTTGAACATGGTTTTGCATTAAAATACCAAAGTCTATATAAAGAATCAATAAAAAATATGAGTGTATTTATCATCATTTTTGATACTGTTAATACGTATTTAGAATCTTGGTTGACTACAACTTGATACTTCAGAAATTGGACAGCTGCTTAGATTACGATTATTAGAATAACATTTGATGTATTCTGCATCTATACCCACGATGGCTCCAGATTTCCATATACTGGTCCGTATTACATATGGCAATTATTTGCTCAGTCAGTGGCAGAACAATTAGTGCATAAAACAACACATTATATGTGTGCAGATGAAAGGGAGAATGGGCAATGCAAAAAACATAACTGGTTTTTGTTGTGACATGTTAATAGTGGCCAAATGCTCCAACATGAGTGATTTAGAAATTGTCATTGAAGTTCTGTTGGGTCAGGCAATTTGCAGGCCCTTTAATTTGCTTATTTTTATTAAAAAAAAAACAACCACCAGCCAACAAGATTAATATTGCATGCGCCCTAGTCAGCTCCTATCCTTGGTGACTGAATTCTTTGCTCCTGTTTATCTGGATGATGTCCTCCTCTTTATCTTTACAGATGACCCATCTACATGGGCGTCAATTTCCATGTGTGTTCTTCCTGTCTACCTACTTCTGTCCTCATTGAGACTGTTATCTGTTAAAGCAGTTTGCAAGCTTGGTGTAAAAGTATCATGGGCAGAAGAGGAGCAAGTCTGCCAAGTTGAGAAACCGATAGGGAATGAGAGATACATACGTAACTATCACCAGGAGGGAAAACTTTATTTTAAGAACACGCTGTTCTCAAAAAGCAGAGGAGTCAAAATAAATCCAGATGTCAAAACAATATCTAAATGTAGTATTAGCAATTCAAACAAAAGTTTGTAGTAATAACTGAAAATCCTTAGCCCTAACTAAAACTGATCTGGAGTAATTTTGTAAAGAATGAATCCAAATGGCTTCAAGCCACCATCTTAAAAAGGTGGGACATGAAGAAAAAAATAATAATGACTGACAGTGGGTGTAGCAACCATAAACTGCAGCTGTGTAAAGATTATCACAAAATTATGACGAACATACGAAAGCACAAACAACAAACTGGCATCAGCAGAATAGTTACAAGATGCAATCAACTGAATGAAAAATAAAAATAATAGCACCAAAAAGCACGTATAAAACATTAATGGAGCATAGAACTGGTTGTCTTGTTTTTCCTTTCTTGGGTGCTGTTCCTTTTGTAGGAGATACGGTCTGTGCAATCCTGCAGCATCATTTGTACAGCTTCGGTGAAAACTATTTTAATCTCTTGCTGGTAATCTGAATGAATAACAAATTAAATCCAATTACTAAACACTATTCATTGATTGGTTAAACTCAAGTGTTAAATTGTCTCACACTGCCTAGACAATGAAGAAATTTCTGATTACATCAGGAAATCAAATGTGATTTACTTCAGCACACTTCTGTAAAACAAACTCATCAGCTGTAGCTTTTCTTTGAAAAAAAACCCAGAAAGTCTAAGTTGGGTATTATGCCAAGACTAAAGTGTCATGGTGAGGTAAATGATAAAAACTATGAGGAAAGGAAACTCTCATTTAAAACACATCTGCTAAAAGATTGTTTTTTTTTCACATAACAAACTCACAAGAAAAAAATGCAACCCTGAAAGAAGTTCAGCTAATTAAAAGGCAGATAGAACCAAAAGAAAAATGTTGGTGTGAGTCATTTTTTTCATTTGTGCTGAAATATCCAAGGAAGACAACTGCATTAGAAATGTGGATTATTTTATACCACCACAGTAGAGTGTCTCTAAGATAAATAGACTGAGTTTTTCTGTTTAAATTGTTGTACTTTTACATATGCAGTGAAGCTGTAACATTCTATTGCAGTAGTTATCAACAGAAAATCAACAAAATACAGATTCAATAAGTTTAAAACAACTACTTATTTCTCTCCATAATCACAACTTTCACAAGCATTTTTCTCACTAATAAATGCAATATACATTTGAAAAAGAATGTTTTGGTTGGGTATTCATAACAATCAAGGTTCAAGTCCAGTACAGAAACCATTTGTTTCTGAAAATATACATCATATAGCTTAAACATAACATCCCTTGACTTGTACTCCACATTTTGCAATATGTAACCAAACGTCCTAATAGCCTTCTTGAATCACTTCTGTATTGTGATGAGCCCACTATGACTTCTAGATCCTTCTTATGAGTTTACTTCCAAATTTTAAACCTCCCGGATAAATGGGGAGGGTTACGTCAGGAAGTGCATCCAGTGTAAAATTTTGCCAAATCCATATGTAGACAGATGAAGAAGAAGAAGATTGTTTATTCTAATCTAACATTTTTACTTTCAGCATGTGATACTGTATATTTACTTACATTAAATTTTGATTTGCCTATAAATTTGCACAAGTAATGATCTGGATGATTTTGGTAATAAGCTTTACTCATTAAGAGTCATCATTTATATACTCTCTTCTTTCTGTGTTTTTGTGTTTTGACATAGGATGCAACATATTGCATGCAAAATTTTGTAGATTTTGAAATTAGTGACAAACTACATAGAGATATTGAAATGACAGTGTTGTATGTTTTTGAATAGTTTTGAAGATGATTTAATATCAAACAGGAAGTCGTCATTTTTCCTCTCTTAGTTATATCTACACTTTATGTACTGCTAATCATTCACAAAACAAGCAACAACACCTGACAGCCCCATTAAACTCAGAAAAAGGCTGACAAACGTAACAGTTTGTTCTGTATGTCATTTACCTTTCCTCCTTTCAACAATTCAGACATAGTAAGCCTACACATTAAATTATTAAACAGTGCATATTGGTCATTTTCTTATTCATGTTCATTTTGGGTGAAATTGTGTTTAAAGAGGTGGTAGGATATTAATTCAGCAGAGGAGTGAATGACCTAGGTCATACCTTAGACTGCCTCAATGAACCAAGCCTGCTTGCAGTCCAACTAAGAGAAAATGTATTCACCACTCAGCATTTTTTGTTAAGGAATTATTCAAAGAAAATGTGCTTAATGGAATGGAAACTAGCCATCACCGTGTTGATTTTGCTGGAGGTTATTTGATTATTTGACTTGCACAATTGAAATAATTATAAAGAGCACTTTAATGATTGAAATTGTCGGAGTATTAAATACAACACATGTAGTCAATTTAATGTTATCCTAATACCAAATATTTAAATTATATTGTAAGAAATGGATTGTTGAAGTGAAAACATTTAAAACTAGTTAATTTTTGGAGAAGTATAATTTGTTTTTTAATTCATAGGTTGACGTTGATGGCAAACAAACAACACTGGTTTTAAAGAATCTGGCTTCTCAAACTGAGTATGATGTGGATGTGACACCAATATACGATTATGGACCAGGTTCAAAAATGACTGGACAAGCTGTTACTGGTAAGGCAATCAGTCAATAAATTAGCGTGCAGACTCTTGCATACTTTTTCTAGTAGAATGCACAGTACTAGTTAGTACAAGCATTAATGGTGCTTTAATTATTTTTTTAAACGATAATGACAAAAGAATACAAAAACTGCAAACATGATGTTCCACTAAATTAATAAGTGTCACCTCATATAGACAAGTTACTTTGAACACAGGGTAAAGTCCCCAGTATTGCTGAGTGACTCAGAAGTTGCATTGTATACTAACATCTTGGTATTTTCTTGCCGATTATATTGCTCTAATAAACTTCAAATGCTACTGTCCAAACAAGTAATTTCCATAGATCCTTCTCTGCCTGTGGTTGCTTAAAATATTGCTTACCTTGATGTCCTGTTTGGGAGATGGTTTGATGTCTCCTGTCAATATTCTTGACATTTATAAAGATATGTTTTTCTTATCTAATATTAGTATTATTTTTTATAGCATCTTTCAAAAATCTATGGTGTCCCTAGTATTCAAATGAATATCATACTGTATATCACGGGACCAGTAAAAATATTCATCTTTCCTAATAAAGATGACACATCCTATGCAACTGCTTAAATTGCTTATATCATAGCCAAACCTTAACACCAAGATTAGAAAGCATATATCCTATACAGCTCCCTGTAATAAAACCTTATGTCCTATTTGCTTGTAACAACTGAGCGACCCTAATTATGTAAGGGAACACACCATCTCTGAAACTGCCTTTCCCTTCCTACATAGATGTTGTCCCTGCACCTTCAAATCTTAGATTCTCTGAGGTAACAGAAACAAGTTTTCGAGCTACTTGGGATCATGGAGCTCCTGATGTGGCTCTTTATCGAATCGGCTGGCGTGAAGTAGGAGATACAGAACTCACAACGGTAAGTGTAACATTATGTTCGTATTTAAGTGTATGTTAAAACATTTTGTTCAGAAGTAGTAGTAGTAATAATAATAATAATAATAATAATAATAATAATAATAATAATGTTATTTTCTTACATGCTTAATCCAGACTAGGGTCCTGGTATTGGGGGGCCTGGAGCCTCATCTAGCTAGCATCATGCACAGGGCAGGAACAAACCCTAGACAGAGTGTCAGTCCATCACAGGGCAAACACACACACACCCACCCATACACCAAACACACACTAGGGCCAATTTAGCATCACCAATTCACTTAATAAACATATCTTTGGTCAGTGAGAGGAAACCAATGCAGACAAGGGCAGAACATGCAAACTCTATGCAGTGAGGACCTGAGACACAAAGCCTGGTCCCCTTACTGTGAAACAGCAGTGCTACCACTTTGCCACCACCTATTAACAATAATAATGACTATTTATATTATTTTATTACGTTGATTGTTGTGGTTTTATTATTATTATTATTATTATTATTATTATTATTATTATTATTATTGTTTAAGGTGGTGCAGTGGTTAGTGCTGTTGTTTCACTGATTTAATGCCATGTGTCTAAATCGTAGTTCTTCTCTGTGTAGAGTCTGCACATCCTTCCTGTATCTTTATTTGTTTTCTTCCCACATCCCATGATTAGAGCATGTTGAGTTGATTAGCAGTTCTAAATTGATAGATTAATTAATAGATGTTTGCATGAGTAGGACCTGGAATGTAATGTCACTCTGTCCTAGACTGGTTTCAGTCTTACAAATGCTGCTAGGATAGGGTTCAGGCTCCCACAGACTTGATCTGGATTAAGTGGGTTTAAGAATGCTATATTGTGCTGTTTACTTTTCAGGCTATGCTAGGCAGTGAAGAAAATTCCCATGTTCTGGAAAACTTGAAACCAGACACTCTGTATGAAGTTCAAGTGACAGCTGTCTACCCTGATGAATCTGAAAGTGAAGATCTGATTGGCAATGAAAGAACATGTATGTTTTCACCACAATTTAATCTATTGACACCAAAATGCTTAAATATTAAAATGTACTATTTATATTGATTTCTTTTTTTTTTTTCTAGTGAAAAAGATTATCCTGACAGATGGTAAGTCTTATTTTAGAATATTGCTTTAATCAATTGTTTAAAGTATTATTTTAAGTATTTAGTATTTCATTGTGTTCTTTACATATTTATCTTTTTTCTGCTTCATCATAACCACATAATTTGTATTCACTAAAATGGCATCTTGTACTTTCATCCCCCCTAGCACCAAAGAGTGCACCTCAAAACTTACAGGTATACAATGCCACAACCAGCAGTTTGACTGTGAAATGGGATCATGCTACTGGAAGAGTACAGAAGTATCGAATTAATTATATGCCAAGTGCTGGAGGACAGGAGCTTACGGTATGTGCAGTTAAACAGGCTACTGATATTTGATTTATATTTAAAGAGAATATTTAAGCATCACTTTTTTTGCCGTTGGTCTTATTTTAAGGAATATACCTTATGCCTTATATTTTCAACGTTCTTGGTTTAAATTGCATGACCGGTCTTTGTCTATCTGGAGTGAACACATTCTGTCCATAGCTGTACTAGTTTTTCTGTGGGTAGTTTAGTTTTCTTCTCACACTCATAGCATTTGCGTTATATTTGTACATTTTCTCAGGTTTTTTGGTGAGAGTGGGCTCTGTGATGCACTGGCACCCTGTCTGCAGTTATTCATTGCCTTGTGCCTGCAGCAGTAAGGGTAGGCTTTGTCCCAAACTACACTGAACTGGTTTTGAGAAGGTTATATTAATATTTAAGACTAGCCATCCCCCGTGACTCCGCCCACGTAGTAGTGAAACAGGACAGCGAGGAAGGCCCTGCCCAGCTCCCCACACCTGATGTCACGCTTCCCCCTACCCTCGGCCCACAGCCTCTGTGTCAGATTAGTGCAAATATATCACACCTGCAAGTGAGCTATGATTCTAAGTGCGATGAGAGTCACAAAATCAACTGGAATTATCAAGCAAATTCTAGAAAAAAAAATCTAAATCCATTAAGTAGTTCTCTCGTTCACTAGTTAAGCGGAGGTAAGATACGCCCCAAGGCTGGCAAGTGAGTGAGGAAGGCCCAGCCCCCCTCGCCTCGGCCCACATCGTGTGTCTCGATTTGAATAAATTGGTACCACAAGCTAACTATGATACATAGCACAATGAGAGAAGTTGTAAAATCAACCGGAATGGTCAAGCAAATTATCGAAAAAAAACCCAATCTAAATCTGTTAAGTAGTTCTCTCATGAAAAGCAGACTGACATACAGACAGATGCTGGATTTTATATATATACAGATGAATACATGCCAACATTTATGGATTTAAAAAGTATGCAATATGTTGTACCAAAACAATTGTTGATAGGAAATCGGATTTGAAAGTTTTAAAGAAGAACATAATTGTATTATCAATGGCAGCCAGTGAGGTGACTGCTCACATAGTAATTCTATGTTAGGAGTGACTTCTAGGTAGGAAATATTTATGGATTAATTGCAAATGAAACTGATACATACAAATCCTCAGTTTATTTTCATAGTGTGTTTTTTATGCATTCTTAATAGAATTCATGGTTCTAATATATGAACATTCTTCAATGCATGCACACTCTTCTAGTGTTAATGACTAGCTTGATCCATGCATAGAGATATGCAGCCTCATAGATTAAATCAGGTCAGGTAAACAATCGGGTTATCTTTCTTCTTTACTGTTTCCTTTTATAATCTGTATTCTCTCTACAACATTTATTCCTCCTTTGTATGTGATACATTTTGTGCAATTAAACACACTGTGTACAAACGTTAGGACTCTTTGGCATAATTCCAAGTATGGAAAGATGCCAAAGAGTTCTTTCTTATTTTTCACAGCTTTGTGAAAAATACATAACGTTCATGAATGAAATACACCGAAAATGATATTTAGCTATTGATATTTTAAATATGAAAAAAAAGAGTTTTTTATTAGATGGCAGGCTTAAATGTAAGCCTAGTGATTAATGGTTTATCATTTTAAAAGCTAATTACAAGGACAGAACGTATATTCAAACAGCTCATGTAACTTTCAGATTGTACACGAAGACATGTTTAAATGGTACATGCTTTTTGTCTGAGAAAAAAAAATTGTTTACATAGACTGAAATAAATAAATGATGTATTTTCTAAAAAGGACTCTGGGAATAAATTTAATTTATATTGTGTCAATAGCCTAGGACACATAACAGTATCATTAATTAAAGAAGTCTTCAGAGGTTTTATTGTAATTTATGAAAATGCTAATTTGTTTCCATTAAGCAAATGTTTATGAATACCACCATGTTTATAAATATTTTCTGTTTGAGTTGGACCATATTTTCCTTTTAGAACAAAACTTGAGATATTGCTCCTTGTGATTATTCCATATCATTGCTATTTATATCAGTGAAATGATTAATAAAGTACAAACAAGTCTTCTATGTAACTAATTCAGATGAACTTTTAGTGGCTTATATGCATGTTTTTTAGGACAAATTTAGAATTTTTGGTCTTATCATGGGGTTTAATTCAAATTTTGTACTGTACAATGTCAATCAGAGAGACAGTCAATCTTTGTTTTATATACCACTATCAATTGCACATTTAATGTCAAACTGCTTTACATATTGAAGCATTGAAATAAAAGACATTAACCTGACAAAACCTAATAAATTGTAATACAGAAAGAAACAAAATGTGAAATTTAAAAGCATATTCACCATGATAACATGTTTCAAATCAGGAAAGTGGTACCAACAAACACTCAATTTTTTATACAGGTTGAGCAACAAAGAAGGGTATTCTTGACTTGTTGTTCTGCTGGCACTGTGTTGTTAATCCTTATCTATAATATAATTTAAGCTAAACTAACTTATATCAAGAGCTTGAAAAACACAGAAAACAGTGCAAATACATAAGTTGATATGCAATGTATAAGGATTTTAGTGTAATCATCACTTTACTAGAGCACTTATTTTACCAACTCCCACTGTATATGTTTACTTTTTTCTTGAGCTACATAAAGTTTCATCAAATAAAGGCATCAAGCAGTAGTTAAATATTTAGAATAAAATTATGTATTTAACGGTCATGCATGGTGGCTCAATAGTTAGCATATTCTACTTGTTTATGTGTTTTCTTTTCACATCCTAAAACAAGCAAATTAGGCTGTTATTGAATCTATCTATCTATCTATCTATCTATCTATCTATCTATCTATCTATCTATCTATCTATCTATCTATCTATC
>JANRMT010062791.1:38612800-38671840 GCA_026402145.1 Polypterus bichir lapradei
ATCTATCTATCTATCTATCTATCTATCTATCTATCTATCTATCTATCAGTAAAAATAGCTACCAAGCTAATGTATATATAAAATTAAGTACTGAAAGCAATTTACATAATATTGAGTATTATGGTTTTTCTCTATAACCCTGCTTGCCAGCTTCTGGACTGCCTGTTCTCTGTAATGGACAACAAGATTCTTCTTGTCCCATGAGTGGCATCCCTACTACTGCCAACTATAGGGTTTCACATAGCCTCATTCTCACTCTGATTATGACAATGAACCTATTTTCTGGATAACATTTCGGTTTGTATCAGTGGTTTGTATTTGACACTCTCTGTTTCTTCCACTACTCAACCCTTGATAGGCTCTTCCCTGTCTTTTGCCACCCTGGTGCCACATCTACACTTAGAAGTACTGTGCCACATAGACACCTCTTTACCAATATGTATAATTAGGTGTCTAAATTACTTCATTTATTCCAAAGCAATACTAACAGAGGCAGATTTTTTTAGTACATTACACTGTTTTTTTCACTCTCTCTATTTTTCTGACTGCTTAGGAGTATTGCATTGGCAGATTTCTGGCATTAATGTGATGGACAGCATTTGTTGTAATCATTCTTGGAAGAGGGATCATTCAAACAAAATATTTTGGTTTATCATTATTTTACAAATTTGTTTGACTCCCCTAACAGCTTGGAGGTTTATATTACTAGTGCTACTATTTAATGGAAATAAATGCTCCATTTTTCTTGGTTTCATTTCCTCTGTGCTAGTTAAGAAAGTTGATGATCTGTTTTTTTTTTAATTTTATTTTGTGGTCCAGACTCAAGTGGGAGGCAGACAGAACAGTGTTGTCCTTCAGAAGCTCACACCAGACACCCCTTACAGCATTGCAGTAACATCTGTCTATACAGATGGCGAGGGAGGACAGATTACTGGCAGAGGGAAGACAAGTAAGCAACCAGCATGGACTTCAATGATGATAGATTTGATTCTACCAGGAATGTCTACCTAAAACAGGTTTAGTTTAAAGATGGCTTTCATCAGGATTAATGGTAAAATGATATTGAATTGTTTCTCACCATATCAGTTTATAAATTTTATTGTTTTGTAAGCTAAGTTCCAGTACAAATGTACAATTAGTGTGCTTAACTATTTTATTAGAATATGTTGTAATTCAGATTTCATTTTATTTAGCTTTTCCATAAAGTATTGCACTTGTGAATCAAATACTACACATACTACATACTACCATTTAAATATATTTAGATTTTTCTTTTAAAGTTGTGTTCTATTATTTATTTTTCTTTTCTTTTAAAGATTCAATATCCTTTCTTCCCCATGGGAAGTAACAATGAATGTAAAGATTTTTACTTTTTAAGCAAAGATGATGCTTACATTCCTGTATTTTCTTAAACTCATATACATTGCAATAATATTATGATTCTTTTTTTAACATCAGAACCACTTGGAGCACCAAAGAATCTCCGTGTTACTGATCCCACTATCAGTACCCTCAATGTGCGGTGGGACCCAGCTGAAGGCAGTGTGCGCCAATACAGAGTCCGGTATGCTCCCACCGCTGGTGGGGATGAGGACATGGTATGTGTTTCTTCACTTTTTCATTGGTTTACCAAAAACAAGTACAAGTAATTACTTCTGTGGCCATATGTGAGGCCGTTCTCACCTTTTTATGTGTACATTTTTATGATGTGAGATTAAAAACAAACCCAGTGTTTGACAGATTACAGAGCTGGCTTCCAAAACCACAACCATCTATTTATTAAAAGTTTCTGCTGCCATTCCGGAGTGGGGCATGAATAGTATAGCTGGCTTTCTCACACTCCTAAGTGAGAGGATATTGCATCTCTGCCCATGACATTTTTAAGAGAGGTCATGAATATATAAATAGACTTAGCAAGTCTACCCATGTTTAGAATTACACCGAATGCTACTTTTACAACCATATTGTGTAATTTCCTGGATAAAGAAACAGTTATGAATTGTATACAAATTTAAGAATTCTTGAATTTCCTTTCTAAAGTTATTTGAATGCAGCTATTCTGATACACATTTTTTGAAATCTTTAGTCCAGTATAATGAATGTTTATACTATAATGACTTAGAGAAAACTGACTACATCCCAGTCTTAGTCTTTAACTGCCACGGGTTATATGCTACAACATGAGAGAACAGTCAATCTATGAAACTGGTGCAATAAACTAAACTTGCAACTCTAGATACTACAGGTATTAAGCATGAATGTTTTTTTCAGTATTATAAAATAGGAACATTTCTTATTGTCCTAATCTATGTATATAAAATGTCAAAACTTCCAGCATCCATGCCTGGGCATAATGTTGTCCAAAATCTACAAACACATCAAGACGCACAAAGAAAGAAGTAAGGGCTAGTGTATGCAGTGAACAGAGATTCCTAAATGCACAACACTATTGAAACAGATGAACTTATCATTGTCCCATAATGCCTGTTTTACTAAATGGCCATTTCACTGTGCTAGTATATAAATAATAGCCTTGGTGATTGTTAGACCCAAGATTCACATTCCATCCAATAACCTTTCCCAAGAAACATCAAGTGCAGTTTCAGCTACAATTAATATATAATAAAATTTACGGACTATATTTCCCAAACTGCCCTAGTTAGTGAGTTGGATGCTTGTTTGAAAATAACACTGAGCAAAATTGTATACCCAGTATATTCTTCTTCTTTTTCTTTCGGCTGCTCCCGTTAGGGGTTGCCACAGCAGATCATCTTCTTCCATATCTTTCTGTCCTCTGCATCTTGTTCTGTTACACCCATCACCTGCATGTCCACTCTCACCACATCCATAAACCTTCGCTTAGGCCTTCCTCTTTTCCTCTTCCGTGGCAGCTCTATCCTTAGCATCCTTCTCCCAATATACCCAGCATTTCTCCTCTGCACATGTCCAAGCCAACGCAATCTCGCCTCTCTGACTTTGTCTCCCAACCGTCCAATTTGAGCTGACCTTCTAATGTACTAATTTCTAATCCTATCCATCCTCGTCACACCCAGTGCAAATCTTAGCATCTTTAACTCTGCTACCTCCAGCTGTGTCTCCTGCTTTCTGGTCAGTGCCACTGTCTCCAACCCGTATAACCTAGCTGGTCTCATTACCATTCTGAAGACCTTCCCTTTCACTCTTGCTGATACCTGTCTGTCACAAATTACTCCTGACACTCTTCTCCACCCATTCCACCCTACCAGCACTCTCTTCTTCACCTCTCTTCCACAATCCCCATTACTCTGTACTGTTGATCCCAAGTATTAAAACTCATCCACATTCGCCAACTCTACTCCCTGCATCCTCACCATTCCACTGACCTCCCTCTCATTTACACAAATGTATTCTGTCTTGTTCCTACTGACCTTCATTCCTCTCCTCTTTAGAGCATATCTCCACCTCTCCAAGGTCTCCTCAACCTGCTCCCTACTATCGCTACAGATCACAATGTCATCAGCAAACATCATAGTCCACGGGGACTCCTGTCTAATCTCATCTGTCAACCTGTCCATCACCACTGCAATTAAGAAAGGGCTCAGAGCCGACCCCTGATGTAATCCCACCTCCAGCTTGAATGCATCCGTCACTCTTACCACAGACCTCACCATGGTCACACTTCCCTCGTACATATCATCTTACGTACTTCTCTGCTACTCCCGACTTCCTCATACAACACCACAGCTCCTCTCGAGGCACCCTGTCATATGCTTTCTCCAGGTCCACAAAGACACAATACAACTCCTTCTGGCCTTCTCTAAACTTCTCCATCAACATCCTCAGAGAAAACTCTTTCCAGATGTCATGCCAAGCACCCTTCTTGCTGTCACCCTTACTACATCTGCTGTAGTTTCCAAGCTGTCTGGTAACTCTTCACTGCCACCCAGTGCCTGTCTCACCTCCTCCCTAAACTCAACTTTTCAGTCTACCTTTTTCAACTTCCACCATTTGATCCTTGGCTCTGCCCTCACTCTCTTCCTCTTCTTGATCTTCAACGTCATCCTATAGACCACCATCCTATGCTGCTTAACTACACTTTCCCCTGCTACCACTTTGCAGTCTTCAAGCTCCTTCAGATCAACTCTTCTGCATAGGATGTAAACTACCTGTGTGTATCTTCCTCCACTCTTGTACGTAACCCTATGTTCTTCCCTTTTCTTAAAATACGTATTCACCACAGACATGTTCATCCTTTTGGCAAAATCCACTATCCTCTGACCTTCTTCATTCCTCTCCTTGACATCATACCTACCCATCACCTCCTCATCTCCAACTGTTCCCTTCTCCAACATGCCCATTGAAATCTGCTCCAATCACCACTTTCTGTTCCTTGGGTACACTCTTCATCACTTCATCCAACTCACTCCAAAATTCTTCTTTCTCACCCATCGCACACCCAACTTGTGGGGCATATGCACTAACAACATTCATTATCACACCTCCAGTTTCCAGCTTCATAATCATTACTCTGTCTGACACTCTTTTCACTTCCAAGACAATCTTGACATACTGTTCCTTCAGAATAATTTTTACCCCATTTCTGCTCCCATCCACATCATGATAGAACAATTTGAATCCACCTCCGATCCACCTTGCCTTATTCCCCTTCCATTTAGACTCTTGCACGTACAATATATTAACCTTCTTTCTCTCCATTGCATGCACAATATACTGTATCAACCTTCCTTCTATCCATCATATCTGCTAACTCTCTCCCCTTACCAGTCATACTGCCAACATTCAAAGTTCCTACCCTCAGTTCCACTCCCTTTACCTTCCTCCTGCCTCCGGACACTTCTCCCCCCTCCTCTTCTCCTTCTTCGGCCAACAGTAGCCCAATTTCTGCCAGCACCCTGTTGGCTAACAGTACTGGTGGCGGTCGTTGTTAACGCGGGGCTTGACCAATCCGGTATGGAAATTTGTATTGTTGTCCGCATATTGATTTGGCAAAATTTTACACAGGATGCCCTTCCTGATGTAACCCTCCCCATTTATTTGGGGTTGGGACCGGCACGAAGAAACACACTGTTTTGTGCAAAAATGTTTATACAGTATACAGAAAGAATATAAAACAGTGTCTGTTTAAGAGAAATCTTGGCACTGTTACTGTTAATTTGAATAGTATTCATTTTGTGTAACTGAAAGCAACAATGTGACGGTCCAGGTGAGCCCCATGCTCTTTTGTCTCTTTCTGGTGCCTCTTCAACCCGAAACCATTGATAGTCACCTACTGAGATGAGTATGGCAAATGAGGACACATAACATGCAGATAGGGGTTGGTGCTAAAAGTGAACAGTGCTTTTATTAAAATCAGAACAAGCAGTGTTCCATAAATGTGCAGTGCAACAAATGATCTTCAATAAATAGTCAATAAAAAAAATAATCCAAAAATCCAAGGTGAACATGAAGGTTAAAAATTCAAATAAATAAAGCCAGTAAAATTAGGTTAATTAGGTTAGCCCCAATACATCCTTCTAAAACTGATATCTCCTCTGCTTACCTTGAAGAGGATCTTGCAGCAGAGGAGACGCCCAACCGACAGGTGCAGTCTGCCCTAAATTCCTGGGACAGGTCCCCATTGCCAGGTGACCTGTGATCCCAATGTGACCCTCTGCCAAATTAAGAGCTCTTTATAGCATGCTTGATATTAAAAATGGTGGTGTAGTGAACACGTAGTGACCACCCAATTATGATGAGACTGGCAGCTCCTAAAGATTACATCACAAATGAAACCATTTAATAACATAAAAAGTGTGCATTTACATGCAAATGCATTTAGTAGAATACTCAGATTAATTTTAAAAACCCAGCTCAATTACAGGCTATGGTTGCGGAAGTAGAGGAAGTATGATGACCCAGACAGAGGGTATTTTAACCTGTTACATGACAGAAGCACATTGTCGCTGCTAATACATTGGAGTCTATATGTTCTGTCCATATTTCTGTAGGTTTCCTCCAACAATAAAAACAGACGTTAGGCTGATTGATGTCTTTAATTTACTGCCGTGAGAGTTGCTCTTGTCTCATTTCAGCCAGAAAAGATTTGAACTTATCTTGACACAAATGTTGAAAAATTGGGGTCAGAAAATAAGTGAATGAATAAAGCTGGGGGTTTAAATCTTTGTTCATAGTGAAACATTTGACAACTTTTGATACATTTGTACTAGACATTTCCAGAAAAAGACATAAATACACTAGAAAACTTACAGCTGTCTCAGTCTTCAGTGTAACCTTAAGAGGATGATACTGTGATCCTAATACATTTTACATGCAAACTTTAATTTTATTTTCACCAGGTAACAGTATCCGGAGGTACAACCTATACAGTTTTAAAGAATTTGCAGTCAGATACACCCTATACCATCACTGTGGTTCCTGTTTACACTGAAGGAGAAGGTGGTAGACTCTCTGGAAATGGAAAGACATGTAAGTAAGAAAAATAGAGTAGAGTGTTGGATGTTGGCACATAATAAACTGATTGATTGGGAAAGTGAAATTCCCTGTTGTAATTCCTGTAATAGGCCATTCTGGAAGACTAAACATTTTTAGGTATCCATGTACAGTATATTTGCCTTGTACCCTGATTAATTCTTTCTGCCTTAATAATTTCCTTGATTATAAATATAAAATGCAAAGCTTTGCCACAAGGAAACATTCAGTATTTTTCAAGTCAAACATCTTTTTTCACAATCATTATATTTTTTTTTCCATATAAAAATAAAGTGTTTTTTATAAATTTTTAAAATTCATTTTCTGTTCTTGCTGCTTACAATGGTGGTAATGGATACACAAGTCCACAGGTAAATGAAAAAGCCTTAAAACTTACTGCATGCATCCATTTTTCAATCCAAACATGTTACTGAGTACTGACACACGTCTTGAGATTGCACATGCATTGCAAAACAGCATATCTATGTAATTTTAAGAAGGAGTAAAAAGCAAACCATTTTTGTGACATTCAACCATTTTAAAAGAAGACTGTGCACTTTGTTCTGCCGGTCACCTTCCTTTGTGGTCTTTCGGGACCAGAGGTGTGTATTCACCTTTGAAAGTCATCCCTAAGTGCTGGTAGTGACACTGAATGTTTAGTCCTGATTGTGAAATGCTGTCTCTGTTCTGTAGATAACTAGGCAGTAATAACTGAAAAAGCACACTTATGATCACTTATATTCTTTCATTATACAGACAGCTTATTTCATTATTTCTGCAGCCTCTTCCACCATACAGCAACACACACTCCTGCCTCACTCCACTCAGCCAGGATCAGAGGCAACCTTTATGCCTTTCTTCCTCTCAGTTCCATGCCGGTGGCTATGCATCTGGAGCACAATCTTAGTTGCATTTTCCTACTCAACATGCAAACTTTACCAGTAATCAGTCAAGCAAGGTACAATTAATACAGCCTCCAAATAAGGTGATAATTCACAGGCTCAGCAAGTTCTGTGTCTGCAGTCTACACCTACTTCCCCGAGTCCTTTGTGCTGCCGCTGCTAGTATCATATTTACCGTGTACCAGGTGCCTTCGTGTAAGACACGCACCCTAAATTTTTACAAAGAAAATCGCAGAAATCGTTTTGCCCCGTGTACGACGCGCGTTGTGATTGTATAGGAAGCATTTAGAGAGAGAGAGCGCAAATGCGCGCGAAAGAGAGAGAGCGCAAGTGCTAAAGCCAGAGAAAGAGAGAGCGAGTGCGCGAGCAAGCAAGCGAAACAGAGAGAGAGCGCGAGCAAGCGAGCAAAAGAGAGAGAGAGCGTGAGGGCATGAGCAAGCGAGCGAGAGAGAGAGCGCAAGTACACAAGCAAGCGAGCGAGAGAGAGAGCGCGAGCGAGCGAGAGAGCGAGTACACGAGAGAGAGAGCGTGAGCAAGCGAGTGAGAGAGAGAGAGCGAGTGCACGAGCAAGCAAGCGAGAGAGAGTGCGAGAGCAGCGAGCGAGCGAGCCCAAGCAGAAGAAGTAAACATTGCAGAATTACATTTCCTTGTGTATGATGCGCACCTGATTTTCTAATGCTACTTTTCGGGAAAAAATGTGCGCGTGGTACATGCGTAAATCCGGTATTTAATATTTTAGTTTTAGTGACTGAATTTCTCAAGTTGAGGCACTGACTTTTTGTTCTCCAGTTGGTTAAATAACTGTACCACTGCATTTTTCAGGGGCCAAATACACTTGCAACCTACTGCTTACCCAAGAACACATATACACACAGAGTAAAGAAGATGGTTGAGAACAAAACACTTAACCATTAGAGAAATATAGTACCTACCTTTACTTTAAATGCTTATTTAAAAACTTGAAACAAACAGCTGTTATTTTATAGTATATATTTAGAACTAGAGTCTCTGGTACAACAAGAACATGAGCAAGTATCTTGTTCGTAGCTGAGGTTTTGGCTTTTCAGTTGTTTCCATCTAGCTTGATTTTGGGAAGGAGCCCAAATGTTGAATGGTACAATGAATTCTAAAATGGTAGCACTCAGATGTTAAGCCATTGTCATAAACCGACACCTAGTGACTAGCACAGTGTGGTGGTTCCTATTTTGTAATTGTCTTATTCAAATACTATTTGCAAAATTTAATCAAATTATTTATACATTTCTATATACACACCAACTTTCCTTTTTCTTTCTGTAACAAGAATAATCTAGCAAATTGTTGCCCATATACCCAATGCTGTGATTGACTTTCAACTCAATCTTTTAATGAAAACTGTCTTTGGATATTAATGTTTAAAAAAGGCCTTATCTCACACCTCATGTAGCATCTAATATTCCTAATGCAACTTAAAAAAACATTTTATATACATAACCATAACAAATCACATTGATATGGTAATTACTGATTATATTTAGTGCCCACTACACCCTTCATCTGCTATTCAGAATCTGAGGATGATCAGATAATATTCAGTATCAGAATTATGATACTGTTTAAATCATATTCTTTGTTTCTTTCAAGTTTTCTGTTATTTGTAATGTTGTAATCCACACGATTTGATTTTATTTACTTCAGTGCCACTCGGAGGACCAAGAAATCTGCGTGTTACCAATCCCACTACCAGCACGCTGAATGTACGGTGGGACCCAGCTGATGGCAATGTACGTCAGTACAGAGTTCTGTATGTTCCATCCAGTGGTGGAGTTGAGGACGAGGTATGTTTTAGTTTATCATTACGTTCTCTTAAACTGAATGAATATTTCCTTGTGTAGACAGATCTTGACACATTTTGTAAAATTTAAACAACAGATAACACATTTGTTTTAACTAGTTTCTAGCTTAAGTTACCTGCATCAATGGCAAGTTCTTTTAAGAAAAACAAAAATTTATTTAGAGTTTTGTATTAGTGTAAATAAGTGTCCTGAATCAATATGTTTAGATTTGTGGGGTACCTTCATAAATATCTTTTTAAATAAATCTAATAACAGTTTAGGCAATCAATTTAAAATTGTATGTTCCACGAAATTGGAATGGAGTGGTGGCTCTGAGGTGGTATCGCGAAGGTTGCCAGTTCGAATCCCCGTCACTGCCAAAAGAGATCCTACTCTGCTGGGCCCTTGAACAAGGCCTTTAACCTTCAATTGATTCAGGGGTGCTGTATAATGGCTGACCCAGTGCTCTGACCCCAAAGGGTATGTGAAGAAAACAAGTAATTTCCTTTGGGATTAATAAAGTTTAAAAAACAAAACACATATACCATAGTGTTTATACTGTGTTTTAATTAGTAATTGAACTCAAATGCAGTTCAGTGTAATTTACTTTTTATTTTAAAAGACTGAAACTGGGTTTCACGTGAAGAGCAGAGGTATATTTTTAATTGCACAGAGGGATCAATCCCACTAATGCAAATTATGTTCAGTTTAATGCATGAGATTGTAACAGTTAAAATACTCAGTGTTCCAATATCTCTTGCACTTTAAATGTCATATATACTGTAATTGCTTCAATTGTTAATAGGCAATAGTATCTGGAGGCACAACCTCAACGGTTCTAAGGAGTCTGCAGTCAGATACAGCCTACACCATAACTGTGGTGCCTATTTATACTGAGGGAGAAGGTGGCCGTCTCTCAGGCACTGGAAAGACACGTAAGTGAACACAATTTCCATTCATCAAACTGACATAGTGATGTAAACCATTACTTAAGGAGACTTCTTGTAAATATTTCTTATAAACTTGGGTGTGATTAGGATAGTTTCATTAAAGCAATGAATAGAGCCTTTTAAAGGAATCTTTTAAAATGTTGCCCACTTGAATGTCTGTGTTATACCCAGAAAATGTCAGACTTTCAACATTAATCTCCTTAAAGAGATGGCTGGCTCTACACTATGAACTGTACAGTATATGTCAGTTTTTTCTAGCGCAACCAATGGCAAAACACATCAAAGCGCCCGATGTCTAGACTGCTTGTATGCCTTTCAGTGCACTCTCACATGAGTAACACTTGCTTCCTTACAAGAAAGTTTCTGATTTAAATTGCATTCATAGTTTGCAAACCATCATAAAACCTCACAAAACACTACTACATATGAAGCTTAATTACACCATTAGCCTTTTAAATGTTTCTTTCTTTGTGGTCTCTACATTTAGAGGTGGTCTCCACAGTTTTGGGGTTTTATACAAATACTTAGCATGTCTGTAAACGTTGTTTCAGCTCGTCACATTTATATACTTTTAAATCACAATTGCAAGAATTGTGTTTTTATTTCATTGTTACAAATTTAATCAAGATGCAGCAAATTCTATTTTTCAGTGCCTTTAACAAAACAGTATCCTTTTAAGAAAATAGCTTGTGCCATAGTTTGCTGTTATATAATTTTACTTCTGTCATTATCTACGCCAGAACTTGACATCTGTTTGTTTCCAATGTCTGAATACATTAAACAGCAATAAACCATAAGGCGGTTAAATACGAACTAAAAGAAACAAAACATGTTTTGAAAAGGAAGGTGCTTTGGATAAAGAAACTGATTTTATATGCAAAATTACAAGGCAAAATGTGTTCTAAGGTTACTTTTTACAGAGGCAAAGCAATAATTCAGTGTTAAACTCTAGCTGTCACTGCAGGCGGCCAGTTTTTGTTTGCCAATTTTTTTTAATATATCCTCTTAAGTAATCAAGTTTGTATGGAAAAAATCTTTTTGGCAGTTATGCACAAGTAGCACTAACAATCTTGTGACAATCCTGCTTCACAAAATGCTATTTATTTTATCGTGTGTTTTTTATTCTTATTAACAGTGGTTCGAGGATCCCCAAGGAATATTCAAGTTTTCAATCCAACTCCTAATACTTTGAATGTTCGATGGGAACCTGCACCAGGACAAGTTCAGCAATACCGGGTTGTCTATGCTCCGCTAAGGGGAACTCGGCCTCCTGAGTCTGTAAGTTATTTTGTCAGTCAAATAAAACTTAACTGCTGACTAGAGGGGAATATAGCCACTAATATTTATTTTGCATGATATCTTGCATTCTCCCCGTGTCTGTGTGGGTTTCCTCCGGGTACTCTGGTTTCCTCCCACAGTCCAAAGACATGCAGGTTAGGTGCATTGGCGATTCTAAATTGTCCCTATTGTGTGCTTGGTGTGTGGGTGTGTGTGCCCTGCGGTGGGCTGGCGCCCTGCCCGGGGTTTGTTTCCTGCCTTGTGCCCTATGTTGGCTGGAATTGGCTCCAGCAGACCCCCATGACCCTGTAGTTAGGATATAGCAGGTTGGATAATGGATGGATGGATGGATGATATCTTGCATACTACAAGCAAACACTTAACATCGACAATAAACTGCTCTGCAATGGTGAATTTAAAATTATACACAGATTTAGACATTGGAAATAAAAAGTCTTCAATACCCCATTTAGAGTTATTAATATTGTACTCTGGAAGATAGATAGATAGATAGATAGATAGATAGATAGATAGATAGATAGATAGATAGATAGATAGATAGATAGATAGATGAAGATTTATTAATCTTAAGAGACATTGCAAAAGATACAGCAGCAATCATACTATACTAAACAGAGCACTGCAAGAGTATTCAACTAGTTTGTTTGTTATTTTGCTCAATGCAAATATCACAGATGAAAACAAAATCATTCTTAGATAAACATTGTTTTAAAAGTCTGCACCCATAATTATTCACCTCATTACCCCTGAGTTAATGTTTGGTTGAGTAGCTTTATCTTAAATTACAGACATGAGTGTTTTACGATAAGTCTCCGTCAGGTATGTGTCTTTGTATTTTGGTTTGGGGTCATTGGTGAACAGACATTTTCAACTCCTCCTGCATGTTATCAAATGGACTGAAGTCAATGTCTTGAGTGTGTCATACCAGAATATTTATTTTTTTTGTTTTCATACAAATCATTGTCTTGCTAGAAAAGGAATCATCCTCAGAGTCCAATGTGTCTTGCGGAATGTGGTAGGTTCTCCTCCAGGAATTCTCATCCACTTTTCTGTTTTGCAGACAAAGTGCTGACACAAATAGGAGGAAGATGCTGGCACCACTGTATGGTACAATAATGATGGTGTTTTCAAGATGACATGTGGAGTTGTTACCGAAAAAATAACATTTAGCATATGGGAAAAATGTATAGTCACATTTAGACAATAAACTTTCTTTCACTAAGTCTCAGAGTTCCTTACATGCTTCCAATGAAGCAATAAGTCAGGATTTAATCAACTGCTTTTTTATTTTTGCACAATTTCCCATAAAGCTTAGTTTTGGCAGGCAGTCGGACAATTGTTTTTTGACACGGTTTCTTCCATCTCAAAATGAAATTAATTATTTTACAGTTGCCATACATCCCTTTGTAGCTTTTACAAGTAGCATATTTTCTTCTGAATACTTTTTACGTTTTACCAAACACTCTTTGTTGCACAGTTTTCCCATATTTGTCTGTGTTTCCTCATATAGAAATTGTCTATATTTTGGTGATTTTAACTTTCTTGGAAATTATCTTATTTCCTTTTTCTAACTGGTGATTTTGAACATTCTTATCCATAGTAAATTCTGAATGTTCTTTTGTCCTTAATATATAGTCTTTCTACAGGTTATACTTGGTTATATATTGGATTTTGTAAAGACAGGTTAATTTAAACCTAAATGCATGTGAAAAACTTAATTATACACATAAACTAATTTCACTAAAGTTGTTTGTGACAGATCAAGGAAGGGGTGTTATAGCAAATGGGGGGTGAGTTCAATAATGTAAATTTTGTTTTTCTTCAACATGCATTTTTTGTGTTAATCAATGGCAGTTGTCTCATTCTCACATATATAAGATGACATGATAACAAAGTCAGTCAGTCATTGATTGTCCAATCTGCCATATCCTAACATAGGGTCACGGGGGGTCTGCTGGAGCCAATCCCAGCCAACACAGGATACAAGGCAGGAACAAATCCCGGCCACGGCGCCAGCCCACCGCAGGGCACACCCACACACCAAGCACACATTAGGGACAATTTAGGATCACCAATGCACCTAACCTGCACGTCTTTGGACTGTGGGAGGAAACCAGAGCACCCGGAGGAAACCCACAGAGACATGGGGAGAACATGCAAACTCCATGTAGGGAGGACCCGGGAAGTGAACCCGGTTCTCCTTACTGCGAGGCAGCAGCGCTCCCACTGTGCCACCTGATAACAAAGTTAAATACATAATAAAAACCAAAAGATTCATATTCTTTTGAAATCAACTCTGTGTACAAAGTGTATGCATTTCATTGTCCAGAGTATGCTTTTAATTCTACATTGATATTTACTGTTCATAGGTGGTTGTACCAGGAGGGACTACTACGACTGTCCTAGAACGTCTGATGCCTGACACTCCTTATTCTGTTAATGTTGTGGCAATATATCCAGATGGAGAAGGTGGACAAGTCAACAGTGATGGAAAAACATGTAAGAACTTCTATATTTCCATTATTATTATCTTGTTAAGCCAAACTGTAATGGAATAAAATCAAATGGAGAATTCTGAAAACATTAAAAGAGACTAAAATAAGGACATTGGACGCACCATAGATCCCATTATTTGATTGGCTTTGTCTGTGAATAGGGACACTACCAGGTAACAGGATCCATTTGCTTATAATTCACTCCATTACACTGTTTTCTGTATCTATAGTAAATCTGGTCTTAGTCAGCATTTAACTGTCAAACCTATTCATATAAATCTTGGTTTTAAAATAAAATACTGCAGTCATAATTATTCTGTTATTGGTTATGAATACAGCTTTTAACATTTTTATTTATTTATTTGTTGATGTATTTTTTTGCTAAGCTATCTTAGATATATAGTGCTTCTTGAGCAAAATGGAGAAGCAGTGGTAGCACTGCTGCAACCAGGAGACCAGGGTTTGCCATCCTGGATGAAGTTTGCATGTTCTCACCATGTCTGTATGGGTTTCCTCTGTGCTCTGTGTCAAACATTTATAAATAAATAAGAGCTAGCAGTATGGAGGATCTCATTTAGGCACTACAATACATAAGAAGAAATAATTTTAGGGTGCAAAAAAAAAAAAAAATATTGTCACACCTGAGCTGAAGTTTGCATGTTCTCCTTTTGTCTACATGAGTTTTTGTTTCTCCAATAATTTCCCCTCATATCACTAAGATTTGAAAAATTCTGCCAAGTTCAGACAACCATACAGCTCCATACATCACGATAACAACAAACATCACCTGAAAGTGTAATGTTTAAAAGTGATGTTTCATCAAAAGATAGGTCACCTTAATGACCAGTGCAATAATCCCTTAGACAAACACATTAACCTAACTCACACCTCTGTTACTGTGGGAGGAAGGTTTCCAAAAGAAAAAGCAGTTCCACACAGTCAAATTAAGGCTAGTAATATACCACCATGCTGCCCAAGAAATATCAACCCAACCATAAATCCATTTTCAAATCCGTATATTGCATATTCAGTTCCAAACTGCAGAAAATTGGTAACTGCCTCATGCTGCATACATTTTGTTTAACTACAGCTCTGTGATTGATTTTGTCCATAGTGCCTCGCAGTGGTCCAAGAAACATCCGTGTATATGATCCCACCACCAACAGCCTCACTGTAAACTGGGAACATGCTGATGGTCCCGTTCAGCAATACAGAATTGCTTATGCACCGACCACGGGGGATCCCATTGAAGAATTTGTAAGTAGCTGCTGAAAAAATATACATGTATTGATGTATGATGTATAATGTAAGGAAAAACATCAAATTTAAACCTTAAGGTTTTCGGTGAATTTGTGTAAAGGAGGTGCAAAATCAGATTCACTGAAAGTGAAGAGATGCCTACCATACCTTGTAAAAAAGGTGTGCCCATATACCATCTACTGTCTTTGTTCGCTATAAAATCCTAATGTTGCCTGAACCAGGTCTACTTTATGGCCTTTAACCTTTCTTCTTTTTCCTCTTCTTCTTAAAAATCAATGGGGGGGATTAGCCTTACACAAATACCTTAAGATAAATGCAAGGGAACAATAAAGAATGTCTTTTTCTCATATTTACTAAATTCTAAATTTGCTCCTTTCCAACAGACATATGTTCCTGGAAGAACAAACAAGGTCATCTTACCGAATCTTCAAGCTGACACTCCATACAGGATTAATGTAGTGGCTGTTTATGCAGATGGAGATGGTGGAGATCTAACAGGACATGGCAGAACAGGTATTGTGACTTTGTATATCAGACAGCCTTAAAACTGCTGTCTGCTCTATTCATCTAAACCAACAGATACATTTGTATGCACCCAGAAAAGAATCAACTGACTCTTATGTTGAACTTTTTAGTTCTCTCATTAATTTATCTTTCATGTACAATGTAAAATATGCATTGCAGTCCATTTTTGGAACTCAAGGGTGCCTAATAACATTAAATTTTTTTGGGCCCTATAATAGAAGACAGAAGACAGTTCCATAGCTCGAAAAATAAAGCTAGGATACCTCATAATCAAGACTTGTTAGTACTCATTTGATTTGCTACTTACAATTTAAGACACAGAAAGAAGAATGATAGATAACAATATATTATATACAGTACACTAGTACAATACTCCAGTATATAGGTTGTTAAATACTTAGAAAAAAGCTCTTCTGAATGATAAAATATATATAATTAAAAGTTTAATGCCTTTGGAATTCCTATTGCTAGAATTGTACTCTGTAGTATATCCAAGAAACTATAATTATTTTGTTGCCTTCAAATAGCCTTTAGGAAATGTATTTGTATTAAATAGCTTCATGCTATCATATTCCTGACTGCTTCTGGAATTGGATTGAACACAAGTTTGGGTGTAAGCTTAATTGTTAACTTATTGTTAAATAAAATAAATCTCTCTTTTTAAATGCACTAGTTGGCCTACTTGGTCCTCGGAATCTCCGTGTCTCAGATGAATGGTATACCCGATTCCGTGTTTCTTGGGATCCTGCACCAACACCAGTCTTGGGGTACAAGCTTGTTTATCAGTCAACAGGTGAGTGATTACCTATAAAAATTTGTAACAACATACTGGTCTGTAATATCATTCGGTTCAGAAATGTTTATGTTCCCATATTTCATGTGCAACTCATTATTTATGAAAGTATACCAATATTATAAATAATAAAGGAAATTCATTAGCACAACTATTAAGAAATAATATAACATTAATAGGATGATATGGTGGTGATTGAAAAAACCAGAAGCAGAGTCCATGTCCCAGCAAACACTAGATGGTCAATATAGGTGGTTCCCATTGACACTAACCTAGGGAAACTCATGTCAGAAAGGATTTGACAACAATCAAGAGCTGTTTTAAACTTATTTCATAATTTTGTATTTTTGATTCTTAACTATTGTGTTCTAGCAGTCATGGGGAAGTTGTTATTGCAAGCAAACAGGCTGCTGAAGGTAGAATGGTAGCCAGATACTGTGTATTCTGGCCATGCATCAGCAAGTGATAACACAGGTACCCTTTATGTGAATTAAGTACAAGAAAAATACAGTGATGTATGTGCCTGACTAGAAAATTGAATTTATGTTTACTATCTGGAAGTAAAATTGAAGATGAAATGTTTGCCTAACATTTTGAAAGTAGTCATTACTGACTTAAAGATAAAGAGCATACTGAATTAGTATGGAACCCATTCGGACCCCGACAGGGAATGCCGGGAATTGTAGTCCAAGGGCACAGGCCTGCTGGGGCCTGTGGGTGCCACTATGGGGTGCTGCAGGATCTTTCACTCCTTATTCTTGGGAATGGAAAGTGCTTCCAATGGGTGAAGCCCTGGCACCAGAAGTACTCCCAGGACTCCAATACCTTGGAGGAGTACCAGTGTGGAGAGACAGGAAGAGAGGTAGAGAAAGAGAGAAGAAAAAGAAGAAGAAGAGACCACTTGTATGTCCATTTTATACAAGGTATTTGTAATAAAAAAAAAACCTTTATTTGAACCCGGGACTGTGTTCATGCATCTGTGTTTGGGGGGGCCCATTATTGCCCCTTAGCCTTCACAATGCTCGTATTGCTTGTAGGGGGTGTAAGAAAAAAGTGCTTCAGTATCAAGGTAGTGGTCCCCATCTGTTTTTGTGGAAGAAATGAATAGATGTAGTGGAAAAATGTATCCAGCTTTACTCAGTTAAGAGTAAGAGGAGGTAGATGTGCACAGTGTGTAAAAGGCCACAACATCTGAGTGCTTCTGTGGTCACAAGAATGCTTATAAAAAGCAAAGGGTTTTCATTCATGCCTGGCAGTTAATTAACAACTCCACAGCTCAGATTGCCAATTACCCTGTCATTTCCTATCCATTGTGCAGCCCAGCCATACCAAATTATGCCTCCAGGGTCAAGACCTGTGTATGACTCAGCGTACATATTTTTTTATTTAATCCATGTCCAGACACATCTGTATTAAGGGATGTGCATAAGTGGAGGGGCATCTGGGGAGCATGGGCTCTTTTCACACTATAGCAATACGTTTTGCTTATGAGTGTGAATATTTTACAGTTCATGTCATGCTTTTTTAGATTTATTTTTAGTTTTTATTTTTGTTTCATTAAGTTTTTATTTTTTTTAGAAAATAAAGTTATGACTTTCACTTAATGATTTAGTCAGTTATAAGGATAATGATGATAGTTTATTTTGACACGGTCTCTTTATAGTAGTGCTAAACAAACCTCTTGATTAGTAAACTTTATACTGTTGTCTAAGTTAAATCACAAAGCCAGTCCAGGATGAGAATACCTTAATTGACATGTATGCGGAGCCACTAAGTGCATGAAAAGATATGACTGATATGACTTACAGATGCTGGAAACACTTCTTATATACTCTTGTCAGTTACAAAAGTGCATGATTAGATTCACATCTCATGTCCTAGCTAGTTACTGACAAATGGTATATTAGGAGTCAGGATTCTGCTATGCTAAATTGTACTGGTTTTCTTAACAATACTTGTCCTTGTACTAAAGTAGCAGCATGGACTGGGTCACATTTCAAGATGCTTTAATTAAAATGTTCTTAAGAGCTCTAAAGGCAAAAACAAATGATTAACAAGGACAGTAGCAACTTAATATAATAAATATATAATCAATTTCTGAAAATCACATTTAACAGTACTAATCAATTCTCACAGTATACTGTTAAGTATTTATTTTTGGGTTCATTTCAACAAAATAATTTTAGTGTAGTAAAACAGCCAATTAAAGGAGATTTTACAGAAAAATAAAATTGAAATGCTGCTGCATAAACAGAAACACTAAATGATTGATTCACCGGAGATTTAGACTACTGATGATGAATTCCAATTTGATTTTATTGATTTTATGCCATTGTTGGGTCAATATTGTAATTTATATTAAATAAAACTTTTTGTTCTGTATTTGTTCCAGTAATCAATTAATTTTGCTGATATCTATGTCACTATATAACCTAATAGAGCAATCCATTCCTGTACAACGTTATTGTTATATTAAGATATTCATTTGTGTGATGTTCTGCATATAGCTTTATGTAGGAAAAATGCTTATTATTTTTAAAAATAATAATATCATGCAATAACAAGTAGATAGGCTTAGCTTAAAAACACATCAAATGAGTTATATGAAAATGATATAGTAAATTTAAGTTTTGTGTTCACACATTTCCTGTTTATATTCAGCAAACAACATTTCCAAAAACAATGAAGTTATTTATCGGATGCATTTCTAATGATTCCTGAAAACTATTCTCTACAACAGGGTTTGATAGAAAGGACTTTGATTAATAATAATAATAATTCAAGATCCATGTACCTGTACACTCTTCTAAAGTACAGGACTTCATTTCCTGGCACAAACCATGTCAAGAAGGTTTGCAGCTACCCCTACCTATGGGCCTTGTGATCTTAAAACCAAGCAAATGTATTAATGATTATATTTACATTACTATTAAAGGCAGTGTTTTTTATATAATATTTTAAATTAAAATCTCCATTAAACCGTACATTATGTCTTCACACAAATGTTTTGCATACTTTTAATGTTCTGCCAGGAGTTTCAAAGTGGCAGTTTAAGGAAATAAGAAATCAGAAGATTAATTATAAGCCGAACAATTGGATAGTATTTGTTACCAGGATTTCTATAAAAACACTAAACTAAATAGTCATCAGAAATTCATAAGCAAAAGATCAAAAGCTGGGAACACTAAATTATAAAGAATCACCAAGAACTTGAATCCATAATCTTGGACAACTAGGATATGCACAGTGCTGATCTTTTATACCATCATGTGCCACACACTTTTGGTTGACTATGCATACCAACATGCCAGTTAACATCCCCAAAATGGCTGTGTCCATAATAAACAAGATGGCATTGTGGAGACGTTTGAAATAATTTCAGCCCTAATAAAATTAAACCGGTGCTTAAGTTAATTGAAAGAAATGGGGTCTCTATCACATAACAAAATAAATATAAAACACCATATACTAAAAGCAAAGGAAAACACAGAAACATTTCCAAAAAATCATATCATAACACTATGATATGAAACACAAGAAATTAAACAATATTAGATAGAAAAAGGTCTCTAATGTAATTAACAACCAAATGTACTTTATGTGTTCTTTTTCTGCCAAATTCCAGACCTCATTATTCCATTTTTATCATATTTAGATAGTGGAAGGATAAATAGATGAGGATAACCCTGTAACAGTAATAGGGTACTTGTCCTGGCAGCTACATTATACACTAGAATTTTTGAGTTCTAGAATAATCCTGACACCTATGTGAAATGTCAAAATCTGTGTAACAGGGCTACAGAACAAGGTCAAATGTGCTACATAAGGTTGGTTACAAAGAAACTTCAAAATGTGGAAGCAATTGCCATTCAAAGTCAACAATAAAAGTAGAAAAGGTATAAGGAAATTTTTCTGCACAGGCAGACTGTATTATTCTCGGATAAATTCCCTATCCAGTTTCCATCTGCAACTCATATTGGGATCTAAAGGAACTCTGCAAATTAGTTCCAGATGTCTTACCTTCAAGCAACAGTCTAAACAGACTTTTGAAGGGGGTGGTTGAGTGCTCTTTAATGGTGTGGGCTGCTGTTTGGTATACCGCCAGATGTGACTTAAGTTTTATGCAGTATATAAAGATTATTTAACAGCATCAGTTGACTGAAGAGCCATTCTTGAGTTTTCATCGCATTCATCTACCACATCTTTGACAGGTCATCTTTATGAGGAAGTCAAAGTGAAGTGTTGCAATGGTTTGATTTCCTCTGAACACATATGTGCACGACATTGAATATGCCTGTAAAGGCAAACCATAATAAAGAAATGATGATGTCTGAAAGATGAGACTCACTTCTGCTGAAGGAAATTACTACCATGAAATCATCCAAAAACCTCAGTGACCTCAAGAGTTTGGCTTTGGTATAATGACATTTACTTCTTGAGAAAAATCTTAGTTTTTATATGTTATAAAATAAATATTTAAAAAGTGTAATTAAAAAAACGAGATTTATCCTAAACTGTGAATCATTTGTATTTTTATCACTGCTGTCTCAGAGCTGCTGGGGCACAAGTTAAATTTCTGGCCCAAACAATGCATGTGTTGAATATGTATAATCTACCTGTGTCCATGTTGGCTTCCTCCCATACTTTAACCACTTGCAGAAAAAAAGTTAGGTGGCGGCTCTAAACTTCCTTGATGGCTATGCCCTGTCATGGACTGGCACCCTGCCCAAGCCTTGCTTCTATTTTTCAGGATATACATTAGGTGCTGTGAGTCTATTGAAATAAGTGGGCCTCTCAGTTGATATAAGCTGATAATTGGGTGTATGTGTGGCAGAGCTGACTAAGTAAAATTGTTTTCAGCATTATAGTTAATTTTTAATCACAGTTATTAGTCTATGCAATATTCATCACTTTGGGGTATTCTGTATTACTTTATTTTTGATGTTATACCTCTATGTTAAGACTTTATTTAGCATTAAGCAAGTCTTAACATGCCTTCTACTATTCAGTCTAGTACTGCTGATTTAAAAATCAAAATAAAAGCCTCAAGAATGAGGACCAAGTAAATATTACTAATGAAGTCCCAGTTAGTAAAACAGTTGTGTCACAGCCTGACAGTGATCTTTCTAAACTATGGTCGGAGGTTAAATCTTTGAAGACTAAAGAAGTGGAGATTCAGGAACAGCATAGACAGCAATGTATTAGAATCATTAGCATCATGGAAAATTCTGAAGTATTATGGGAAAATGTGTTCAACTTGCTTCCTACTCTTGTTGAGATTAATATCAAAGTTGTGCAAGCTCACAGAATAGGCAGCATATTCTTCAAGCAGCCAGAAGAAACCCAGATCCTTCCAACAAAGGTCGAAGAAGTATGTGCTTTGCTGATCATTGTTTAGTAACTGTGCAGGGATGCCACAAAATATACCTGTTGTCTAAGTTGGCAAAGAGCGTAGGCCAATCAAAATATGTGATGACAGTAAGAAAGTCTACTTTGATGACCACCAAACAACAATGGGTGTCATTGATAACTTCAATTAAACAGGGGTTTGTTCTTTGTAATTTTTTATATTGTGACTTAATTCATGTGTATGCGTTCTTTGATGTCCTCCCACATCTCAGCTTCCCTTGTGCTTTATTCACTTTAGCCAGTCTGTTTTGATTTCCTTATTATTCTTTTTTCGCTCAAGGTTCCCTGTTGTACAGGTCAAATGTGCCGTAAATTCTGTTTTGACCTACAATGCTAAACTCTCAGTCTGATGTAGTTTTCAACGAGCATTCCATGAAAGGAGCCTGCCTTTTTAGACAGCTCTTTTACTGCTGCAGTATAAAATTTCCTTTATATTCAGCAGTCTTAATGGAATGTTGTTGACTATTTTTGTGCCCATACCAAACTTGCCTGATCATTTTTGTTCCTTTTTACCTCCAAGTTTAATGGATGGGCCACTTTTGCTTGTAAACCTGCATTATATATACCATACTGCAGTCTCCTTTTTTTATTAAATAGTGCTGTATTAGATGTGTTATAACTAATGCATGTCACTCAATGTACAAAGGAATGACATGTAACTAAATAATAGTTAACAAGGGTTGTTTGTCATTTTCAAAGCTGATAATAATGGGGTAGTGGAGCAGTGCGATGCGATAAAGCCATGTGTTATCCGGGTGTTGTCAGATGTTCAAGAATTTCCTTGACATGCTGGTCATATTATGGATATATGGTATAGTGCTACTGTTGGATATGCTGTTGATTAATACTTTTCAAATTAGCTTACATGTTAAATCTTCCGGTTACTCGGCTGATAAGGGACAGGTGGAACAGTGCGCATTTTTAGTAGGTGGGGTTTATGGAACATTCTTGAATGCTGGATGTGTTTAAAAGCCTGTAGGGAGCACAGGGGAGGAATTCATTTGAGCTTGGGGCTTTGTTGCTTTATTAGGTATTTGGGGGTTGCCTTGTTTCAGAAACTTCAGCAATTCATGGGGATTGTGGTGCAGTGCCTTACTTGGGGTGCTGACAATTCAGGTTTTCATCATTTTTGTTTTTGTTTTTTTGCTTCACTTAATCTGTTTGTACATTTCTTCTTTATGCTCTAATCCTACTTTGTGTTGCTTGTTTCTGTATTTTATTTTCCTTCTTATACCTACTCACTTTCTCTTATATTGTAATGGGTGAGTCTTCCAGATTTCTTATTTTGCCATTCTACAGATACTGCATTTCTCTAAGAAACACATTTAATAAAATGTGAGTTACTGTGCATTGCATAGCCTCCGGATAATGTTATTCTTGACTCTATCCTCTGCCTAAACTCAGAAATGTGGTATTGCCATTCTTGTACAACATGCTCTTGAACTAAGTGATTTAACTTGTGGTGTGACTTTGTTATCTTTTGCCTGAGGTTAGCGACCGGAAAATTGCCTTTACTGCTGTATATGCTCCAATATCATCTAGCAGTTCATTTTTAAAGCATTTTACAGATGAAATTCTCAGACTTCAAAATATACTTGTAATTGGCATGAAAGCATATACATTTCCTGACCCATTGCAAGATAAATCCCCTCAACTTCAAGGCTGCAATGGCTGTCCTTCTACTCACTGCTTATGTACTTTTGTGAATGATTTGAGCTTAGCAGATTCTTTTCATCTTATTAACCCATCAGCCAAGGAGTACTCATTTTTCTCACCACATTTTAGAACTCAGTCACATATTGACTATATTTTTAAATCTCCTTCTCTGGCTCCCACTGTCATAAATGCTACTCTTATCTCTTGACCCCTCTCTGACCTCAAATGTGCCTTGCACCATCTGTTTCTTTCTTCTGTCCCAACTAGGGTACCATGTTGGAGGTTCAATATTTTCTTCCTTCAGTACCTCAAATTTCCCTAATATATGGTTCTTAAACCATAAGAATGCATTTCCTTTAACAATGGAGCTACTTCTAATCTAGCTTTGACATTGTTTGCTCTGAAGAGGTTTCTACATGATGACTCTATTTTATTTACAAGCTCAGCAGTCACTCTCTCCTTATTCAGGTTAAGTGTTGCTGTCCACATGTTGCATTTCAGACTCAAAAAAATGCAATTTGCCAAAAAAGAACTGAATTAAACTAATTTCTATTGCACCATGCTGAGTTTTTGATCCATTACACAAGTGCATGTTACTACCTTTCTGGTGTTCGACCATGTTCACTACTGGCTCTGCGGCTCTGTACTGTATATGTGACTCCTTCACCACAAAAATAAGGTTTTCTTACCAACTGTCCTAAATAGAGTAATAAATATTTCTGTCAATATTTTTCTGAACTCTTCTATTTCAATTTTATCCCATCCCCAGAGGTTATTGATTCATTTATGAAGAATGTCCCCTCTTGAGGCTTAGGAAGGAGCAGTCCTCCATCTTGGATGCACCCCTGACACTAGAAGAACTTAAAGAAGCTCTAAAGTCCATGAGCTCTGGACAATCTCCTGGTTCAGATGGTTTGCCAAACCCCGACCAAATCTTGTTAGCCTTTTGGAAGCTATCAGCCCCTGTCTATGAATACATCCTGACCAGACTGGTTTATCAAGTCCCAGTAGGCAGCTGACAATTTCCACCTCTTACTCCATGTCATATAAGCTGCTTCTTCTTTTTCTCACCCCTCAGCACTGCTTACTTTGGATGTGAAAAAGGCATTCAATAGAATTAACTAACCTTTATCTGAAGGGTGTCAGAAGTAATGGCTTTGGCCCTTGTTTTATTAATATGATTAAAACTCTGTAGTCTTCCCCTTCTTCATTCCAATTACTAATGTGAATATTACCTTGTGATGGTGTGGGTTGCCTCCATGAACTTGCTTTTGTTTGGGAGCCTCTTAAACCAGCCCACATCAATAGTCATAATCAAGATGAGCTGGACAATGACACACACATACAGCAAGGGGTAGATGAAGCAGGTGCTCAGCGCTTTTATTAAAATCCATCAAAAAAGCTGCTTGATCCATAATAAATAAATAAATTCAGTAAAATCCAGAGTGATTGTTAAGGCTAAAATCAATCATTTAAAAAACCATTACAAACAAGGTTTAAATCTAAGAGATAGTTCCTTTAAAAATTCTTAAGCCCCAATGCTTCCATCTAAAATTTGGTGCTGGGTCACCATTTTCAGGCCCTTGGCCAGTTTTCACACGTCCCCTGCCGCCTGTCCCTCAGCTTATGTGGGAGACACCACATGTCATGCCGCTCCTACTGCCTGACAACTGCACAATAGGAGGATCTCTTCTTCAGCCCCAGGTTCCAAGGGCTAAGGCTCCACACTCGACCATCTGCCTCCATTTTGCTCTGCATAGGCTCTCTCTCTCTCCTGCCTCTCTTTCCATCTTTCATTTTCCATCTTTCAGGCTCTCTCTTTTTCTTTTAACTTATGTTCCTTGCTCTCTCTACTTTATTTTTCTTTTCTCTATTTCCAGCCATTCTATTCACCTTCTTATTCCGTGCAGGCTCTTGGCTGACTGGCATAGGTGAGATAAGCCGCCACCTCTCAAGTGTGAATGAGGCACTTAACTGATGCTCGCTTTCGAACATTTATGTGCGATCAGTCAGGCACCCCATCCAACCCCAAAGTGAAGCACACTCGCACACAGCTGCACCTGATTGGAGCCTGCACTTTATGATTACATGATTATTTATTTAAAATCAGCACAGCGCCACAGACCACTAATCACATAGCTTCACTTTTCATATTAGCAAAGGAGCCAGAGAGGGCTGCCCCCAATCCCCATTCCTCTTCAGTCAGTTTTCAGGACATGTGGAGTTCTATTAACCTCCCCCCTTCCAGCCCATCTCCATCTCCTTTTCCTTGTCCCTCTTATCTTAATCCAAACCGGTATCCCTTCTATATGTTGTAGTTATTAAAGCTTCTCTCAAATTTACCCCTGCTGTTTTCAATTGGCTTTGTAAACTTGCCATCCATCAAACATTGCGCTGGAACTCTGTTTTCCAGAACATTAAAAATTCCACAAAAAATCATGACCACAATTTAAAATAGTATATTGATTACAGTATATCCTACCCCATGAACTCAGTATCTAATAGGCCTAGCCCCTGATCCTGTATGCCATCGTTGCTACCTCAGTGCTCTTGGAACCTTCCTTCCCAGTCCCATGTTCTGGGACTGTCCCCCATGGATTTTCTTTGCTCCAATGTTACTGACTTAATCACTTCAGTTCTTTCCTGCCATATCTGTTTGTCTTCTCAATTGTTGCTACTCCTGAATTTTTCTGCTTATCTTTCACTTTTCTATACAAGGGTACTAGAGGGCAGAATCTGATAGTTGAGTCAAAGATATAGGAGGAACAATGTGGATTCTTTCCTGGATGAGGAACAGTAGACCATCTCTTCTCCCTTTTGCAGATGCTGGAGGGTGCACAGGAGTATGATAACCCAGTCTACATGTGTTTTGTAAATCTGGAAAAAGCATACGTCCCATGGCATGTGTTGTGGGAGGTGCAGTAGGATTATGGGGTAACACAGTAGCTCTTGCATGCTTTTCATTCTCTGTATTCATACCATGAAAGCTTTGTCCAAATACTTGCTGTTAAGTCGAATTTGTTCACTGTGGGTGTCAGACTCCTTCAAAGTTGTGTCTTGCCACCACTTATGGTTTCCATGAACAGGATATGAAGGTGCAGCAGAAGATGTGGGAGTGTTCATTTGCAGAGGCTAGGGGTAACATCATTGCTTTATGCAGATAATGTTATTCTCTTTGCACCATCTGACTGTGACCTTTGGAATGTATTTGAGCAATTTGCTGCTGAGTGTGAAGCAGCTGGGATGAGGATCAGCACATATGAGGTCATGGTTCTCTCTCGGAAAAGAGTGGATTACTTTCTCCAGGTAAGGGGGAACAACTGCCCTTAGCAAAGGAGCTCAAGAATCCCAGGATCTTGTTCATGAGTGATGGAAAAAGGGAATGTGAGATTGAAAAGCTGATTAGAGCGGTGGCAGCTGTTCTGTGGGCATTGTGCTGGTTCCTGGTGGTGAAGTGGGAGCTGAGTCTAAAGATGAAATTCTCAGTTTTCCAGTTGATCTGCATCTATGTCTTCTCCTATGGTCATAAGCTGTGGGTAATGACCAAACAAATCAGACTGCGAATCCAAGCAGCAGAAATAAGGTTTCTTGGCAGGGTGGCTGGGCAGATACTTCATGATAGTGTGAGAAGCTCAGAGACTGGATCGAGAAGAGCCAGTTGAGGTGGTTAGACTAAGGACATGCTGGAGGGATTATAGCTCACGACTAGCTTCATAAAGTCTGGGAATTCCCCAGGAAGAACTGCAAAGTATAATTGGGTCAGAGAAGTCTGGGTGGATATTCTTGGCCTGCTGCCACCGTGACCTTCAACAGCAAAAGTAGATAAGAAGATGAGATGAGATCTTTCTCTTTTCTCCTGTGGAGGCTTATAATGTTTGCTTTGTTGGCAGCAAAGTTGCTGTTAGCCTCAAGCTGGTAACATACTGAACTGTGCTCCCCTAATCTTCTCTCTATAATCTCTTACATTTAGAACTTTCTGCCCAGTTCAGCTACTCACCCAGTTCCACTGTGCAGATTTGGACTAATGAAATTCAGTTAGTTAAGGACTGGGCAGTGGTTGGTCCATGAATCATGTTTCGTTCCCTGTCTCTTGATTCCTTTCTTCTAATTTCTGTCTCTACTGGCAGATGCACACCTGGTGACATGTGCCTCTAGTTCCTATGTGACCCTTGGCTTGAGAAACAAGCTTTCTGTATGTCCCTTTTCAGGGCAGGTGTGTAGTGGGTAGATACTGTTGGGGGTGTTTTCCATTATTATTATTTCTGCTAATTATATTGTAATATTCCATTGTTTTCATCCTTGGCCACATGCTTTTTGTACATTTCAATGTATATTACATGACCTTATCTTGTGTTGGTCAGTAAAAACTGATTACAAATAAAAAAGATAGCACTGGAAGACTAGAGTTCACCAACAGCAGCCTGCCAAAGTGGTCTGTTTTTTGTTTAATATAGAAAGAGAAATTGTCTACCATTTCATCACAAAATTACTGTAATGTTACTTATAAATTGGATTTAAGACTGAAATTTTTGGTGTAACAATTTCAGTGGCAGATGAAACGATGGAAGTATTTGTTGGTGATGTGACGACCTATACACTCCAGAATCTGCTTCCTGGGACAACATACGATCTTAAGGTTTTTGCACAATATGATGGAGGACTCAGTGGAGTGCTACCTGGAGAAGGCACAACATGTAAGTGAAAACACAGTATTCCATTCTTTTATCATATGCTGTGTGAAATAAATAATTGCTGTACATTTTGTGCTTTTATTACTTGTTTGTATCTTGTACTGTGGGAAGTAGTGCACAAATAATACAGTAGGGAACCGTCCCTGTCCCTTCTGTTGCCTCAAAAGCTTGCATATTGTAATCGGTTCATTAGCCAATAAAAGGTGTCATTTTGCTTGACATCTCATTGCATCCATAATGGCTAACACAATACAACACCCTACTACTATAAGTAAGACTATACAAAAATAATATCTTACGAATGAAGTATGTTAGATTGGCTTCCCTTATGGAAGTATATATATAAACAAATATACAGTATCACTGTTCAAAATATGGGGTGAAATGGAGGCCATGAAGACCTGGGAAAATGTTAAAGAGAATTGCAAGTCAGCAGTATTATGCTCAAAGGTAACAAAATTCACTTCTTTGTTCTACAAATGACAGCTGAAGAGGACCAAGAAATTTATGCTGAGCAAGAGTATCAAGCATTTGTTGCTACAAAGAAAAAGTAACCATGTTAGTCAAAAATTAGAAAGTCATAATGAGTACTAACTTCAAAATAAACACGAAGTACCAAATGTGTTGAATGTACAGTAGGCCAGGTTATGGAAGGAGTGTGTAGTGGAGGAAAATGGATTGCTTTTGGCACTTTCAGATAGGCAAATGGACAAAGCTACCTTTCCTCATAGACAAGAGTTTGAGACATGAGGTAAAGAGGATGCAGATTTTAGTGCTAATTTAATTTCACTCTTTACTTATCCTTCCCTTTTAATTAGTTAATGAATATATTCAAGTATCTGGAATCAAGGGGGCGGCACGGTAGCGCTGCTGCCTCGCAGTTAGGAGACCCGGGTTAGCTTCCCGGGTCCTCCCTGCGTGGAGTTTGCATGTTCTCCCCGTGTCTGTGTGGGTTTCCTCCGGGTACTCCAGTTTCCTCCCACAGTCCAAAGACATGCAGGTTAGGTGGATTGGCGATTCTAAATCGTCCCTAGTGTGGGTGTGTGTGTCCTGTGGTGGGTTGGCGCCCTGCCCGGGATTGGTTCCTGCCTTGCGCCCTGTGTTGGCTGGGATTGGCTCCAGCAGACCCCCGTGACCCTGTGTTCAGATTCAACGGGTTGGAAAATGGATGGATGGATGGATTGAATCAAGGGCTGCTATAATTATCATTGGCACGCAGAACAATAGTTAGTGCTGCTACCTGATAACTAAAAGAGATTGGTTTGAATTGGTCCCTATGTACTGTATGTAGTGTTTGCATGTTCTCAGTTTTGTGCATTTTCTTCAGTAGTTATTCCAGTTTTCCTGCTGTGTCCCAAAGAAGTGCAAGTATTTGGTAACTCTAAATTAGATTGGTTTGGAGTGAACATGCTCTGCAAAGCACATTCCAAGCAAGCTGTTTCTCAGAAGAAAGTAGTGATGAGCAGACTCCATGGTGTTTGCTTTGTCTTGAGCTTGTACAGAAGTTTTCACGAAAAGTGCTGAACTCTGGAAAATACATTGAAATCAAAAGGGAAGGACTAACTGAACTAGATTTGACTGGATTATAATGGTTCAATCATCTTTAAAGTGTCTCTGAGGGTTAGGGAAGCATCTGCCAACTATACAAGACCGATTATTGTGGCCAAAAAGGGGACCAGAGCTGTACGTCAGCAGTGCCCACTACTGCAACACTGTGTCTCCGTGAGATTAAAGAAGAAAGAAAGCAGTCAGAGACAGACAATCATACCTGAATATTTTGTCAAAACAAAGCAAACATGCCAAAATTGTAGTCAAAATTGAGAAACAATATGTAGGTCTTTTAAAGGCAGAATGGCATGTCATTATTGAAGCTGCTGGCTCATTCTGTTTTTTGAAGTTGCGCTGAAGGCTCTCCAAACTGTCTGTGCTGATGCTTTGTACTTTTTCTTCTATCAAAAAGACAGAAACGTCTGGAAAATAGTAATAAATCTTTTGTTATTATTATTTCATAGAGTCTCCTCAGTTTGGGGCAGTAGGGGGCTTGTGGGGGTGTCGGTTCCGTTAAGGTTTGTTTTTTATCTGCGTGTGGCTAATTATGCATGCATAGGGCACGTGACTCCTTCTCTTATACTGACGTGGAACACGAAGATCAACCTGCACATTTGGCAACAAGCAGAGATAACTTGTTATTTATGTTGTATATGTTTCATAAAAATAAAATTTTGAGAACCTAATTATTTACTTATTTTCCTCCAACTAAGTCCAACAGAGTTTGTGATCCAAGTGATCAGCAATATATACCTGAGGTGGCAGTCCTATTCAATATCGGCTGTTACAGCTCTGGGGGATGTTATACTAGCCCCACAAAGCATTATGGAGTGCTGGGGAAAAAGTTCTTCTAAACCTGCCAAATTATCAGTAAATAATTTGAAGAACAAGGGCAAATGCAAATGCAGCAAATTCTCTGTGAATAACGCTTTCACTAAATTTGCTGATTGACACTAGGAGAGAGTCTGACTGCCCTAAGAACCTTGAACTTGGTTCTAAATAGGAATGGAAATGGATGATGTTTAAAACATGTAAATGTTTTTAGAAAAATAAAATAAAAAATCTAAACCTTTCATTGGAATGGTTTTTATAGTACAGAAGTATTGAATATTGTCTTTTCAAAATTTATATTTTGTAAAAATCCTACATTTATTGTTAGAAACAGAATTGTCATTTTTCTCATTCTTGTTTTTTTTTAATAAAGTATACTTGAATGTTACTGATCTGACAACATACCAGGTTGGTTTTGACTCGTTCTGCATCCGATGGGCTCCTCATAGGGCAGCAACCTCCTACAGAATTAAACTAAACCCACTTGACCGTAAGTATAATCAGTTTTATTTCTTTTTGAGGCAGGGGTTTCCCCATTTCTTTCGTTATAATGTCTCTGATGCCTGTTTATACTTTAAGTCATCTTTTCTGAGACAACTTAATGAGAACCAGGCACAAATTAGCTCTTGGCTCACCTAAGCATAACATGGATTGAATAGTCTATTGTCACCTGAAACCTTTCTCATATTCAAAAATGTTTTATTTTGCTCCATGATTTTAGCCAAGTTTTTACTCTTACATAATTTATAGTTTTAATAGTATCATAGCTGTTTATTTTAGCAAAAACATTTTAATTCATTATGCTCACATATTTGTCTTCATCTTCAGCTATTTCAAAACTGTACAAATCTTCATAGCATTAAGAAAAAAACATAACATTTGCCTTATCCTTACTTGCTAACATGCCTAATTATCTCATTTATAGCTTCAAGCCTTGGACAACAAGAAATGACAGTCAACGGGGCAGACTCAAATTATTGCTTCAGTGGTCTCTCTCCTGATGCCTTGTACAATGCAACAGTGTATACCCAGACTCCAAATCTTGAAGGACCTGGAGTCAGTGTACGAGAAAGAACTCGTGAGTTGATATGCTTCAGAAAAACAACATTTCGGGAGCTGATTTTTTTCCTAGTATTAGTTTAATCCTTTGTGTGCTTTTAGCAAGGATTGTATTCAATGGGACGTTAATGACAAAACTATTAATCACATAGTACAGGGCGTGTCTGGTCATGGAAGTGTTTATACTTTTAGGTGGTAATTGTGCTAATTTTCCGCATTCGATTTCTGAATTGCAGCAGTATTACTCACTTACACTATTTAAGGGAACACTATTCAAACACAAAAAATATTTTTTTTGTGTATAACCTCTTTTGGAAAGACCTGTCTAAATATTTCACTTTGCAGTTTTGTCTCATACCAGCTCAAATCCCAATGTCCAGAAACAAACAGGTCCAGTTAATTCTGGCCAATTATTATTCCATTAGTGTGATTTGATGAGGTGGTTCACTGAAACTGAAGCCAGCATTTTTGGCTCTATTCTACTAATAACTGAAAAAAGAACAAGGAAGAGTTTCAAAGGAGAAATTAAATGTTACAGTACATGAAGTAAACATTCCAGGTAAAGGTTACCAGTTTAGCTGTGATAAAAAAGAAACCCTGCAAGGGAAAATAAGTTAAGTGGGAAGATTATACACAATGAAATATTTCACATAACGTATAAGTAGATTTAGAGAGCAGACCAAGTTAGGTTTCATACTCAGATCCCACTGCAAACCTGAGTTGAGATACACGTCTTTCAAAGGAATTCATATGCATTGTTTCCATTTCTTGTTATTTTACATAACTTAATTTGAAAAAAAAGAAATGGAATATCATGGTTTTATTGTAAAATAATTAACTAGATTTGGCAAAGCTTAACGTATCTGTTTCTTTCACAGTGGTTAAACCAACTGAAGCACCAACTCCACCACCAACACCTCCTCCACCCCCAACAATACCACCTGCATGGGAAAGTAAGTAAATAAACTTCAGCTTTTGATATCCAACAAAATTAGTCAGCATCATTTGCCTGTTCCATTAAAAAAATGAAATATTAGATGAAGAGTTTTCTTAGTTGAAGAAAACATCACGGAGGCCTTTATTATTTTACATATTTAACTCTTGTATTTGTTAGCCTCTGACAGTGGCCAGATGGAAACATCAGTTCGTCAATGTATCTTTCTGTATATTCCATAGATTTGATAGGAATCTGCCTTTACTTCCATTGTATGGAATTTTCTAGTGAGTGTCATCCTAAAGCAAAACAAAAATACAATATGTCAAAGTAGGAAGAGAAATGTTATTTGTCATATTCAGTGTTTCTACTGTGTAAAGAAATAAAATTGCCCATAGAGCATTTTGTAATACACATAAGGAGTAAATGCTTGAGCGGATTATGCTGTAATGACACTGTTTTAGACCAGTTTAGGATCTTTTTATTGAAACAAAGCAGTTACAATTTGTTCCCATAAATGTTGATGATAGATCAGTGTAAAAACATTCTCATTCCCTCCACCTCTTGTCTGCTTGTATGATACCAAGGTCTGGCTGATATCAGTTTTTTAAAAACTAAGCAGTGATAAGAGTGAAACATTATTGATTGAATGTATGCCTCAGTTGCCCAAGATGGATAATTGTATATTAATGGGTGATGCTAACTTTGTTCAGGCTTCTGCCCTAATTAAAGATCAGAAAGCTATATTTGATTTGTACATGCCATTTGTTTCACATGTTTATAGTCTAGTAGAAACAAAGAAAAAAAATTGTAGTTTTTCCAAAATTCCGCTATAGAGTTCTAATTAAAACTGTCCTGGGAACAAAATATCACATCAGGTCTGAAGAAACTAAACTGGCTGCCAGTTAGATCAATACAAAATACTTGTGCTGATTTATAAGACCTTATTCAAGCATCCCCATCTTTTTGACCTTATTTATTTATATGTTCTTCCCAGCTTGCTTCAATAATCTGAATGTAGCCTTTGATGTAAGACTTAGAAGTGTTTTCTATGTAAAAGAACCTTCATAGTCTCTTCTCTGACTATACTTTGTTTTCTATTAAGTTATACTGTTATTGGTTTACATACAGATTTTTTAGTTGTGCTGTTTATGTAGTGCATCCCTGGGTTTTCAAAAACCTTGAAAACCTAATAATTAATATTATTAGTGCAGATACAGCTGACATAGACCATCATTTGAATTACCAATGTGTTTAGGTGTGACATAACTGGTTGAGCAACATGGTCTGGTAGAGTCAAGTTCCTTCTGTAGCTGAGCTGATTCAAAGAAGGAATATCACACATCCAGTGTCACTGTAGAAAATCCACTTGTCATTACAGTATATTCGTATTTTTAAGATATGCAACATCAGTCACATTATTAAAATCTCATGTTTTTTTGTTATTATAGTCTGCAAAGGTGCTAAGGCAGATGTGGTATTCCTGATTGATGGCTCATGGAGTATTGGTGATGATAACTTCAACAAAGTTCTTCAGTTTGTTTTCAGCACCATTGGAGCTTTTGATATAATAAGTCCAGAAGGAATGCAGGTCTGTTTTTATTTTTTTCTTTTAAACAAAATATTTTCATTGTTATGCTTTGGAAGAGGTATTTATAATTGTGTCCAAGGTTGCAACCCAGTGACATAATGGGTTTTCTCTGAAAATTTCCATTTCAGCAACATTCCAAAGTTCTGCAGGTTAGATTAGTTGAAGAATGTTACTTGTAATGGACTGACATGTTTTTGTAAATGGCTGGATGATGCCTGGATAGACTCTACCTAAATATTTATATGAAAGTTTTTGGAAAATAATGAATGAATAATTTAAAAGAAACTCATAAAACAATGACAGTCTGTTCAAAATGGTTTCAAGACGTGTATGCTTTAACAATTATACAATGGAACTTAAAAGCTTATTATAACAATGTATCAATATATATGGTGGTCTTGTTCTCCAACACAGATATCTCTTGCACAATTCAGTGATGATGCCAGGACTGAATTCAAGCTGAACACATATAAGGAAAAAGGGTCAACACTTGCTGCTCTTCAGCTGGTGCGTTACCGAGGAGGAAACACAAAGACTGGTAAGTCTTGGATATTTTTTACCATTGTGAACCTAACACAGAGAAGTTGACAGTTAAAAAATTATCAGAAGAAATTCTGTAAATGCAATCAACACATGATCCCAAAAATAGTGGGTAAACTAAGGACTGATTGGAATACTTCAGTACAGATTTTTCATTGTCATTCTAAGTTAGAGAGAGAGAAACAAAGAGGAGGAAAATATTCAGATTAATAGAATAATGTTGTAGTTTAGCCATGTATGAATAAAAATAAATCTGGCATATTTTACATTGATTTAAGGTATCAAGGTAGTGCAGAAGTTAGTGTTTCTGCTTTACATGATCTAGGTTCAAATCCAGCGTCTGCTTATTATCTATTCTTTCCGTGCCTTTGTGGGTCTTCTTTCCACATCACCAAGTATGTGCAAGTTAGGCTTCCTAATTAGCCCCTGTTTGAGTGATGGACTGGCTCCACATCTAGCTTTGTCCAGTGCTGTTGAGATATTGTATACACTGTTGATCTCAGAGCCATCTTAACAGCACTCTAGGCCCCCGGGCAAAGCAGTGCACTGGGGCTCCTACCTACACAACCACTCAGCAATTCACAACATACAGTACATAGATTAGCATGGAGCCCCTATGCTTGTGAGGCCTCCGGGCTACAGCCCAGCATACCCATGCCTTAAGATGGCCCTGGGTGATCTCTCACTCTGAAGAGGATTCAGTGGATTTGAGAATGATGTAGTACATTGCCTTAACTGTACACTACATTTAAAAATACAGTACTACTCATACTGAAATAAACTGAATATTGTACAAAATCAGAAGTTTTCAGTTTTTTTGAATTCCCTTCTATCCTTTATTTAGGTGTAGCTTTGAAGTATGTAAGTGAAAGAGTCTTCACCACAGAAAACGGCATGAGGAAAAATGTTCCAAAGGTTCTTGTTGTAGTAACAGATGGAAGATCACAAGATGAAGTTAAAAAGCATGCTGCTACATTACAGCATTCAGGTAAGTCTTTATGATGAATACTGTCATGTTAACAACTATGATGAAAACATTTTACTGGAATACTGTACATATTTATGTCTTTATTGGGACAGACAAGTCAAAAACTTAGAAGTACTGTATGTTTTGTAAGGTTGATTATATATTTAGTACAAAATAAAATGTTAACTTTATAAACAATAACAGATAAACAGATACCAGTAAGCCGCAATAAAAGATAACAATAGAAAATCATCACTATAGTAAAACCCACATTTACAGCAGGTAATTTAATGTTTCATACAGTTAGTGGATTTAACTTCAATAATATCAAACCACTTTGACAGAAAAGTAAGCAGAAAAACTATTTGCAGTGGCCTGTACAGGTGACATAGGAAATACTATATATAAAAAGAAAAGGGAATGCCCTGTTTTGTGTTTCATCTTGAGTGTTGTTGAAATAGAAGGTAAAAATGAGTTAGTCATGTAAAGTTATTTTTGTTTTATCACTGTGACCTTAAACATAAGCTATTGCCAAATTAAACAACAGTTGGACAAGGGATTTGATTTTAATGGTCTATGAAAATACTGCGTCAGTTAATGTTATGTTATTTTTTCCGATTTTAGCAGGTTAAAGCTAAACAGTGAAGATAAAGTAAACATAAGTAGATGGGGAATGGAAAAGTATAGCCATAATAGAGGATATTTTTTAAAAGCAAAATCCTTATATTGCAGCAGTTTCGACCTGTGACTAAAGCATCTTCACTTTCTTACTTGTTCTGTTCAAGTATAATATTATGTTTCTTGTGGACCTCAATCTAGCAATGTCACATATTGTCACAATGTATCTGCAGCTTGTTTGTGGGGGGTGGGGGGACAGATTAGGATCAACTCGAACACAAAAAAGGGGACAACAACCAGACAGCAACTCAAAGCAACGTATACACATTTAATAATCTAAGCTTTCGTAGAGCAGATGCAAGAATATTTAACTATAACAGAGGTCATGTTGCTTGCCTTTCCTTCATATTTTCCATTGTTTCATTTTTAGGCTTTGCTCAGATGTGTGTAACGTTGCTGACAAATGATCAAACAAAAATAATCCTTCTGATTGTTAAGTAGAGCTGTGACTTTTGGTGGTGGATTTGGGGGAAAGTTTCCTTGTGGGTGAAACCCCAACTTTTGAAAACCCAAAACTCTGAATATCAAATATTTTTAAATTGAAATGACAGACAGAAGTTGTTTTTGTCTGCCATTTGTGGATCTGTTTGTGATGTGTGTTTCATCTACTTAAGATAGACGGATCCTAACTGACAGCATTTTGTACAGCTAATTTATTGTATATTCCATAGCAGCAGCATTTCAGTGTTTAGCCAACAAAGTAGCAATAAAAGGACTCCCTAATTACCACAGGTTATTTTGCATACCGGGTTATGTGAAGACTGGTTGGAAAATTAGCCATAATCAGTACATGAAAGTCTAACTGGTGGTTTGTTCTGAATTAGCAGAAGCAGTATTTTAATGCCGGAAACTGTTTTTATTAAAAATGATCTGGCATACTTTTCACTGGATCTCTAAAACTTATTTTCTTGATTTATTCCCATGATAAAATAAAGTTTTTCTGTTCATATTTCCCTAAAAAATTTAGAACATAACATCTATTACTAAAGATGAAATAAGTGCCTAAATGAAAGAAGGGACAATTTTTAACCATATTTTAAACACTTGTGTCAAATTGATGAAAGCAAATCATATTGTTAGACTGAAGAAGAACTCAGTGTTACATGAGTAAAGCAGAATAGCTCTGCCATCTCTGTAAAGATCACATTTATCACTCCCTTCCAACACTTGGAGGATTAGCATGCTGTTTATAAGAAGACAATGATGTGAAAAACACTCCCCTAACACATAAATATTGTCTAATCTTAAAAGAGCTGAACTGTTATTGAAACAAATTGCCTGGCAGCCTTTTACAAGACCTGTTGAAATTTTAGTTGATAAAATGGTGAGTAAAGTTATAAATAATTCATGTTTTACAGACATAATCTTGTTTGAAACAAGTACATTAATCACCAACACCTCATCATTTAAAGAAACAAATTTGCAAACATTGTAAAATGACTGAAATCCAACTTATACATGGGTAAGAAATGTTGGAGAGATGCAGTGATCTTCTATAACAGAATTATTCACTGGAAACATCTCAAAATGTGGGAAACTTTCCAGAACTTGGGAATGGTTAATCCTTCCAAAATGATGTTTTATTCTAATGCTGGGAATTCCTTGGAATTGTTCATGATGATGCTGCTGTCTGAAGAAAACATACCATTCATCAGTGACTTGTTTAATTGGAACTTTCGCTTGGCAGGACTTCCAAGTATTAATGAAGTGTTAATCCTTCAAGATTTGTATTATTTATACTGTATTATTACAATGAAATTACTATTATTTATAATTTTGACGATAAACAGTTTACTGAATATTTCCTCATTAACCTTCAGTATGTTCATAACTTGGAAATCCCAGATATCTTGTAGTGTGAAAATATAATTGTGAATGTAATATTCTTGGAGTATATATATAAACATACTTCATAAATTTAGTCATTCATTTTGTTTTTTTACATTTTCTGTGCACATATGTTCAGTTTCAGATCCTATCCATTACACAGAAAAACTGGTTTGATCTTGGGAAAACAAATTTTGCAGTTGTCTGAATATTGGCTTGGCAACTCACTGATATAAAGTGCATATTAAAGTATGGATATGCAAAACAGTTTACTTCTTATCTAATTATTTTTTCCACACTTCAGTTCTAAAATATTTCTGTTTATTGCAGGTTATAGTGTGTTTGTCATTGGTGTCTCGGATGTGGACTATACAGAGCTGAGAAATATCGGAAGCAAACCAAGTGAACGCCATGTCTTTGTAGTGGATGACTTTGATGCTTTTGCAAAAATTCAAGATAACCTTATTACCTTCCTCTGTGAAACGGCAACCTCAAGTAAGAATCTGATTACAATACATTGTTCATTCTGAGATTAGCTCTTCAAGTAAACATTCTGCAAAAACAGCAAGGCATACTTTCTAGAGCATTACAGATGTAGATCATAGCAGCATAATTTCATACACTGAAAATTCTGCATATTCCTATTCAGGAGCTGTCAATTTAAGCTTGTTATTTTTCTCATGATGATAGTCAAATCATTGTGTAAATTTATATCTTTTTTAAGTAAAAATGTTAATGTTTTCACGTTCAAACTTGTTTCAGAGCTAGCCTGTTGAAGTCAGTAAATGAAGAAATGACTTTAATTAAAATATGGCTGTTCAAAGCAGATAACATGAGAGCACATCTATGGAAACACACAATTAGACGAATGAAAAAAAGTAATTTCTTTAGGATAATATTTCTGGTATAATTCACGATAAACAAAGAAATATGTACTTGTATATAAATTAAAAGTACATTTCTCAAATTTGACTGAAAAAGGCACAGTTGGATGAAGGTTAGCTGCGGACACCAATGCAAATATAAATTTTGCAAAAGAACAATAGCGCTTAGCACAATTGTCTCACTGATCCAGTGTTCTGGGTTTGAATACCATGTTTGACCATCATCAGTGTAGACGTTTCACATTCGCTCTCTCTCTGCATAGATTTCCTTCTAAGACATCTTGTTGTTTTTTGTCTCATATCTTATTCAGCCCTATAAAATGTGAAGGTTAAGTGAACCTAAATTAAACGTAAATTGGCCTATGGGTATTTGTTTAAGTAGATCTCGATGTTGTCCAAGACTGATTCCTATCTTGCACCCAATCTTGCCAAGAAAGGCAACTGTCCCCTCAAACTTGAATTGGATTATGAATTAGATGAGATGTTCTTAATAAAGAACAGTTAACACTCAGGCTGTGTTTCTTGTGAAGTAATTTACTAAGAGAGTCTTTAATACCTTAATTCTTATCCACATTGAATGCTAGAATTAATAGAATAATAGGATACTACCAGAATGCATTGGAATTATTGACATTCTATCACAGACAATGGTACTGCACTTTAATCCATTTACATTGTGTCATGCATGTACCTTTGCAATTCAGACATAACATCATAAACAGCAATTAACTGTTTTTATTGTAAACAATAAAAGACTTCTTTTTATTTTGCAGCTTGCCCTCTGATTTATTTGAATGGATATACCTCACCAGGTAAAACAAGTCTATGTTATATTTTTGATACCTTTGATAGATTTAACTTGTACCTGAATTCCACTGTTTTTTGTATTCAAAGGCTTCAGGATGCTTGAAGCATTTAACCTGACAGATAAGACATTTGCCACTGTTCAGGGAGTGTCTATGGAACCGGGATCCTTTAACACCTTTACTTCCTACAGGCTTCACAAAAATGCCTATCTAAACCAACCTACCAAGTAAGTTATTCCACACAGTTCTGCCAATATTATACCAAGTATTGCAATTCTTACCACCAAGATTTCCTTAAAGCCATTTGTACAGAAACTCATTCTTAGCCTTTAAGCTGATTACTGTGATAAATCAAAAACTAGGCACTTTCAAATTAAATACTGTTTAATTGTATTAAAGACCTTCTTACTGATGTGTTATCCAAGAAAATAATTAATGAATAGGTAAAAATATTTTTAAAATGCTTTATTTAATATGCCTTCTATCATATATACACCGATGAAAATACTGCTGCACACATGTAAATAGTATAATGTATGCCTTCTAAACCAACTTGTATTTTACTTAGCTCTTGTAGGTTAAGAGGCGTGAGTTAAATGGTTTGAACAAGCAGCTTTGGGGTTTATACTGATCATTTCTCCAGACAGTGCTAATGTGTTGCATGTTGATTGGCACATACAAAAGTAAGAATTTCACTGTACCTGTACCCTATAATTCTTACACATGCAAATGTCATGCTATAGTAACTAGGGTACATTGGCTTTACATTTGAAAAAGTATTTACTTTCATTTGATTTTCTCTCACATTTCAAATCATGAACATTTTCAGTCCAAATGTACATGCTTTGAGTAAGTCTGGGTGTGAGTATGAGTGTGCCCTGCATTTGGGCTGGATTGAGTTTTATTTCTGTATTGCACCAAGTACTGACACCATAGTCTTAAAAAAATCGCTAACTTTAATGGGAAACAAAAATTCAGATAATTGGTGGTTGGATGCTGTGTATTCGCCATTTTAATTGATGGATTGTTTTTCACATGCATTCACTTTATGTGTCCAGCCACCCTCTGAACCACTTATTCCAATTTTGGGTTTCAGGAATCCAAAGCCTTTCCTGGTAGCTCCAGACATATGGCAGGAATTAACTCTATATTGGGTGCTAGTTTTTCACAGAGCTCACCCACACACATGCTCAAACTATAGTTTTTTACATTGTTTAGAATTTGTTAGATTAGGAATTTTTACGAAGTGCTTTGGTAAACTATAAAGAATAATATTAGAAATCAGTTAGTGAAGTGGCACCTTCTTTCTGAGTTCAGGTCTCAAATGCAATTTTCTTCACTGTCTGGTGGTTATGCCAGTTATTCCTGTGTTCTGATTTCATCCTACATGCCATAGAATTACAGGTTAGTTTAATTGGAAATTCTAATTTGGCTTGGTAGTCATGAGTACAAAGATCAACTACAAACTTTTCCTTCATTTTTTTAATTCACTTACTCCAAGACATCATTGTGATGGACCAGAGCCAAAACTAGATTAGACCCCAATCCTTTATACTGGACTGAAAACCTGGACTAAAATAAAACAATGAATAATTGATATAATACAATAAAATGAGCTATACTTAGTCATTACTTTAACTGTGACTTTTTTACAAACTCATTCTTTGTCCCATTATCCAAATAAACCAAATTTTAGATAATCAAAGAATTCTTGATTTAAAAATAACTTTTATATTCATTTCAACACCTAACTATATTTCTTTTATAGATTTGTTACTGCATTATTTAAATCATCTTCATTTTTTTATTTATTTTGATCATTTTTAATGACTTTGGTTGCTTCTATTCAAAAACACAAACTTCCAATTACGTTTTGCAGTAAAACAATTTAAAGAATCAAAAAGTATCTTTTTAGCAAGCAGATGTAGAATGTTGTTTCATTTATAAGGAGTTTTAAGGGATACTTTTTTAAAATTCAGTAAATTCCTATGCAAGTCCAGAAGTTGTCAAATATGTCCTTCTTTTGTGGTTCTTTGAGTTGAGGCATCAAAGTGAGGCATTGAAATAAATAAGAAGGACAGTGCCTCTAAAATGAGAGTAAACTTGCCTTCATTTATTGAATCATGTTGAATTGAAAATACAAAGTGAAGTATTTTGAATGATTACATGTCCAAAAAGTTGAAGCCTGTATTTATCTTGTTTGTTTGCTTTCATAGAGAGGTTCACCCAGAAGGATTACCACCTGCCTACACTATTATATTCTTATTCCGAATTCTTCCTGACACACCAAATGAGGCTTTTGACATTTGGCAGATTACAGATAAAGATAATAAACCCCAAGTTGGAGTAACTCTCGATGGTATGTAAATTTCAAGTCAAAAAATATTCAGAGACAGTAGAGTGTAGCGCTGAATTTTTTCTCATAAAAAGTTAAAATGTTTTCCCATAATTACGCCTAATCAAGACCAGATTTTATTATGGCATTACTCTTTCTGTAATTACACAAAAATTAAAGTTTAACCTCACAAAATCACAATAATTTGTGATGTCAGTATTCTGTATTTTTATGACAACGCAGATTAATTCTTGATTATATACAGTCTCTGGTTGGCAAAATAATCAAAGATATCATGAGAGGTTTTTTAGACGTTTGCGGTATTGAATTATAGAGGCCTTTGCCTGATAGTTAATCCATGCAACTGTCTGAAGAATCTTGAATGTCATTTTTTTTTCAGCTTCTAGCAAGACCGTATCATTCTACAACAAAGACACTAGAGGAGAGATGCAGAAGGTAACCTTTGATAAAGAAGAAGTTAAAAGAATGTTTTTCGGAAGCTTCCATAAGGTAAGACTAATTAATTAATATACAGATACCTACTAAGCATCTAACCCTATGTTCATACTCCTCCCACTGGATTTGAATATGCTATGACTGGCTAGTACACTGCTTTGTTATGCAGTGGTTATTGCTCCTGCATTAAAGCTCTAGAGTGCTTCTAAATTCATCAATATCCTGAGCTGGGTTGAGTTGATTAAGTATGTCCACTAACTCCTATACTTTTGCAAGAATTACTTACCAAGTTAGGGAAACTCTCTAAAATATTAGGGCAACCTTTTACTGGCTCCTGGAGTAACTTCACCACTGGGCTCTAACTTTGGGATTAACAAGTCCTTAGAACAGCTTGTAGCTCCTTCTTTTGGCCCCTGCTTTGTAATAAGCCAAGCTACCTACAGAGAAAAAGAAGCAATGCCCTGTTCAGTGCTGGCTGTGGTTTCCATCATTTTGGGTTAGCTCCACTGGCTTTCAGCCATTCCCTCTTATCTCCTTATCTCATTACCTTTAGAGCAAACACTATTAATATACCCCTAAAGATGGGACTTACTGCCTTGTATTAATACCTGCCTATCACACTCTCAATCTTAATTCACTGGTATATATTACTCTCTTGAAGCATTTTCATTGTCAGGTTTACCCACTGCCCTGTTTTATAACCATGCGTCTTCAACTCTATGTGACCTTTGCTTTGCCTTGAAACCTGTTCTATTTCAAAAAATGTACGATTATAGATATGAGATATGAAGATAATGAGATCAGTGCAAATCATGTAAATGATCTTTTTATGGTTATTATTCAGTAATTAAGATTTCAACTTGAGGAGTCACCTGGAAAGACAACGATATGGTGTAAATGAAGTGTTTTGGAGGTAGAATGTTGTTAGCTATCACACATTTAGTTTTATTCCTTTGGGATATAAGGACTAGATATTTTAAAAATGGCACTTTTACATTTTGTTCTGATTAAGTCCTTTTTTACCACAGGAGTAAGAGTAGAAGCACTTTGTATAAAGGGATGGCTTTTGAAAGAATTGAAGTAAATTTTTGGCTGCTTTCATTTGCCATTTCATAGAGACAAAAGCAGGCTATCCAGAAAAGTGACGTGATATTTCTTCATAGCCACCCATTTATGATCATCTACTTACCACAATGTTTTCCCATTTAGAATGTTTTTGAAGTATTATTTAATACTGTTTATATGATAATCCAGCTCAGACAAATCACTTCAGTATGACATCATCCCACTTTTATTATTCCCAATTCACTCATCCTTCATCCTACCTCTAAACATTAACAGTTTTGGCTGCTGTCACAAAAAATTGTTTTGAAGGTGTCTTTGATGCTACAGAATTTGTAATTCAGGGGCTATATAGTAGAATAACAGCACAAGAGAAAGTCCAAATTAAAAAGTATTTGTTAAGTTATGCAAAAGTACCTATTAAAAAAGTGGTACACACCTTCATCTTTTCTCTTTATTGTAGCCACCCATGCATTTGTGCACTGATCTGTAGCTTTCTGAGATGGATCTCACCCGTTGCTAGAGCTAATTCACTTTCAGCTCTCTGTATCTTTGCTAAAAAAAAAAATCATCCTACAATCCACCGCTTTCACAGTATGCCAAATGCTTAAAGTGTCTTAGAATGACAGTAATAGCTGTCTGATTAAGTGGTTCCAGATTTATCTCCCCTGAACATCTTTCATTAAGAAATGTTTTTCAAAGTGTTGTTATGGATGTCAAAATATATCTAGACAGAAAATCCTACCACACTCTCCCGTTGTAATATATAGACATGTTTGTTGGAGAGAAGATGAGCCTTTCTAGGTTGAACAGCTGACATGCATTTTTAAACTTGGCAGCATGATAAGAATACTAAGGATGTAAAATGATTTTCAGATTTTGCTATTGAGAGGCTTCCATAAAAATAAGCCCCTAAATATACCAGGGACTTTTGAGAATAAGTGGTATGGTGGCATTTGATTTAGGCAGTTTATAAATAGCTTTGAATAATACTCATTTGAAAATGAGGGTATATGAATTTATGGTACATTTTGGAACATCATGATAAAAACACATTAATCATTCCATTTTTTTTTTACCGTGTAAGTGCACTGTAGGTGTTAAAATTAGTAAAGAAATAAAATGTAGCAGCTGGCACACTTCACTGGAAAATATTGGGTCACAACACATGGCTATTAAATAACTATATCAGAAAACCATTGGAATGCCAGACTGGCTTTCTCTTGGCTTTTTTTCACTTTTCCGGCAACGTTTTTGGCCCTCCTTCAGAATCATTTCTTTCCAGTAGTTGGCCACATGGGATTTTTAAGAAATTGCTCAACAGGAGGTAAGAATTGTGGTTTTTTTCATCACACAGTAGTTAATATGTGCTATCAGCTTAGCACGTTCATTTGTAAGGCAGCCCAAGGGCGAGTAAGTGCCGAAGTGACCCCAAGGTGAAGTAATTACCACTTGAACAAAAGCCTTTTATGTTATCAGTACCAGATATGTCAGCTTATCTTAGTAAATGTTTGTCAATTTAAACTCTTAGTGCCTCACATTCTAATACTTGTTCTTAAGGACCTTTGTCCTTCCTTATATTATTCCCAATCTGTTGCAAAATTATAACATGCCAATTTCAGTGGAAATAAGTTTGCCTTTTTGTCATGTTTTATTGTTTTAAAAATACATGGAGTGATTATAAAGATGGTACATTGGCCATTAGTGACGGCAGCAAAATCTGTACACTGTGGATGAAAATAGGACCAAGTCTGAGGTTGATTTTCATAGATATGGAATCATCAGCTGTATGATAAGATGATGCATTTCAAAACATCTACTCGTATCTATGATGAGATTTTTCAAGGCTGTTGCTGACTACAACTTGTCTTCTCTTTTCAATTCCTATTGCGAGTTCTTCAGAGAGTTCATATTTGAATGGACCTGTTGTATATATATTAATCAACCATGATTCATTAGGAAACCAAATCCCACTCTTTGCTACTTCATCGATAGTTTAGTCCATCAAATCAGATTTTGGGATGTATTATATCTCCCTTATTTTTAATATATTAAGTTATTCCCAAAAAATATTGATTCATTAATCTCTTAATACTTTTGCTTACTGCACCTGCTTAATCAAAATTTACATTCTCATTGGTGTTAACATTTTGGTGCTCAGTTCTAAACAAGGTCATTGACTTGTGGATGTGGATTTTTCTCTGGTCCTTCATTTTCCTTTCACCTCATAATGATTGCATGTAAGGTTAGTTGACAAATATGGAATAGAATAAGTAGGATCAGAAGTCTGACAGATGGCTGGATTTTGAGATACAATTAGAGTTAGCTAAAGAGCAATAGTTTAATCAGCACAATCACTAGTGGTATGTGGTTTCGTTGTTCAAGGATATCAAAACTGAATCCTGGTGGAATGAAGTGGCTGCAGGTTTTCTTTCTAGTCAATTTCATATTAGTAACCAGTTAGTACTACATATGGAAGATACTTCTTTTGCCTTAATTTTAATTAACACACTTTGAAACATTCAGTACCCTTAATTATTTTTCCTTATTAACAATCAGGCAATAATGAGATGCAAAGCAGATGCCCAGCTACAGTAAGTAAGAGATTTCAAAATCAGTTCCTGGAGAGTCACCATTTTCACCTCAACATTTAAACTGGAAAAAGTAAGCTGGTCATCTGCTTTACATCTCATTGTTGTTTAGCTATTGCTTAAGGAAAAAATAGTCAATTTAGGGTTCTGATTGTACAGAAAGGAGTCAATTAAAGAATGTCTACTCCATTAGAAGCAATAATATTTACTAATTAAAAAATTGTCTAGAATGAAAAATTGGAGTCACTTTGGCCCACTAGGATCAGAGATTGACATCTCTAATAATAATAGTAATTCATTGCATTTATATAGCACTTTGAGTGCTTTGGTTTAGTGATTTAGGTATTGGACTCTAAAACACAACAAGGCTTTAATCACCTAATAAATAATGACTAATAAAAGCTTAACATTCCATTAATAATTTATAATAGATCATTTTATCAAATGAATATATTTCTTCTCCTTCCTTCAGTCAAATTGTTAACATCCCATGAAGGGAGATCCTGTTTTGCTAAATATCACTGGTTTGTCTAAACTTTGGTTGAAAAGTAAAACAGTGACATAAAAAGCTGTCTGTAGCCTATTACTAAGTCTATCCTTGTGATTCAGTGATTTGTGTAATTCACATCTAAGAATTAAAGAAAGAGAAAGAGGTAAACACAATTCCCTATCTGCGCCAAACATTGAAATTAAGGAATTTATTAATGTATGCATATCTGTAGTGGGCTTCACTAATTAATATTATTAAGGCTTTTCTTATTCTTTTACCTAATTCTGTTTAGTTTACTTTCTATTAATCTCCACTGATCTGCTCACTTTTCTCTTCTCAAATTCCAACCCATACAAAATCAGTAAAATAGATATGCTCCCAATGCCAACAATTAGGGAATATTTGCAAACAGCTACTGTACAGTATGTGCCAGGGTTGCTACAACAATGAAAAAAAAGCAAAAGTTCCTAATACATTTTCTTTCTTGATAACTAAATTGTTACAGTGTCACCAATTGTATACTTGAGATAGAAGAAACATTTTTATTTCAATGTTGCTCTTTAGCTAAAGTACACTAATCTTGCAGCTAGAGCCCTTGTGGGAAAATATGTAAGGCAACAGCAATTCTTAAGAAGTATTCACTTGGGATTATAGCGCTGACGAATCAGATTCTTTAATGGTTTTGTGCTAGTGCCTCGGCCAAAAGATACTGTATCTTATGTCCTTGATAACCAGACACAGTCCACTTGACTGCTGAACTCAAATGATACTGACCATACAGTGGTTAACTGTATATTGTATGATTCAGTAAAGATATTAACACATGTCCTGAAGGCTTAACTCTTTCAGCTGTGGTTAGTTGCTTTTTCTATTCTATTTGTTCTAATAGCCTACAAGGTATGGTATCCAAAAACATGAATTCAGATGGTGGAGATTTGACCTGTGCTACAGCTGTACTACTGTCTTAATCTGTAGATGTTCTGTTCTATGTAAACTTCTACAAATAGCAAGTAACATACTGTATAGTTTTTATTGATGAATCATACTTGCTAAAAGAGTCTTCTTTCAAGTCTAAATACTAAAGTGTCAAGTCAAAAATCAGTTAATGTGGTCTTTTAGATTCATATGGCAGTGTACTATAGTTCATTGACTGTACAGCAACTGAAATAAAAGATAGATAGCCAAAGCCAATACAGAAGAAACTGGTAAGTTAGGGAAAGCAGAAGACAGAATATACCACATGTTTACATGCTTTGATTTAGTGTGAGCTATAGTGAAACTTTCATTATTTAGAAAATATACTTGTATATTGCTAAACAAAGATTCTTCTTAAATGAATACCATTATAATTACTATAAGTCTCAGAATTTTTATTAAAATGCACACAATTTTTTTCAGACATAAATGGGGAGTAACTGGCATCCCATAAGTAAATAATTATTTGCATTGTTAGTGCTATCCTGTTTAGCAAATATAACCTTTAGTCATATGTGTAACTGATGCTGGGAACATTTCCGCATCACTTTTAGCAAAAAAAACTTTTGGCCCTAGTATTTTGATATAACTGTCACATGCATACAGAAAATGATCATAAAATCATGTCTTTTTTCACAAAGAAATCTCTGAGCAGGATTTCCCACTCTTTTTCTACCCTTCTAAGAATGTGAAGTGTGAAATGTCCCCGTAAACTCGAGACCATATCTGTTTGTCACATTGATTACGTTAAAAAACATGTTTGTAAAAACAGGCTCAGCATTTAATTATTATAACAGATCACTGTTTCCCCCAAACCAAGAAGAGAAACCTCCTTAATTTACAAAATACACAGCTGTACTATAATAATATAATAATGCAGGTCTTTTCAAAAAATTCAATGAAATTTATACTTCTGTATTTAATTAATCCCACATGGCTTTCTTAAGATTAGCAGGGCTGCTGAACACAGAAGCCAAGAATACAATAATAATAATGAAAGATTAAAGTGAGATTTTAGTTCAAGTTAATATTTTTCAGTCTTAAACTGAGTGGATTTTGATCCACTATGCATTTATTTTTTGTATCTGATTTTTCCATCACAAAGTTTTTTTTTGGGAGATCAAGATTATCTTTGAAGCGTAAGGCTCCAGGTAAACATCTGTACTAGACAGGACGCCACTTCACTTCATGACACTTTTGCACACACACCTACATGCTCTCATTCAATGCCATTTAAGAACTACAAATAAGCTTAACACATTTGACTTTAAAAAAACATCATAGGCAAGGGGAAAATTTCACTACAGATTGTGCCAGACGTGTAAATTAAACCCAGGACCCTGAAATGATATCAATGAGCAACTCATTCACTTTTTTTTCATATACTACTTTTTAATGTAATGTTTCAGACCTAAAAACTGCTACTGTACAATTTTATTAATATGCATCCTACTGCCATTTCCTTTCGATCTTTACTTACCTTTCAGCTGATTATATCACATGACCCTATAAACCCTTGTAAACCTTTTCCTATTTTCAATATGACATTTAGTAATGTATATGTATCTACCACAAAATTATACTCTAGGTTTGAATCCTGACTTATGTTGAACAAAAGTTTAATGTGATTATTTGATAGATAGTGTTAGTAAGCATTAAACTAAAATGTCTCCATAATCTCAACAAAGAAAATATATAAGTGTAACCACCCTGCAGAATAGCATTTTTGTGAATCTCAGTCATGAAAGATGGCTACATATGTACCACAAATTGTTAGGTCTCCACACACCAGATGTGACCACACACCTTTATGATTTTTTTTATTAAAATGTTTTCTTAAATATTCTACACTAAATGCATGAATGGCTCACATTTTTCTATAATCCAACTATCATTTGTCTATAATCTAAGTATTTGGACCTTGTAAAGTCTGTCAAGCAAATACAAGGGAACTATAAAATATTCTGGTGATTCCAAGAATAAAAACTAACAATGCATTATTTTAAATGTGCATACACTTTGAGACTAAGAGTATTGAGGTCAAAAATCTGTTGTTTTCAGGTTCATATAATCGTCTCCCCGAAGAGTGTAAAGATACATATTGACTGCAGAGAGATTATGGAAAAAGAAATTAAAGAAGCTTCCAACATTACTCTGGATGGTTCAGAAGTACTTGGCAAAATGGTGAAGTCGAGAGGCTCGAAAGGAGAATCAGCAACGGTAATAGAAAAGTAGCATTCAAATACTGTATGTCATTACGGTCAAAAAAATAATAATTTTCATCTGCCTATCATTTTCTGGCATTATATCTTCTAAATTAAGGCAACTTATACCTATACATAAAAATATTTTTGATTATAAATTTGATTTTAAGCACTGTCAATAACTGAGCATTATGTATACCTTTCTTTCTTGAAATGAATTCCTCCTTTTTCATATAGCAAGTCAAACTTACATTAACCTAAACCACTTGGCATACTATGCACTGTTTCAATATCATACATACGTCCCTCCATTCTTGTTTATCATGGCACTATAAGTGATGATGTGTTGTATGTTGGTCCCGCATACAAATAGGAACTTCCCAATAGTTTGTGAAATTTACAAAAGTGACTACTTACTACTACCATTACCACTACTAAATGTAACAGACATAAACCATAATTTTTTTGAGATTTGGCTTCCTACAAAGAATATTAAACACTTTTTAACCAATTATGTTGGGGTTTTAACTGTATTGTTATCAAAACTACTTACCTCTCTTTTTTTGTAGGTTTTTTTCCTGACTTTCACTTCATTATATCTCACACAATCCTTCTGGTTTCTTATGTATTATTATAACGTCTGCCCACCATTTCATTTTTTTTTCTTTTTAAATTCTTTTACATGCCATGTCCTCTCTTGTGTGGATCACCATCCTAATAATGCCACTCTTTATTGATGAACTGCCTACTTCCTATCTGGCCAACTTCTGTAATGTCACAAAGCATTCATAAGCCTTTATGATGTCATTTTTGCAATTAAGTCCGCAAGTCTTTTTTACTGTAATAAATTCATTTTTACCAAATGCATTATGTTCTTCAGATGAAACATATTATGAAGTTATTTAATGAGAAACACACATTTTATTGAAATTGGTCACTTTTTCTTTTGTTTTTATGCTACAGTTCCAGCTCCAAATGTTTGATATGGTGTGCAGCGCAGGCTGGACCAGTAGAGACAAGTGTTGTGAGCTTCCATCGACGGTAAGTGACAGCAAACTGTAGTTTCACCACATGAACTTCAAGAGGAATTTTACCTTTTAAATATAAATTTATAACAAATTCATCCAAGTCCATAAATATATATATAATTGTCTGATGTGGCAATATGTAAAGCATTAGGCCTATCAAAGAAGGTATGACTTGAGTAAAAGACTATGCTTTAACCAATATATGCTCTATAATAATAATGATAGATTTTATTTATATAGCATATTTCTATCGACTAATTTGCAACAGCTTTGATATTCAGTATCTGTTATACTGCCATCTTACAAACAGCAATAAAGAAATTCTAACCAAGTTGCCTAATAAAGAATATTATTAGTCCAGTACTCACAGCTCCAGAAATCATTTCTGGGCTCGGGCACTAACTGTGTTGAATTTTCACAAGTCTGTATGAGTGTCTCCTTCAGCAAAATCAAAAGACAGGCATGCTAGGTTAATTTTGCCACTGTAAACTATTCAGGTCTATATAAGTGTGAGTGTATGTTAATTTGCCATTACAAAAATGTAAAAAACTCTCTCTGATAGGTTCTCTGCTGCTGAAAATGATGTATGGTATCATTTTCTGAGCCTATCCTGGTGGACAGGAGAGTTGTACAGTGCTAAGTGCTTTAAAAATCCCACACCCACTCATTATTTGTTTTGAGTTTATGGTGGGTCTGCATGTTTTTTCTCCCACATAAATAGGGATCTGAATTTTATGCCAATTGGTGATTCCAAATTAGCCTAATGTGAGTATGTGTTCTGTCTACGGTAACTTCCTGCATTCCTTCTAGTGCTGTTGAGATAGGCTCCAGCCCCCATGAACCTAAACTGGATTGATCAGGTTTTAGAATATTACTGGATGCTTCAATATTCTGCATAGTCTCCCTTACAGGGATATGAATCCTGATCTGATAACATGGACACATTCTACGTTAAAATTAGGTCATTGTTAAAATTGGACAGACACACCATCCATCTATTTACTTTGTGTACCAAATGTCTATAGTAGAGGGTTGCAAAAAAGACATATTTTGTAAGTACTATAAGAATAATTTATTAAGTCTGTCCTTTTTAATGAAATGGAAGAGTCCATTACAGGTTTGTGGGGAGCGTGAGCCTATACCAGTAACATTATATTCAAGGTCAGAATGAATCCCACATAGAAAATTAATCCATTGCAGGGCATACCTATATACAAGTCCATGTACACTCACATGGCACTAATTTAGAATTGCAAATGGGAACAAAAAAAGAAAAGAGTGCTTGCTATTATGTTTCTATATATAATTTTGTTGAGTCTTAATATTTTGGTGGTCTTTACAAGAATAAAGTAAGGAATTCTGGTTAAAAAAACTAAGTGTTGAATAAGTTAGTACACATAATAAAACCAGAGGGGTACATTCATATGTTCAACCCATTGAAACATTACCTCCATCATTGCTGATGTCCCAGAGTCTTGTGTTCTAGGTCCTACACCCATTTAATACCATGTAAACATCTATGCTCGGCTACTCAAGGTTACACTTGACTATTTGAATCTAGTCTTCCTCTCATTTTTTTCAAATACATGCAGAATTTTCTTACCTTAATTTTTAGTTCTCTGCTGTGGTCCATTTAAAAGCCAAATTATACTAGTTTACCAAAAAGACTGGTCTGAATTTGATGAGAAATGAGCTCCAGTTTTGTTCCTTAGCTTTTGTGATATAGTGATATAGAAATATAAACTTAGTATTGCTGAATGAGAATTTAACATTTGAAGGAAAAGTACACAAAGACTATGAAATCTGCAGTTAGAAATAATTATGTTTAAAACCTGGGACAGGTAAAATGGTTTGGAAACCAATGGTTTTATATTTCTTTACTACAATTAAGTATTACATTGCTTTTCTTTCTTTCCAGAGGGATGAATCAAAATGTCCTGCTCTTCCACATGCATGCACATGTGCACAAGACAGTGTTGGCCCACAAGGACCTCCTGGACCCCCAGTAAGAATATTTCTTTTTATTAGACATAGGATTTGTAACATTTAGAATACTTTTAAAATAACTTCCTTTGAGATTGCTCCATTATAAAATATCTGACACAGATGTCATGGGTCTGCACTGTCAGAGTTACAGCGGAAAAGTAAACTATGCATATGCTGGAAGTTTGCAGAAATACATCTTTCTTTGATACATTTGAAATAAATAGTCATTTCCAGTTAAGCACTGTACATAAAAAGGCAATAAATATGAATTTACTTCAATTTCATTGTTCTGCTAAAAACATGCACTTAAGCATACTATGGGTCTTTCACTTGGAATACTTACACAGTAAAAGGCTACATTGGACTTTAATGTTTCCTTGTTTCTCTATTAGGGTTATCCTGGCAATAAAGGTCCTAGAGGAGAAAGAGGTGAAAATGGCCCACCTGTAAGTTGAATATTCAACATGCTGTTATGTAGTTTATTTACCAAATTTGAACTTTATTTTACTTGATAATGCCAAGAGATATTGCATGCAGAAGATTTAAAATTAATATACTGAGTAATGATGGAAACTATTTAGAACCTAATATTTGATTTTTTTCCACCAAAAATCTTATTATTGTTTTTGGCTAATCTTTTGGTTTGAGATAGTTACAAAGAAGTTTTCACTGTTAATCATTATTGGGCATCAGGTTTAAAAAATGTAACTGCTCATGAGGTTTTGAGCACATATCAAATCTTTACTTAGGAGCAGAGACTCCCAAAGCAGTAATAACAGTGAATTTTTTGGAGAGACAATACTAAAGTCTTGAGATTTATGATGCATCTTCAGCTTAAAAAATACACAATAAGAATGACTACTTGAAATGGTCACAAATGAGCACATGGATTTCTGGATGTTGCCAAAGTAAGAATATCCTGCTGAGACTGCTTGGGAAAATAACCTAAGTGTCTTCTATTCAAAGTAGAAATGATGAGAAGGTGGGATGAGGTTAATATCCCAGGGCAAGGTAAAGTAGACTTTGGCCAGTGTTAATGCAGTACTGTTGACTGGACTGGAAATCTGTAAGGCTAATCCAGCCCAAGTGGTGAAATCATCAGCTCAGATTTACTTTTTATATCTGCAATGTATACATCAACAAACTCAAAATCCTGTATTACCAAATCATAAATTAATATAATAGTATTGTTTACATTTATTAAATTAATATTAAGAGCAATGGATAATGTTATAAATGGAATAATCTTTTTCCAATCAATGTAAAAGACTGGCTACAACCTTGAATGTTTTAGTTCTTTCAGGTCTTGGAATATAATGTCTAGAGATATTAATTCAATGTGTAGGTTGGAATGTTAATTCAGGGTACTTATTTTGTGTATTAAACATACATATATATATATACTGCCTTTAAGTAAACTGAATTGTTAACTCCTATAGAAATACCTAAGATGTTGTTTACAATTGTGTAATTCTCATACAATCTGACTTCTTGCCGTTACATGTTCTTTGCAGGGTCCCTTGGGTCCTCGTGGTGATATTGGTTTGCCAGGACCACAAGGACCTCCAGGTCCTCAAGGACCTAATGGGCTGTCCATTCCAGGAGAACGAGTACGTATTAATTGATTAATTTTTGGTTGTTAAAAGTGTGTGAGTTGGCAGTGATAGACATAATTTGATTGATTACATTTGTTTATAGTGACCATATGGTACCACAAAGTAAAATTTTAAGTATTATGTCTAAATTGTAATAATTAGAAAACATGACATTTTTAATAATTTTGAAATTGGAAAAATGATGATGGAACAAATTGGGCTTATTAATGTTAAAGCAAAAAACCTAATGAAAAAGTTAGACATTCTGGTTCTGTGATGTTTTAGATATGATATGCATTTAGTGTACACCTTTTTCAGTGTTTTGCCTAAACTAAAAAGAAATACTTATAGAGCACTGATAAATAATTGTAATTTTCTACTTTCTTTAATTTATGTCAATCAGACTCCAGTGTAAATTTTTGTTAAACTCTTTTTCATTATTACCGGTAATTAGGCTAATACAGAGAATAGACCAAGTGGAGTTGTCAAGCCCAAATAATCTAAATTGAATTTACTGCAGGATATTTCATGGTGTGATTATAACTCGTGGCTGTCTTCTACTTCATAAGAAGCATAACATTATATAGCAAAACAATGCCAAACCCACTTAAACCACTTAAGTTTAAATAGACAAGAAAGTCACATAAAAAGAGGTACTTAATTTTGGAACTGTGAAAAGAATACATGTAATAAAACATTTTTTTTTTATATTAAGGAATAATCAGTTTTTCTAGCATGCAACATTTCCTTCATTTTATCCCTTAGCTGTTGTGACCTTTTTAAAAGTGAGATTGTGAGATTTTATAGCACACATTGATATATTCAAAGCTAATTTCCATCACTATCAAATATTTTGATTTAAGAGACAGACCCATTCCCAACCCAAAACTTGATAAATGTACTACAATATTTATATTTCTCATGCAGGGTCGTGAAGGACCAAAAGGTGATCCAGGAGATGCTGGTTTGCCAGGTCTTCCCGTAAGTTTTCTCTTCTTCTAAGTTGGTAGCAAATAGTTGACCTAATTTTGTAAAGCATACTAGAATATATGTGCATTCAAATCTTTCTCAATTCCAACCAAATTGTTTAATCTTTTTTTAATAATAATGAAACATACCTCTTATTTTCACGGTTTATTGTCATTAAATTTAATAAAATAACTTTGCTGACAAACATTATACAGATGAAATAAATATAATGTTTCTTAGTAATATTTTCATAAAGTACCCACCATTCTTTTTCCAAACCTGCTTATCTTGAATAGGGTCGCAGGGAAGCTGGCCCTATCCCATAATTTGCTTATATATTTTTCCTTTTAAGGATTATCATTCTTTTGAGCTACTGTATAAACTCACAATATTCTTCTCATTAACCTTGGCAGTCACACAAACTGGTGTGGCATTGTGATTTTTTTCAACATGTCCATTTTGCTGTTTTGATTCAAAGCTAACAGATCATCCACTTTAGGATCATTTTGTGAAGATCTAAAGGGGAATATACAATTATTTTTACTTAGCTTAAATTATTTCATGAAAATTTGTTCTATGCCTAAGAATTGCTCAGGCGGGGAGGGGGGGCTGTGTTATTGGTGGAGTTGTGTGTATTGTATGTGTATCATCAGGTGATTCTTCAGATACACTGGTAAACAACATTGGTGGAACCATGGCTCCCACCCACATGTCTCTATCCTAATAGAACAATACTTCCACCTAGACTAAGTCCACAGAGAGCCTAAGGAGGAGTTGATAATAATGAAGATTTACTTATTGCTTGCATCTTTATTTAACTCAATCCAGGTCCATATAATGATATGGCCATTATCAGTGACTTTATGCTCTTTTGAGTACCATTTATTCCAGTAATCATTACTTTAAACTCTGTGTTTGTGATTTTCTACCCACAATAGAATACAAAATTGCACTTTTAATATATGGATTTTGTCGCAAATGCTTCCCAAGATGGTATCTATAGTACCTTAGAAACTCCACCTTCTACTTCTTCCCCTCAGTGGTCACTGCAGTGGAGTTGTATTTCCCTTTTCCATCCCATTTTATTTCCAGTAACCTTCTTATTCCCCCAAATCTCCTGTGTGTCTTTCTCTACATCATCCTTCCAACTGGTATCAGTATCCCTCACCTTGTTTTCCTACCAACACAGTCTCTAAAACTATGCAGCACATTGTCTTCCTCTTGTTTCCAAATGTGTGGGGGCTTAGGCACTGTGCGGGACAGTGGGGGCTGAGAGAGTGAGAGCTCAACTGACCTAAACAGGGAGTGCTTTGCTTACAGTGTTCAGAAGCAATATCTGCTTGACACAAGATCAAGGGACCTTCTTTAGCTCCCACCCATAAGAAACTGCATTGTGGGCTTGCGGATGGCCACCTATTGTTACCACAGTGCAAATCTGCAAATTAAGATAGCTGCTGTGTATATGATTCCATGACAAAACACTTGTCCAACCCAATAGGGTCTTTTACCGTCATCTTCCACTGTCTTAAAAAAAATGTGTCTTTAAAATTTTTGCTCCCCCTAAAGTAAATATTTTCTACTTGACCCATTTTGTTCACCCTACACATCCAAACCAACATCTTCATCTCATGAATATTCATTCTTTCAGCTGTTTGAGGGGTTTCTGCACTATGAAACATTTATGGTCTTAGTATCACTTTGTATATTCATTCCTTTCATTTTGGAAAAAAAAAATCTCCATTTTTGACATCCTGTTCTGATGCTGTACCTAATTTCAGCCTCTTTACTTTTCCATTCACATATACTGAGTTTTACCTATGTATTCTCATCCTGTGACCCTTAAGAATATCTCTCCACTTCTTCAACTCTATTTCTACTTTCTCCCTTGTACCCCTTGCGTCATATAATGCAATATCATCTGCATAAACCATTGACCATGGAGACTCATTCTTCACTTCTTTACTGATCTCATCTAATATTAGTATAAACCATTACAGGCTCACTGCCAACCCGTAATATAACCCATCTCTCTCTTTGAACTCTTCTCATATCATTTTTCGTAAGTTAAGTGTTGAATCTTTGCCTTTTGTTTGAAAACTTTGTAAGCAAGATGAGTTCCCTTAAAATCATCCATCATTGTGGCCATATCGCAAAATAATGAATTCTATACTTTCTAACAATAGTATTGACAAATATACATCACCAAAATATACTGTTTTGGATCATCCAAATGTTCCACAGTGATGACCACTGTGTAACCCAGCATGTAAAGAACTATGCAAATTATTGCCCACTTAAACTAATGATTAATGTGCTACTCTGCAGATATTTATGGAGTGCAATAAAATGCTTATTCATCAAAGAACAAGAGGAAAGGGAGTGTACATCATTTAAAAGGGGAGATGAATGTGCCTCAGCTATACTGTGCTATACTATATATTGCTGTTTATTTTATTGCACACAAACTGTGTGACAGATGTAATTTATACAATTCCTTAAAAGTCATTTGTCATTTTTTTATGGAACAGTATAAAATACATAAGGAAGTTTCCATATGCTTAAACCTTTACCATTTTCTCTTTTATGGTCAGAAAACTATGCAATCCAGGTTTGTAAAGACTCATAAAAGGAATCTGGCATTCATTATCTGCCTTGTAAATTTTCTCATAAACATCAAAGGCAAGCAGATTAAGCTGCAAAATGTATATCTAATACAAAGCAAAAAAATGCAGGAATGAGAATGTTTATCAGAGTTGCTGGAGCCTCACAATATACTGCTGGGTTTTATAAATGTGCTATAACTACAAGTAAGCAAGTATGCTGAACAACTGAATGACTTATGTTGTGAGTAAAAGTCTTTACCTTTTCAATTTTTGCACAGGGACCACAAGGGTCAATCGGTGCTATGGGCCCTGTCGGTGCAGCAGGACCCAGGGTAAGCAGGATTGCCTGTTATTATTATTTTCAGATTATAAATATGCTGTTCTTACCATACACTAAAAAGGAAGTGTACTTTCTTCTGTAATGTAAGTGGTCACTTCTCATTCTATTTCACATAACAGCTACATATGTGTGCTTTTAATTAACTGTAGCCAAGAAAAAAAAATGATTATAGAAACGTATACTGAAACATCTGTTATACTGCAAGTTATAATGCATACTATTTCAATGCAGTCCTTATGGTTTAAGTGTCTTAAGTGTGAGTGTAGACCATCATTTGACATTAGGTATAACTATTATTATGCTTGACAAACACAAACAAGCAAAAAGGACTTAAAGGATATTGTTTTTTAAATAACCATCTAGTTACAGTACATACACATAGCAGAGACACTATTGTACTGTACTGTATTGTTGACATTGTGAGTCATATGTTATCTATCTATCTATCTATCTATCTATCTATCTATCTATCTATCTAT
>JANRMT010062791.1:38677725-38691564 GCA_026402145.1 Polypterus bichir lapradei
ATAGATAGATAGATAGATAGATAGATAGATAGATAGATAGATAGATAGATACTTTATTAATCCCAAGGGGAAAGTCACACATTTTATTTTTATTTATTCTTCTTTAATGACTTAATTTCATTATGTGTTCTACAAAACTTGAAATGAATGAAACACTGACAGTCAACAATATTAAACACTTCATACAGTAGAAGGGTTGAGCAGCAAGAAACTCAAGGACCTCGAAGTGGTAGAATTCAAACCAACTAGGCCTAGATCTTACAGTCACCATTATTCTTCTGGCTAGTGTTTTCACTTATAGAAAATTAACTATTAGAGTGAGTTATGCAAGTTTACTCTGGAGCTCCATCAATTTTTGTACTTTAATGTATTGTTAATTTCTACCACAGGCTAACTTCTACTAATTTCTAAGTAAGGATGCAACCTAAAGTTATGTTTTAGTTGGAAGAAATCTGGCTTTTCTTGATTCCAGCTCAACTAATATTTGAATTAATTACACCATGCTGGAGTGAGACTCATGAATATTCATATATCCTTAATGCTTTAAAACAATGCTTCAGATTAAACCCATATCTTCATCAGCTACAGTACAGAAGAGCAGGGTCAATTTATAATGTTTAAAATATATTTGTAAGGAAAGCATCCTTGTTTTATTACCAATGTAACCACACTCTCTACTGTCACATACATTTGCAAAACTGCCCTGCACTGCATAGTGTGTTATCAAAATGTCAAAACACATAAATCACGAAGAATGAAAGAAAAGCTTAATAACAATGATACAAAAGATATGTGTAAATTATTAAAGATACTTCAGGAACTTACTAAAGAAACTTCAGCTTTAAAAAGTGTCTGCCTGTTCAAAAATTGCCAGCAGCTTACCATCTATGATCATCAAATTTTTCTTTAAAATTTGTTATACTCAAAAAAGCCTTCATTATGACTAGTTATAAGAACAGTGTAAAACTGTATATCATTTTATTCTGAGCAGTATAAAAAATTATATTAAGTAAGGAAAATGGTCTGCATGATGCATAATTGAAAAAATATCTTATTTATAAAATTCTTGAAAACATTTTCATAGCACAGTGTGTGAAGCTGTATTTAGATTGCCTTCCAAACCATGTAGCATGCTATGCAATGCAGCTGTTAATGGTCTGTCTAGACGCATGTATGTGTGTTTCTGTCTGTGCTTCTTTGTGGCCTCATGTATAAGCTGCATGCCAGTCTATTATTATATATATATATATATATATATATATATAGAGAGAGAGAGAGAGAATTGTGGAGTTTGAAATTTATGTAGGAAATAAAAAAAAACAGTTGAAGATATTGAACAAGATCCCAGGTCAATGAGCATATAATTCATGTTTCACATAGAAAATAAACAGTTACATTGAATAGTGTAAAATTGCAGAATATTATATACTACCACAGTTTGAAATATAAAGACATAATAATGGAGGTTCATGGTGGTAGTACAATGTTTAGTATTACTGAGAGCCCAAGTTTAAAAAACAGTGTGGAGTTCACACTGTCTCCACATTTTCACCCAGATGTTCCAGTTTTCTTCCCCACATCTCAAACACTTACAGTATGTGCTACGACTAATTGACAATCCGAACTGGCCCAGTATGGGTGCGTGTATGATTTGACACCATGGATGGCCTTATGGTCTGGCACCTTGTCCTTGGGCTCCTGCCATGAGTCAAATGTTACTAAATAAAATTCCAGTCCACAACACTGACCTGGAATAAGATGCTTTAGGAAAAGTTATTTATTCATAGAAATGATTGGCTTCTATTTATGCTGTAATTCAAACAATAGAGCTAAATGATGGCATGACTATATTAATTATAAAAAGCTATATATTAAAGTGCTATTTATTCAAAATAGTACAGAAGAGGCAGAAGAAGCATTTAAACATTGCAATGCATTTACATTGTCATTAATTTCACATTCTGTGGTGGAGACCAAACCTACATTGCAAAAACTGTTTAATGTATTCTCAAGAAGATTGTCAACATACTGTAAAAAATATATATTAAATATTAATACAATTCTCAATTGACATTCACACTAAACTTTATTAATGTAGTATTACAGTTAACAATTTATTTCTTAAAAAAACAAGTCATTTGAACATATTAACGGCGTATTACATTCAAATCTATTCCTATACAATGGCAGCACTGCTTCTGCAGATAATGGCAATACTAGCAGGCTAGGCTACAAAATTCTTCTTTGCTGTCACCAGTTATTTTTAAAATGTGGCACTGGGGACACAAAGACTGAAGCTCAAAATCAGATGGAGGTGGTGACATTTTCAGTGAAGAACATTTCAGGGCTGCTACAGCACAACCCAGCCCTACTGAGATCAACAATGTTAGCCTCCCAGTTTAAAGAAACTCAACTCGTTAATTCATTTCTGTGTCTAGTCTGCAGTGGGGCACAAAGGCCAAGTTTAATTTCAGGCAAGATTACACAAGATTAATGAGAGTTAATGGCAACCCTGAACTCAGTTACAACATGCATGCTGGCCTCTGATTTTGGTATTGCACAAGCAGTAAAGAAGCTTTTTGTAGACCATTTTTTTCTTTAACTGTCATTGTTTAGGGTTTAGTCTTAGAGAGGCAAAGAGGATATGCCTAGATTGTGGTGTTTTGTGTGACGTTGCACTTAAAAATGAGAATACACACAGTGTGACTGTATATACAAATCAAAATGAATCTTCCAAAAATGCCATAGACGCATTATAATGGTCCGCCAAGTATACCCCTTATTGCCTGAAATTTCTATTCAAAACTGGTTATGAAAAATAGCAGACAATTTAATTTAAACTGTAGTAATCACTATTTATTTTTGAAGCAATTAAAGCTAGCACCTAAAGATTTTTCAGTATTTATAAAATCAACAAAGTAAGTTGAGATGCAAAAAATGAAACAGAATAATTAAGCTACAGTCATTTCCAGTTGACCACTTTTTGGGTGTTTTCCTCTCAAATCGTTAAATATTATTGTTTGCACCTACAAAATTTAGATACCAGATGCTACTTATTAGTGGTTTATTACTTTCTATACAACTACAAGTACATCTAGACAATGTAATAATATACCATTAACTGCTGCGTTATCAAGTTATAAAATAGTACCAATAATATGTTTCCTTTTTTTGTTAATTACTAGCATATACTATCTTTGATAATGGCTCAGTAGTGCAGTTGAGGGCACTGCGGCTTTACAGAACAGCATCGTGGGTTTCGACCCTCCACCTGAATGTAGTCCACGTAGAGAGTTATCACATTCTTCTGTTGCCTATGTAGGTTTTCTCTAGCTGCTTGGGTTTTCCTCCCACATTCCCATAGACAAGTGTGTTAGATCAATTGGTGATGCCAGATTGGTCCCAGTATGAGTGAGTGCACACTGCGATGAACTGGTGTCCTGTCCATGGCTGCTTCTCTGTGCCCAGTTCTGCTGAGAATGGCTCTGGTTGTTGCAGTCCTTTCTTAGATTAAGCAGATTTGGGAATGACTGACTAATATTTTAAAATATCTTAAATCATGTGCAACATTTACCTATACTGAATACTGTAAAAGGAACACAGTCTCTTTTTGCCCAGCGCTATTTAGATGAATGCTAAGGTATTTACTTGGTATGACTGGTGGCATAGTTAGGGGTGAAGGAGACAGAGATAAGACTCAAGTTATTATCACTACTGACACAGAGTCACCCTTGGAAAATGTACCTGACTAAACTCTGCTATCAAACAGGATGAAGCATAATAACAACTTACTGTTAGGATAAATATGCAATGTAGAATTATACCGTCCAAGTTTTAGGCTGCCAATTATAAACAAGCAAACTGAGTCTACATCAAAATATGCAGCATACATTATATGATGAAAAGGTATCAAAAGGTAATTTTCTGTTAGGTATTTTATTTAAACAGTTTTACACTTGGATAAGTTATGCATTTCTTTTTCTTTATCAGGGCCCTGCTGGCATAAGAGGAGAAAAGGGTGAAAGGGTAAGTTTTTTTTTAAATCATTTGGTTTGATATTGGTAATCAGTTAAAAAGACAACATGCATACATGGTTTGCTTTCTAACAGTTAGTAATATGTTTTTTACTGAGAAATGTTAATCTAATCAAATACAGTACCAGCATCTCAGGATGAAATATTCTTTAAACTGGTTTAAAATGTTAATGTTGAAATTAATTTACAAGGCAGCATGTGTTTCAAGAAAGGCAGGATTTGGGATGGCAACAGCCACTCCACATTGGGTGGGGATTGGAGGATTCGATAGAATCCTACTCAAAGGGCATACCTTTTCATTTAGATCACAAACATATTGTTTCATCTGCAGAATCTGTAGTTATTATGGTTGAGCAGTACATTGTTAACAAGGGACTGGCAGTCTGAGGCTACAGGTTATCTCGAGTTCAGATGAATTCTCTGGTGCTGTATGATGTCACCTCTTATTTAACTTTTTTGCTAATTATTCTGTTAGCTAGTTAGATTTAGTGATGTGCATAAGTTAATGTAAAGACTGATGTTTCCATTATACTATATATAGTCTATTCATGTTTCCAAGTGTTTTAAATTTTTAAAGTCATTTTTGTGAACATGGTTTAATACTGAATTGTTGCTTCCTTAGGGAGATTTTGCTTCTCAGAATATGATGCGGTCAATAGCCAGACAGGTCTGCGAACAGCTAATGAATGGTAAATATCATACATATTTTCACAGAGAAAGATTTAAAAGTAAATTTTATTGCTAGCATTTGCTTCTTTTAAATCTATATCCTTTTCATCTTAATTTTAGGTCAAATGAGCAGATTTAATAACATGCTGAACCAAATTCCAAACGGCTATTATTCCAACAACAATAACCCTGGCCCACCTGGCCCACCAGGACCTTCTGGCCCTCAAGGTCCTCGAGGAGAACCAGGTCAAGCTGGGCGTTCTGGCTTCCCTGGGACTCCAGGAGAACCAGGACAAGCAGGGGAAAGAGGTAAGGAGGAAATTATTGAATGAAGAATCCAGGAAGCACCATTACTTTGCAACTACATAGTCACAGAGGAAGAACTAACCTGACTGCAAACAAAGAAGTGGAGCTTTTGTAAGAAAATAATACAAAAACTTGAAAGGCAGAAAGCCCAGGTATTCTGTGTGTTGGTTTTGAAAGCTCTGCTGGTGCTCAAAACCTGAACTGCTATATATATTTCAAGACGACAGTTATTTTAACTCCATCATAATTTAAATGCTTCAGCAAATGCATATTTTCAGCAGTCTGAAACAAGCAGTAATTTATAGTTTCTTGAGACCCAGCTTTCCCATTTTACAAATACAGAAGGTTTAAATGGAAGTCTTGGCAAATGCTTGTTTTTCTTTTCTTTTTTTCAATTTGATTTTTTTCCATAGGGAAACAGGAGATGCTGTAGGAGTCTACTGTTAGGGCTTTTTTCTGGCATTGTTATGAAGCGGAACACCATAAGTTCTCCCTCATGAAGATTTCTTTTCATTTTGTGGCCAAAATGTGTACAACATAGATTTTTAAAATCTCCTATAAACAACTCATCGTTCAGTATACCGTCTTTTAATCACATTAGCCTGCTGTCTTCAGTATGGCAAAACAGGCCTAAAGATTTGGCCTGGCACATAGCAAAACAGCATTATGGAAGCTTGAAATGCATTTTAAAAAGCCTGCAATCTGTGTAATATTACCACTTTCTATAGAATTAGAACAATATCTTTTTTAAATAAGAAATTAACATTTACTTGGTAAGAGGTGGATGCATTCCTTAGTTAACCCTGGTGACTGCTGGTGGGAGTGACTGCAACAACATCTTGCTTAAACTATTTAAGTTATTATTATTATTGTTTTTTTTTTTTGTGCCTTATTCCATTAAGAAAAATTTATTGACAGTGCAAAAAAAAACTATTTTTACAGGGAGTAGAAATCTGTATTCTTTCCAACACATACAGAAAAAAAAGTCTATTCATATGTGTATTCATTTTTGTTTCCTTAATTTTTCAGCTGTAATGTAACATTTCCGAATCATACACAGACACACAAATTCTATGTTTTGTTGTATGAAATTTCTAATTAGCATTTACACTTTTAGTGGTATGGTTTCTTGTAACTGAAGAGTCTGAAAAACATTATGAGAGACATTTAGGTCAATGAGAGGGTGAAATATATCATTTAAGAAGGCTCCAACAGATGCTCTTGTTTATATTAGAAGACTCGACCCTGTGGAATTAGATTGTAAAGGTATGAATTATGAGACACTTCAGTTCTGATCGTTATTTCTTTTGTTGATTTAATGTGTAATAACTAGGTCTACCAGGAGAAAAGGGTGAACGTGGCAACCCAGGAACTGGATCTCAGGGACCAAGAGGTTTACCTGGACCACCCGGTATGTTAAAAAATATATATAATTTTTTTTTCTTTTTCAATAGTTTTGTAGTAAACTTTATGGTTTCTCTTTATGCACTTGATTTTTCTTAAGGTTTTTACTGGCACTTGCAGAAAAATTCCAAAGGAATATAAACAAATGAAAACGAAACTGTATAACAGCTGAACACTCCTGTAATATCAACAGAGGTTAGATAGGCTGTTCGTTTTTGGGAATAGCCTCCTCTGAAATTAAAGCAATAATAGGCACCTTTTGTGCCATTTTTGTGCCTCTTGTAATACTGTAGTATTAGAAGAGAGTACAATGGTAATCATGCATACCTGAAAACAGGACTCTTATGCACAAAATTAAGTGTACACACACTCAGCAAAGTCAGAGCAGTATGCTAGCTCTTAGAATGAATGTTTCTCTGCCTATTCTCTAGTATAAGTAGTGTTAAGAACTCACATTTTATATTTCTCTCTGCTCAACCTCTGTGAAAGTCGGCAATACCCATACTGAATTCACCCTATTAACTGGATTGTCAATCTGTTTATTTTTGTGAGGTAATGTGGATAGACATCCATGATGGCAAAATAGTTTAACCAAAACAAGCCCCTTTTAATATTTATTTGTTCATTAAGACACTAAGTTTTCCTAAATATTCATAAACGCCTATGCCATTTTAGGTATATGACAGTTTATGCATTTATGAAATATTACCTGTTCAATAAACATTTGTACTACAAGAAAGATGACAGGCTACTAGAGAAGAAATAAGGGACTAGAACTTGGGTGTCAAACTCTGGTCCTAAAGGGCTGCAATAACTGCAGGTTTTCATTCTAAACATCTTCTTCATTAGTGACCAGTTTTTTCTGCTAATTAACTTCTTTTCCCTTAGTTTTACTTAAGTTGACTCTGGCCCCTTAGTTGTTTCTTTTTCCTTAATTAGCAGCCAAACAATAATAAGACACGAAACGATTAGCCACATGACCAGCTCACCTGTGCCCATCACACAATATATGAAAATAAAGAAAGGTAATGGTCTCAGTAAGGTTGATCTTTCAGGTCACCAAAACTTTTTGACAATGTTCTTTGAAAAAAAAAAAAAGAGAATCAACAGTTTTGGAAATGTCTGCTGTGGTAGAAGGAGAGCAGCAACAAGCTGTGCAATTAAATCACGGGTTTAATTACCAGCAAGTATTGGCTTCTCATTAAGAAACTGATTGAAGTGAAATTGGATGCAGCTTGAAGCCCCAGTTTAACTGGTTATCTGTCAGCTCATTTCACATCTCATTTCTGTTTGGCTGTCATTTAATGAAGAAAAGAATCAATTCAGAGGACTGAATCCTTAAAAACAGAGCTATTAAAATGAAGGGTAAAGAAGTTAATTAGCACTGAAACCTGGTCACTGATAGGAAAAGGGTTAGAGCAAAAACCTGCAGCCACTGCGGCCCTCCAGGCCTGGAGTTCAACACCCATGGACTAGAAGATGAATGTGAACCACAATACAAACTGAAGCTCAAAATTGGGGGAGTCAAAGAAAACTTTGGGTCATAGCTAAAACTTTAAGAAAATTTTTGAAGTCAAAAGTATTTCCTAGGTTTGTGTGACCACAAGGTTGGTGTAGCAGCACCCCAAATCCAGCCACAACCACACAGACACAATTCCCAATTTGAATAAAAAGTTTATTGTGCACAAATACTTCAGCAATACCTCTTTATATCAGTTGCACAAACTAGCACAGAACTCTTCTTCCTTTCTTCTGTCTCTTTCTTCTCCTCTTCTCATCCCAAATGAGCTTTTCCATCCTCTACTCCCAACCCAAACTTACCTGGATGAAGTGGAGCGACTCCTTTAATTTAGACCTGAATTACATCTGATGCTAATACAGGGTCTGTCTGTAACACAGGTCAGACAAAGGTCCCATAAAATAGGGATTATACATCCATCCCTGCAGTGTCCACTAATGGCAACCACAGGGCCCATCAGGGCTTTCTCCGGAACTCCCAGCATGTCCTTCAGGTATCCAGCTGGGTATTCAAGCCCAGGAACACTGCTACCTAACTTAATGGGGCGGAGAAAGTGCTTTGAAGATATTGTCTCTACAACACTGTATGATCTACTACAGTGGTGACACCAGATGATGCATGTCATCTATTAACTCTATTTTCTATTACAAGGAGTTTTAATATTAATATCTTGCACAAGAATTTTCTAAGTTATCCACAATCCCGATCAAGGCATTTCGTGTGTCACCAGCTTGTAAGTTGTCACAGAAATGATATTACATAAAACACTGGGAATTGAGTCCCCCGCAGTTACTATCATAATCTTGTTAGAAAATAAAACGTCCAGAAAAAAAATATAAAGAAAATAACTAAACATTCTAATCTTTAAGTTTCAAAGCCCCCATGTTCACACTCACAGACTGTTTATTCCCAATTAGAGAATGATTTGTTACTTTGATTCAGTTTCCTTTTAGTTCACTTGTGTTTCACACTGCAAACTTTTAAGTAAACTAAACTTATCAATAAACATCCTGTGAGCATGTCACAAACTTCTTTCATTGGGCAGAAGCATTTTTTACTCAGGTAAAATTTCATGAAGGGTCAACTACAATAGTGTTTGCACACCACTGCATTTTCCATAATTATTTAGTTTATTTAACAAATGCATCTCTATGAGCAAAACACTATTGAACAGCCAGTAATGGTGCAGTGCACAAATACACTTGACTTGAGCATTCATAGTTTTCATACTCTTTCTCTGTACATTTAGCATTCATTTGCTCGGAGGTTGATCCGCTTGCTGCTTCCTGAGCAGCTCTTCTTTTCTCCACCCTAGCGGCCCACTGCTTCTCTTCTTTTGTCAGCATCTTTTCGCGTTAAAACTGATTAAGTCAGTGTTTCTGTTGCAATCACTTAGTACGTTTTCCTTCATTTTTCACTTAAGCTGGCACTTAAGTCTTCAATCTGCCTCAAGAATGATTTAAGATATGAAGAGGTAGGGGAAGTGATGGCGAAGGTGGTAGGGAATGAGAACGGTGCCCGTACGCATGCGCTGCACTGCTGCCGAGAGTTGATTCTACAATAAAATAAAATAGAAAAGAGGAATAACCTTGGAGGTCAATTATCACCCTGAAAGCAGATAGTAGACATCACGCAGTATATGTGTACCAAATGTCAGGTAAATTGGTCAAACGGTTTGCGAGTTACAGGTGATTTAAAATCCTGGACAGACAAACCAACAGCCATGGTAGCTTTATATATAAACACTTGAAGACATAAAAATGCTACTACATTGTGTGAAAAAGAAATGTTTCAAATAGGCGTGTGTATGAAAGAAGGTGAGCTCTGTTGAGTGCATACACTGATGTGCTTCAGTTTTTTTTGACAGTGTACATACCAAATGAGTTTCATTTAACTGTATGATGCTGCATATTTGCACTCCAGTAGCCACCATTTCAATGCAACCTAGGTGATCTCAAGTGACATCCATCCATCCATCCATTTTCCAACCCGCTGAATCCGAACACAGGGTCACAGGGGTCTGCCATGTCAAGTGACATGTCTACTGTTATAATTCCTGTAAATATTTCTTAATAATGTTCATTTTGGAATATTTAGCATTTGCTATAAATGTCAAGAGGATGCTGCAAGTACACACATCACTCCCGCTGAAAGAATAGGAGGTTTGATAATAAGGGTCTTGGCTTTGATTGCCAGTCTTAGAGTGATAAGTTCAGATTTCCTTCTGCTCGCTGCCTGTTGGGAGTTTGCATATCCTCCTTTTGGTCTGGGTGGGTTTATTTCTAGGTACTCTGGCATTTCTCCAACATCCATAGTCCTGTGTGTTAGGAGTATTTGTGTTCTGTATTTTGGTCACATATCACAGGCTTTGCTTTGTGATTGACTGATATCATATCCATGTTTGTTTGCTGCTTTATGCTTGATGCTACTGCAACCCCCATGGCCGAGAGCTAGTATGAATATGAAAAGATGGATGGATGGATGGAGACTTCCCATTTCTTAATACCTTACCCTCAGCTCAAGTTTCTATGTGGCAGACAATGGCAACTAGACTAGGAGAATCATGCTTAAAGAGTCAAGAATGAACTCTTAATGTCCAAAGATACAAATTCCACTACAAATGCACTATATTAATGAAAATAATAGTAGTTGTATAACTGGCATGAGAATGTATGTTGACAAAAAGCACTTCTCCTTAATTTGTTTTGGTGTCCTCAAATGTTTTATGTGCTGTTTATTCTAAACAAATGTGGTAGATGCATTTTAAGACTTGACCAGGGATGTTCACCCCACATTCATTTAGAAAAGAGGTACCCATTGGCCAAGATATAGTCATAGTATTATTCTATTTTAGAGACTTCTCGCACCAGTCTTCATCATGCTAGATTGAACAAATATACTATATTCTTCATATGCCTAAGCTTATGCAGGATGTTCTTTAGTAAGCAATATACAGTATCGTTTTTATTTACAAAAGGTCGATATCCTCAGAGACCTTCTATTGAACTAATTTGTGGCAATGCCTTTACTCAGACTTTTTTGTTCTCTTTCAAACCAGATTTAAAAAACAATAATGCTTTACTTTTACCATTTTATTTTTACATATTGTGAAGGTAATAATGCCGTTTTTTCAATTTTAGTAGTAAGACTCTTAGTAACATAGTACGTTTTTAAAACAAAGTATATCTGTGCATTTTTTTTGTTTTACTTTTATTTATTTATCTACCTCTTCCATGCAAACAGTATAATGGCTGCAAGAAAAAAAGCATCTGGTTCTTAACACCTGGGATGTTGGTTTTTATTGCATTCTGTTAAAATAACTAACTCAAACTGTCACCCACATTCCACGTACATTTACTCTAAAAATAGGATAAACAAGGATTCAGGCTATTGTGTCTGTGTTGTCTGCCTTGTAATTAGCTATAAATGCATATTAACTTCTGATGGTCCAAAGGATATTTTATTTGCATGCTACAGCTGCAGGAGAAAAAACAGAAAGCTTGCAGTGCATTGTTTAAGTGTTCTGTTGCTAATTTCCAAAATCAAAAGATAAGCCTTATTTGTATTTTGTCTAAAATAAAATCGTGACTAAAACTGCTTAGTTTTTAATTTTGTGCCATTAGTACTATTTGTTTTTGCACTTTTATACAGAATGTCTTAAGAAAGGTTAATAGTATAGGCAGTACATATAATAGCACAATGACCAAGGAAAGCACTACTTCATGTACCTAAGAAGCACAGGTAATATTATAAAAATAGCTTGATACACATATATTTCAACTACAAGGCAGTGTCCTTGTCATGTAATGCAGTAATCTCCCTGAGTGTTTCCTTACACAGAAGGAGTGGAAAAAATGTGCAATTCATGTCTAACATGGGGCAAATGTTGCCAAGCCTTGTTTCTATGAATCAAAGCATGTTAATTCCCAATGAATAGAGAAGCAAGTGCTGATGAGTCATTTTACAGAGGCTATTCAGACTGTTACACTTTATGCTTAGTCTTCTGGTTTCATTGACAACATATGTGGAAGCCTGCAAGGAGAAGAAAAAAGTCAGGAGGTTTACGCAGTCTAGACAGCAGTACGAAACAGGCTGTAGAGCAGACTTTTTTGTTATTGAATGAAGTGAATAGCATATATGTTATAAATAATTTTATCAGTAATTTAAGAAAATTAATAATATCTTTTTATTACTAATCAGGCCCGTCAGGAGAATCACGAACAGGACCTCCAGGATCTCGAGGCCCACCAGGACCACCTGGTCCACCAGGCCGCCATGGCATCCCTGGAGTAAGGGGTCCCCAAGGTCCACCAGGATATTGTGACTCTTCCCAATGTGTTGGTATTCCTTACAATGGAGGCCAAGGGTTCCCAGGTGAGTTACAACAATGAGCCAGTGCTCTTAGATTTGTTAGCTTTTATTGTATTCTGTACAATAGATTCAGGCTGTTTTCATTTGCTGGACAATGAGTATTTTAAACTGTCACCAAAACATATTCACACATGTCACATTTAACACATTCTCATTTGGTAGTTGATCAAGCTCAAGTTCAATATTAACGTTAATGTCATGTGCTCAGAGTACAGTGATATTGATCCTTCCATGTCTGAGGAACAAATAACTTACTCTGATTTGTAGAAGTTTTGGCATGAAAAATGCATTACTTTCTCTTCTCATTTGGTAGGGTCTTATTTACTTTCTTCTGACACTTTTTGGCATTAATTTGCTTTGAACTTGGAACTTTAGGTTTAACCTGCTTGGTCCTTTGGGAAGTATTGCATTATACAAGGTGGCATAAACTCCCTAACTTTTCTTCTGCTTGTACCTAATCTTTTCAGTGTTTTAAAGCTTATACAATAAGTGGTTCTGGTCCCCTGCAACCCTGAATTGGACCAAATCATTCAGAGAATGCATGCATGTATGTATGTATGTATGTATAATATTATACATACCTACAATGAATGATTATAATTTATCACATTGTCAATCAAAGTCCATTTAACCTTCACTATGAGTAACAAGGCTGATAAAATATTTTGTGTAGTTGGGGAAAATAATTAAACCCATGCAAAGCCTACAGAATTTTGTTTTAGCAAGTTAAAAAAAACCTCTCATCTACAAGGTGGTAACATTTTACATTAAGAGCCGGATTTCCTTGGTAGGGTGCAAATGAGCCTGGGGATGGAAATAAATTGTAGGCACCATTCTGCATTTCAAGCTCTATGGAGTGTCTACATAAAAGAATACAGTATATGGGTGTAAGCATATGCTTTTAATTCAAAGTCTGCCACCGAAACCTAAGCCAGGCAGTGCTTTTTTCCAAAGATGAAGCCTGTCAAAGAAAACTAAAAAAAGGAATCTAGAGCTTATTTCAACCACACATGTATTCCCTCTCAAAAAGGGGTCTGTTTTTCAGCGATGGTGGTATAGAATTAAATTAAGCAAGAAAACTGCTTCACTGATTGTTTTTTGAGGAATTTTTAAGAGAGTGGGAATATAGTGTTGCCAGAGCATCACTTATAATGCCTACATCACCCTTAAAATAAGCTTTTGTATACATGCTTTAATCTTTAAATAGCATAGCATTTGACATCTCTCTGAGGGAGTAAACTGTATGATAGCAACATATTATTTTAACACCAATACTTAATCAGATTATGTTGGAATCTTGCTGGACGACAAAAATCAGACACCGTCTTATAATAAAACTTTTTTTCTGATACCATCCTAAAGAGCTTTATAACAGAATGTTTATAGATGCAAATACAGTATGTATGATAATGACACACAATCAGAGCAAACTATTCTATGCTGGAAATGCAGCTCTTATTTGATAAAAAGAAAAAGCATGGTAGTGTATGATAGATAGATAGATAGATAGATAGATAGATAGATAGATAGATAGAT
>JANRMT010062791.1:38691574-38710426 GCA_026402145.1 Polypterus bichir lapradei
GATAGATAGATAGATAGATAGATAGATAGATAGATAGATAGATAGATAGATCTTTATTTGTCCCCAGGGGAAATTTTGTGTTTTTACAGATGCTATTTAATGTAGAAATGTACTAAAAGAAATTAAGGAAGATTACAAATGAGCAGAGACCATTCAGTCCTTCTGTCATACTTTGTCACCCCATACCTGAGTTGTCAGATATTCCTGTTGCAAACATTTCTAATTTTTATTGCTAGGATATGTGATTACTGTAGCAGCTTATTTTTAGTAAATGAGTCATGAGCCCACCAGTTGAACAAAAGTGTTTGTTCCAAGTCCATCTCTCACTCCACCACATAAAAACTGAATGGGTTAATCACTAGAGCTAACAATTAACTGTAAAAACAGGAGTAAATTTCAAATTCTGACACCAATTCAAAGAGTAAACTGACTACTCTTTGAATTCTTCCTTTGTTTACTTGAACATCAGACATGTAATGTGGTGTGTGAATACTTTTTGGTGTCACTCTATATTTATGTACAATGTAGTGGTAATGATATGCTACGGTATGGTCACAATTCAATTTATTGTTAATATTTAAATTTAACAATGCTATTTTTTTATTGATACCATTAATATTTCAGCAATATCAGACCACTACTTTAAAGGATGCATTGCCATTATTTATATCTGTAATTATCATCCATCATATTCACCACTCCATCATTTTAGATAAAAAAGAAAAATACTTTGTTTTCACTCACAGAAAACTAACATCCTCTTTAACCTGTTTCAGGTTCGGGATAGTAAATTTTCTAAGTTGTCCGTGCATCTTACAATTTGAATACCTGAAAATCCTGTCTCTGAGATATTTGCTCACGTTTTTGAGCCTTTAAGGATAATCACCAAGGAAATGATTAACGAACAGTTTGCTGGCCATCCTAAAGGAGAGGACTCTTGTACTAACAACACTTTCAGCTTCTAGATCAGACAGACATCAATGATGGCCTCTTTTTTTTTGCATCTTGATCCAATAAACAAACCAAAAAGAAGCATCTTTCAGCAAATGGGCTTGTTAAACTACTAACAAGGTGGAGACTCTACACCAATCAACAAAGTTAATGTGGTAAACGTAGAAGTGAACCTTGTAAATAAACTAATGGTGCCTTGTAAAGATTCTCTTTGAATCAAATCCACTAAACGTCAATTTAGCTGCTCTCAACAAGCATCTGCATTATAACCTGCTTGCTGTATGCCTCCATAACCCCTTATTGTTGGCTTTCTGGAGTATGCTAATTTACAGCATGTAAAATTTGTACATGTCTATATGGATGTTTTCTATGTTTGCAGTTTATAGGCAGATATTTTTTTCCCACTACTTTCCTTACTTCTTGTCCTTTTAAGTCCCCTGACTGCTGTAAAACAATTGCACCAGAAAACAAAACATGTATTTTAACAAGGCAGATGATGCAGTTTATATCTAATGCCTGTCCTTATGTTTTATAACAGGTATAACACAATTTTAATTTTTTCATTCTAGCATGTGACTTTTTCTCAGTTAATATCACACTGTTTTTCTAGTCAACCCAATAGTTGTCATATTTAGATGATCTGGTAAAGTAACTGTACTATTATTTTTTCTAGCCAGGTGATTAGGACAAAAACTTCAACCCCACAAGCAACCATTTCAGCTAAATAAATGTCGTTTATTTCTGGAGCAATAAGTTGTTGTTTACATGTACCTGTTTGTTCATCCCTGCCTCTAACTTGTTGTTCTCTGTCTAAAATGTCATATCCCTGTTTTAATTTGTCTACAGTGTCATAACAATAAGGTGTGCAACCTTGTTATCCTGTAAATGTTAAAAAAATATCTGTGCATGTGGATTCAAAGATATCAAGAATCAATATATTGAACTAGAAAAATATTTCCAACCAGGACCCTATCAGCCTCCACCAGAAACCCACGTTGTACCTTTAACTGAGGAAGAGACTGAAGACTATGAAACTGAAATGCAATCACCTGGTTATTCATGAAACCACAGAGGAAAGAAATCACTCTCAAGGAAGCAAAATGTCAGGATAACGGAGTGAAAACCCGAAGAATTTCTCATTCTGAAAAAGTGGTTTACTATTATTTTGCATATACAGATATGAAAATCCTTTAATCACAGCAACCAGTGCACTTTGGTGTAAAACTGTTAAAATTGGTTTGTTTTTTTTTAAAGCCTACTGGCTTCTTAGAAATACCTTTACTTGCCATCATTTTTGCTTGTAATATAAGTGCAATTGTTCATTAAACCAAATCTTTTTTTTACGCAGCCGGAAATGTACAATATCAAACCCTGTCGAGCACATTTGGATCTTGCTGTTGAACCTCTGTGGTTACAATGAAGCATATTGTACCATTTGATCCATCTCTATTTGTAAACTGTTTTACAGTTATTTCTGTGAATAGAGTTTTTTTTTAATTTGTATTTTATTTTTTCAAAGTAAAGAGTCCAGCCGAATCTCCAATCAGCACTTACGTACAGCTTCCATTTTGTCAGTGTAGACAAATGTTTAACAGTTGTATTATTCCAACTCACAGCTGACTTTACCAAAGGTGGAATTGCATGTTTGTATTGTATATTTAGAACTTTTTTTTTTGATCAGAATATAGTTGTTTTTTTTTTCTCGAAATCCACTGCAGTTTAAATTGTTTGCAATGCTATGAATATAGAATTGCTTCTTTCATTTTTTAACTGCAAATTGTGAATTCCACAGCCTTATTTTCTTATTTATTTCTGAAACAAAAGAGGCATTTTTCAATAAAACTACTGAAAAGGTGAAAATATTGTCACTGTTTGTTTGAAGGTTTCTTGTTCGTCATCTTGTTTGAAATGTACCAGTTCACAACAATAAACAGCTTAATGAATCATTTTTAATTTAACACAATCCATTTTAAAATACAATTTACAAGTGTCCAACAGTTCATATTATAAAAAGCAGACAAGAGGCATCCACCTAGTTTCAAATCCACTTTATCTAGGTCTGTCTAGGATGCATGGAATGTGAAAACCTTCACATTCCTGAACTAGACACCAGTCCATTGCGCGCATACTCACACATATACAAGTAGCCCCTGACGCCATCTTAGAATCGTCAGTTATCATTACCAACTCATCTTTGGAATATAGCAAGAAAACCACAGTGCCCAAGGAAATACCCATTGTATAGGAGATAGGACGTAAACTACACCCAGAGACTCTGCTGATTTGTGAGTGCAGAATACCACTGTATATCAATATACCAATATACGACACCAGAGCCGGTGCCTTAAATAATAATATCTGAGGCAAGGCCTATCTTTGATTCACCCCAAAGGAAACCTCCATACTAGGCATGCCTTAATCAACATTCAATGCATACAGTGATACTCACATTATACAGTACATCCTCGGAACAATGGACAAAATAACATTATTTTTGGAAAAACATATAAAGAAAGATGTAAAAGAACAGCTTAAAAACAATAAAATGCACAAAATAGATATTAAAACATTACAAGTATGTACATTTTACACCACCTAGTTTTGACTCAAATATATATTTCTATATAGTAAATATGAAATGAAACTGGACTCTTTCTCAAATCTCAAATGCAAGGTAATTTCAGTTCTGACAAATTAGAAATTTTTTAAATGAAAGTATTTCTTACAGTTTTTAAAGACAATATTTACATTAAGTACTTGATATGTATTTAATTCTTGCAGTTCTTAATTAACTCTAAATTTGTTATGTTATTATTTCATAAAGTTTAAAAAAATACTATTGTACAGTATAAAAATGCTGACCTGATCAATGTGCCACCTAAGGCGACTGCCTCATCAGCTCACCCTCAACTCCAGCCCTGTATCACAAGTCATTTTACAAACCCAGAGCATTCTACACATTTACAAATAAAGTTAAATATATCACTAAGATGAATATACTGATACATCATCATTCTAAATTAGAGTAGATTAGATTAGATAAACATTTTTAAGCCCATTGGGAAATTCAGATAGAGCAGCATAAAAAACAAGGATACACACTCACAGAACAAATAATTGAGCCAATCAATCAATCAATAAATTCATGTATATTGTGTAGATGTTTCAGATGAACTTAATGAGTACATTGGGGGGAGGCGCTGCTTTTCATGATCATTGTCCCCTAAGCATGTTCTTGCACGTACAAATGAACCCTGGACAGGATGACAGTCCATCACAGGGCACACATATGCATTGGCCACATTTACTGATACAAGGACAACCTAGATTTGCCAAGATTTGCTTATTAATCCACTTCACACATCTTTAGGATGTAAGAAAAAACTAGATTACCATTAGAAAAGCCACGCAGATATGGGATACCATACCACATTCACACTAGTCTGGTGGAGTTGTGAGGTGCAACACTACTGCAGCACCATGCTGCCATTTACAGTTAGTGTTAATTACATATGTGTTTATCTATTAGATATTGTTTAATTATTGTCATGCAGTGTTACTTTATTTTAGTTAGGGGGAGTTGCAGGAAGATCAATTGAGTTTAATGATCGTGATAAAACCCATGCTGTCAGAACGACTGATGACACTAAACTAGCTTATCGTGAATGAGGGCTGAGTGTTCTGTTTTTTCCCACCTTGTGTCCATTGCAAGTAGCTGGGAGTAGGAGCGGGTTGTGCAAATAACATTTTTAAACTTACAATTTGAAAGTCCACTTACAGCCAATTTAAACAAATCATCTGTTCTATAGGGATTATAAAAGCAGATAATGACAGTATTCACTGAGTTTACATATGAAGAGGGAAATTGTGCCCTGACCAGGTGAATATTCACAGAAAACACAGTACTAGTTTTATTTTCTATACATAATTTTTACATTTCAGTATGTTCGTCTTCTACTTTAGTAAATAGAACACATCAAGAGTCAAAAAGTACAACATTACACAGCCAGAAAAGGAGTCCTGGCAACACTTGGTATAAACTTTTTAAACTTGGTTGGTTCAGGATTTGGTGCTTCAGCACTGCCAGCCCAAGAACTAGTGAGAACTGTTTGTGCCCATGTTGGTTGGGATCCTTTATGTTACAGGCTTTATTTCATCAGCATTTAATATCGCTCCTTATTATTCTTTGTGATTTTGTTTAACAAACTCAAAAAGAAATCAATATGTCAACATAAGAACCAATCAGCATGCAAAATAACCCACATAGTCTCTTGCTAAGTCACCTTTATATTTTAAGTAATAATAATATGTATTAGTAAGCCCTGTTGGAGTCATCAACATACTGTATCTGATTTGGTTTTTCTTTTTATTTGGCTGTGCACTCGTGCTATGGGTCAAGAAGAAGTGCTGTTTGTGGCTAAGGCAGCAGCCTTGACACGTTTGAACTTTTCAAGTCTGTATGGCTGCGGTTTACTTGCCGGTCTTAATCACTTTGTGTCTGGCCCATTAGGAAAATCAGTCGTCACTTGCAGATGTAGTTCGAAATTAATTGCAATTCATTTTACAGCTTTCATAGCTGGTTTCCAATTATAAAACAGACCACATACAGAAGCCAAAGCAACTGTGCCTCCCCAATGGCGCCCCAAATCCTATTTTTTTGTAATTAAAATAACTGCAGTAGATCTTAATGTACATTGCGGTAATGAGAAACTCTTATAAAGCAAAGCAATGGCATCCACCAAAGGAGTGGGATGCCAATCAAACTGTCCATACAAGTAAATAGCATAATTCTTGTTTAGAATACAGTATGTACTGTGTGCTTGTATTTTCATTTATTCTTTATTTTAAAAGAATAAAAAGACAGCAATTTGAAGCTTAAATATTACTGACAATATCTCTTTAGCTAGAAGAAGCTGATAGCTAAAATGACTTTGATAGAGAAACAAAGAGTCCACTATACAGTGAACTAAGAGTTGAGTGTGGCTGAACGAGAATGCACAGCTCGTGACACTTTGTCATAAAACACAGCTGAATTCCACTCCTGTTAAAAAAAAGAACAAAAGAAAACCACACTGAGTTAAGAAACTTAAACACTGGATTGTGCAATAGTGAAGGAACATCACCTAGTAGAGGGATACCGGGTCCACTTGGATTCACTCTGATGGGAATACCAGAGCACATGAAACACTTCCATTGGTCATTGCCAGCACACATCAACTAGGCAGGCTGGTAGAGCGGAGGCGGGCTGCATTCACATCAAACTCTGGACCTCTAGTAAGGTGTAGATGACATTTTAAAGTCATGGCATATCTAAATATGGCAGGATAAGACCATTTGGGAATGGCTTTTTCAACAGGAGAATGCATCACACTATAAGGCTAAAAGATACTGGAAGGATTCCATGAATGTGAAAGTGACATCAGCTTAATAAAATGGTCATTTTAGTTCTGGATCTAAATGTAACTGAGTATAAGTCACATAAGATGAAACAAGTTACAGTCAATCTTCAACCTTTGACGGGAAAGTCGAAAATGTAAATGTTAATGCTTTGAACATATGCTAAATAGGGGATTAGGTTCTAGCAACCACCAAAAACTGTAATCTTTCACTTGCGATTGTTCCAAATTAGAACATTAGAACACTTTAGACGAGAACAGGCCATTCAGCCCAACAAAGCTCGCCAGTCCTATCGACTTGTTTCCTCCAAGAAAACATCAAGTCGAGTTTTGAAAATCCCTAACGTCTTACTGTCTTCCACACTACTTGGTAGCTTATTCCAAGTGTCTATCGTTCTTTGTGTAAAGAAAAACTTCCTAATGTTTGTGCGAAATTTACCCTTAAAAAGTTTCCAACTGTGTCCCCGTGTTCTTGATGAACTCATTTTAAAATACAAGTCTCGATCCACTGTACTAATTCCCTTCATAATTTTAAACACTTCAATCATGTCACCTCTTAATCTTCTTTTGCTTAAACTGTAAAGGCTCAGCTCCTTTAATCTTTCTTCGTAATTCATCACTTGTTGCCCTGGAATCAGCCTAGTTGCTCTTCTCTGGACCTTGTCTAGTGCTGCTATGTCCTTTTTGTAGCCTGGAGACCAAAACTGCACACAGTACTCAAGATGAGGCCTCACCAGTGCATTATAAAGGTTCAGCATAACCTCCTTGGACTTGTACTCCACACATCGTGCTATATAACCTAACATTCTGTCAGCCGTCTTAATGGCTTCTGAACACTGTTGGGAAGTTGATAACTTAGAGTCCACTATGACTCCTAAATCCTTCTCATAAGGTGTACTTTCGATTTTCCGACCGCCCATTGTGTATTCAAACCTAATATTTTTACTTCCTATGTGTAATACTTTACATTTACTGACATTAAATTTCATCTGCCACAAATCTGCCCAAGCCTGTATGCTGTCCAAGTCCTTCTGTAATGATATAACGGATTCCAAATTATCTGCTAATCCACCTATCTTGGTATCATCTACAAACTTAACCAGCTTGTTACTTATATTCCTATCTAAATCATTTATATATATTAAAAATAGCAGCAGCCCTAGCACCACTCTTAACATTGGCCAGTTCTGATGAGGTTCCTCGCACCATCACCCTCTGCTTCCTGTGTCTGAGCCAATTCTGCACCCATCTAAAAACATCACCCTGAACTCCCACTTCTTTTAACTTGATGCCCAACCTCTCATGTGGCACCTTATCAAATGTTTTCTGAAAGTCCAGATAGATAATATCATAAGCTCCACTTTGATTGTATACTTTTGTTGCAACCTCATAGAATTCCAACATGTTAGTAAAACACAACCTCCATCTTCTGAACCCATGCTGACTGTTCAGAATAACTCCTGTCCTTGCCATGTGTTGTTCAATCTTATCCTTAATAATTCCTTTCATTAAGTTTCCTGTGATGCATGTTAAGCTTACTGGCCTATAGTTGCTTGGATCTGCCCTGTCACCCTTTTTATATAATGGGATGATATTTGCCATTTTCCAGTCCTTCGGAATCTCTCCAGTGCTCAGTGACTTCCTAAAAATATTTGTCAAGGGTTTATATATGTACTCACTAGCCTCAAATATACTTTTCTTCAAGGAATTTTTTATAACAAAACAGTATTTTTGATAATATGCACTTTTCATTACACAGTAACCATGAAATGACCCAAAATATGAGATACAGAAAATAACATGCAAAAGACATTTTCTCTCGCTAGTCATTCACGACACTTCTGTGACTTTTTGTGCTAATATCTCAATTAAAAAAAAAACTTTAGTCACTACTGTCAGAAGTCACTGAGACTGGAGGACACACTGGTTTGCCATAATCTGTCAGTGACTCCAACTTTGTGTGCCACTTGAGATGTGAGAATAGAAGAGGTAGGTTGATGTTTAACCTTGAGGCTGCAATTGATGATGGGACCAGCAGCCTCAAAGCCTCTAGTCAGTTAGTTGATTTGTTGATGTCAAAGTCATGGGTGATAGTGGCAGCCGATATTACAGCAAGAAGTTTATCTAAAACCTTTATTTTCTCATTAAACCACATCACCAACTTGGTGTATTTGGTCTTAGTGCGTGAAGAACCCTTTGGAGTAGTAATTGGAACACAAAACTTGATGTTTTAAGCAAAACAATGAAAATAATACAACAAATACACATGGAGGTATTTACTCTACAATTGTAGGGTGAACAAGACCAGTGAAGCATCTAGTACACTCGTCTAATACACTCTTAGTGGTTCTTCAGGGCGATGCATTAAGGAAACCATTTTCGATTCCCAAAAGTCTCACCACATGAAGGTTCCAGAAAGAACCTTTATTCATGTAGATTTGTAACGGGCTCCATACAGTAACTAACCATAGATAGATGGTAACAGATTTGTGAAATACCAATGGCTCATGGTTTTAGAAGGACTAGTGCTGCATACAATAACACAGGCTAATCCCAGATTTTCTTAATCTGTTAGTTTCCTGCTAGGTAGCCTACCATACATTAAAGATTTAATTTTTTTCTACATATTAGGAAGTATTTCAAAGCTGAAAATACAACTTCATATGCAAAGAACCCTTCCCAGTATGAAGTGATGCTTGGTCATTCAATGGTGCTATGAGGAACCACATAACCCAGCAAAGAACCATAAAATGTCATTAAAGAAACAGGATTACTAAGAGTGCAGGATACTAGCAAGATTCTTGCATGCGTTGCACCTCTCCTTTTACTTCTTTACTTTCATGAACTCAAAAAAATTGTATGAACCTTTCAATTGCACAAGTTAAATGTGTGAACGTTGAAGATTGACTGTACTCTGAATAAACGTCTGTAACTGAAAATGTTCTAAATCAGAAAACAGAGATTATCGCTTACATTTTTAACAGCTTAAAGAGTAAAGGGCAACAATTTATTGAGTCTATTTTTAAGTTAAGGAAGTGAATGACTCTGTATTCGGGTAAATATGTAAAAATAAAGTGGAAACTAAGTCTAAAAACAATAGCTCTGAATATTCTCTTCTTCTTCTTCTTCTCCATCTTTCAGCTGCTCCCATCAGGAGTTGCCACAGCAGATCATCTTTTTCCATATCTTCCTGTCCTCTGCATCTTGCTCTGTTACACCCATCACCTGCATGTCCTCTCTCACCACATCCATAAAACTTCTCTTAGGCCTTCCTCTTTTCCTCTTGCCTGGCGGCTCTATTCTTAACATCCTTTTCCCGATATACCCAGCATCTCTTCTCTGCATATGTCCAAACCAAAGCAATTTCGCCTCTCTGACTTTGTCTCCCAACCACCCAACCTGAGTTGACCCTCAGGTCATTTCTAATCCTCTCCATCCTCGTCACACCTAGTTCAAATCTTAGCATCTTTAACTCTGCTGCCTCCAGCTCTGTCTACTGCTTTCTAGTCAGTGCCAACGTCTCCCGCCCATATAACATAGCTGGTCTCACTACCATCCTGTAGACCTTCCCTTTCGCTCTTGCTGATATCTGTCTGTCACAAATAACTCCTGACACTCTTCTCTACCTATTCCACCTTGCCTGCACTCTCTTTTTCACCTTTCTTCCACATTCCTTATTACTCTGCACTGTTGATCCCAAGTATTTAAACTCATCCACCTTTGCCAACTCTACTCCCTGCATCCTTACCATTCCACTGACCTCCCTGTCATTCACACACATGTATTCTGTCTTAACCCTACTGACCTTCATTCCTGTCCTCTCTAGAGCATATCTCTACCTCTCGAGTTTCTCCTTGACCTGCTCCCTACTCTTGCTACAGATCACAATGTTATCAGCAAACACATAGTCCACGGGGACTCTTGTCTAATCTCATCTGTCAAGTTGTCCATCACCATTGAAATTAAGAAAGGGCTCAGAGCTGATCACTGATGTAATCCCACCTCCACGTTGAATGCATCCATCACTCCTACCGCAGACCTCACCACTGCCACACTTCCATCGTACATATCCTGAATAACTCTTATATACTTCTCTGCCACTCCCGACTTCCTCATGCAATACCACAACTCCTCTTGAGGCACCATTTCATATGCTTTTGCCAGGTCACAAAGAAGCAGTGCAACTCCTTCTGACCTTCTCTATACTTCTCCATCAACACCCTTAGAGCAACCATGGCATCTGTGGTGCTCTTTCCTGCCATGAAACCATACTGCTACTCACTAATCATCACCTCCCTTCTTAACCTACCTTCCATTACTCTTTCCCATAACTTCATGCTGTTGCTCATCAATTTCATCCCCCTGTAGTTACTACAGCTCTGGACATTCCCCTTATTCTTAAAAATCGTTACCAGTACACTTGTTCTCCACTCCTCAGGAATCCTTTCACTTTCCAAGACTGCATTAAACAATTTAGTTAAAAACTTTACTGCCATCTCTCCTAAACACCTCCATACTTTCACAGGTATGTCATCTGGACCAACAGCCTTTCCATTCTTCATCCTCTTCATAGTTGTCCTTACTTCCTCCTTGGTAATCTGTTGCACTTCCTGATTCACTATCTCCACATCATCAAACTTTCTCTCTCTCTCGTTCTCGTCATTCATCAGCCTCTCATAGTACTCTTTCCATCTGCTCAACAAACTCTCCTCGCTTGTGAGTATGCTTCCATCACTATCCTTTATCACCCTAACCTGCAGCACATCTTTCCCAGCTCGGTCCCTCTGTCTAGCCAACCGATGCAGGTCCTAAATATTCTCAGCAGACAAAAATTTAGTATAGTGGCTGTAAATGCTACTGTGTAAATAACCATTTTGTAAGAAAAAGAGAACAATAGTAAAGTCCAACAGATTATTGGTTTCCCTGCCAACTTGCTTTTGTTGAAACATGGGCAGTATTTTTTTAAAATAGCAGGCAATGGTCAGAATACCAGGAGGATGATTTAACAGCAATCATCAAAATCCAAAAAATACATGTGAAAAAGCAAAGCTATAGACATTCAGCAGTCAAAGAACATTTCTAAAATAATGAAATCACTAGCACAGTGTTTGTGTTATTTTTAAATTTAAATTCCAAAACTAACACTACCACAACAACATCTGAAATACTCAACTAGCGTTGACGTCACTAAATTGCAACATGTGTCCCAGGTATGGAAACAAGGCACCATTGTCCCAGACCATATGGGGGTACTGAAAATAGAAATACTGTAATGTCATCATACTGACAATACAAATAATGCATATTAATGTGGCATGTACCTAAAGCCAAAAGCACAGATTCCTGACATTACGGTTAGTTGATAAAAGTAATTTTTCATGTCTTAGAGCACAGATTTTGTAAAGAAGCATTTTGAGAAATTCTTGACCCAAAATAGATGTTGATGCATTAATTCACATGCTTTCAAAACAAATATGACTACAACTTTAAAACAATTTTGATGAAAACTGGCAATCCAGTCAAATAAAACTCATCAATCATATTCAGCTGACTATTCCAAAATAAGATCAAGTGGAGTATGGTGGTCATCAAAGCCCTTCTGTCTACCATATTACTGTATTTTACACATTGACAAAATGGTTTCACCAAATATAGTCCACGGTTGACTGGTAACAGTGATTGTTCTTACAATATACTGTCACCTGATTTTCAGGAGTTCTATCATTTACTCTCCTAAATCAAGGAAAGCTTTCAAACAGAAGGATCAGCTAATATTAGATGTGCCCCAAAACCCCAGACACAACTACACAACAAAGTCCTTGATTCAGATATACTGGGTTCAAATTTTTAAAATCACTGGCAACTTTATTAGGGACACCTGTTCAACTGCTTATTAAATATAATCAGCCAATCACATGGCAACAACTCAGTGCATTTAAGCATGTAGACATTGTCAAGACAACCTGTTGAAGTTCAAACCAAGCATCGGAATTAGGAAGAAAGGTGATGTAAGTGACTTTGAACAGGGCATTGTTATTGGTGCCAGACAGGCTAGTTTGAATATTTTAGAAACTGCTGATCTCTAGGGTTTACAGAGAATGGTTCGAAAATTGTAAAATATCTAGTGTGCTTATAGAAAGGCAACAGTAACTCTTTACAACCAAGGTATGCCGAAACATATTGAACCTTAAAGCAGATGGGCTAAAGCAGCAGGAGACCACACTGGGTGCCACTCCTGCCAGGTAAAAACAGGCAACTGATACTACATTTCGCATGGGCTCAACAAAATTGGAAGAAGATCGAAACAATGTGGTCTGGTCTGATGAGTCTCAATTTCTGCTGTAAAATTTGGTTGGTAGGGTTAGAATTTGGTGTCAACAGAATGAAAGCATTGATCCATCCTGCCTTTTATCAATGGTTGAGGCTGCTGGTGATGGTGTAATGTTGTCGGGGATATTTTCTTGGCACATTTTGGACTCTTTAGTACCAGCTGAGCATTGTGTGCTGGGGAAGCAGCATAAAGAAGAGGGACGCCTCATGCCTGGATAAACTGGTGAGGAAGGCAGGCTCTATTTTAGGCACAGAGCTGGACAGTTTGACATTTGTGGCAGAGTGACGGTCGCTGAGCAAGCTCCTGTCAATCATGGAGAATCCACTGCATCCACTGAACAGTATCATCTCCAGACAGAGGTGCAGCTTCAGCGACAGACTGCTATCAATTCCCTGCTCCACTGACAGACTGAGGAGATCGTTCCTCCCCCACACTATTTAACTCTTCAGTTCCACCCGGAGAGGTAAACGTTAACACTATACAAGATTATAGACTATTATACCTGCCTCGCACTCTCTCCTTGCATTTTTAAACTTGCATTGTGTTTTTATCACTCTTTAATTAATATTGTTTTTATCAGTATGTCGCTGATGGAGTATGTGAATTTCCCCTTGGGAATTAATAAAGTATCTATCTATCTATCTATCTATCTATCTATCTATCTATCTATCTATCTATCTATCTATCTATCTACAGCCTACCTGAGTACTGTTGTTGAAAATGTCCATCCCTTTATGACTGCAGAGTACCCATCTTCTGATGGCTACTTCTAGAAGGATAATGTGCCATATCATAAAGCTCAAATCATCTTAAACTAGTATCTTGAATATGACAATGAGTTCATTGTACTCAAATTGTCTCCAAAGTCACCAGATCTCAATCCAATAAAACACGCTTGGGATGTGGTGGAATGGGAGATTCATATCATTGATGTGCAGTTGACAAATCTGCATGAACTGGGTGATGCTAGCATATCAACATGAACCAGAATCCCTGAGGATTGTTTCCAGCACCTTGTTGAATCTATGCAACAAAGAATTATGGCAGTTCTGAAGGGAATAATAAAATGGCTGGTGAGTATAAGGTCTTTATTTGACACAGTAACTGTGCCAACTCGGGATTACCTCTTGTGCCACAGCATTGCACACTGGAAGCAATTTCGGGTCAGGCAGAAGCCCTTCAAAGAAACTGTAATGATCCCCTGCAGCTCCCCCTGGCGGCACCCAAGAAACAAAAAACATTTGTCCCATGGAGCTGTAATTCCCATCCTGCCTGTGGGTATCCATATGGGTGTTCCACCAGTGTTATGCTGCCACTGTGTATAAATGGGAAAACATAGCCCTGAGAAGCAGACACCCTCTGTCTTTCTTCTCAGGTCTCCCTTCTGGGAAAGGTACCCACACTCGTCATGGTTGGGACACCAGTCTATCCCTTTGCTTCCATTGTGGCATCCCTTCCTGGGATGGAACTGTTCAGGACACCAGTTCATCACTGTCCTTCTATTACTGCCTCCCCCAGCCAGCTCCCCTCATGTATAAAGTAGATTAACATATCACACATGATTTTCAGGGTCTTGTAGAAGTTAATGTCTTTATCGCTGTTTGTTGGTGTTATGGCAAGGGACTGTTTTGGGAGTTTTGTTCAGTAAGCAAGTCAATTTCAGCTTGTGGCAAACAAAAAAGTGCAATTTGTTGCATTCAATAAGAGCCTGGACAGGTGCAGAGAGGCGTTTATTACACTGCTCACATTCTTGCTAAAGGAGTCCCTCAAACACCAAACACTTTACGGCAAACAAACATGCACTGTCGTGAAATGTAAATATTGCAAACAAAAGCAACTACTCAAACTGTAGAGAGCAAGCCTTTTTTTGTGTGTGTTTCTTCCCAAAATCAGATATCATTCTAAAGTCCACTTTTAATGTGAAAATCAGTGAGAAAGACCTTGAATAGGTCTGACCAATTGCAATACCTCAGGGACCTCAGTCTTCATAAGGCCAGGTGATCCTGCAGTTGAATTGAGTCACTCTGTTATAAAACCTGAAGAGTCACAGCCCAAGACTGGTGGTGCAGGTACCTCGTGGAGGCAACCTGCATGCCATTAAGAACCATCAGCTAGGCAAAATGTGGCCGGTCCTAACTGACTTATTACTGTGCCTTCCCTCTAGACCCTGAACCAATCTGATTCAGCTATTTCAGGCAATCTGATCCAGTGTGACCTATCAAAGTGTTGCTTCATCTTATTCTGCTTTTTGGATATTGTTGTGTGTGTGTGTGTGTGTGTGCACAATGGAGTGAACAGAGTTGGTTGAACATGCAGAAACTGAAGATCATAACCAATCATTAGTGCTGCTGATGAACTGTCTATAGTTGAGTGCTATGTAGCTCTGAAGTGAAAAAGAGTCTAGAGAAGTGCTGAAAAAAATGAGCATCCCTCTGGCAAATGTACTCTAATGTCTTAAGAGTGGGGACATTGAGATCAAAGTGTGCCATCATAGGTGGAGAAATAAGCCAAGCCTTTAGTAATTGAAATGCCTTTCTGCAGGCTGGGGTCGTCTGTGCTGGTTGGGTTCTTGCCCAGGGAGTATCTTTGTTCAAAAACAGTCATAGAGATGTAGCACATGAGTAGTACTGTGGCAGGAAACATAAACAGTATACATAAAAATGAAGCTGCCTGCGCTACTGAAGTAGGCTCTGGAATTTTCTGAATTACCTCTGTGCTAGAATGGAGTGGGGTTAAACCATCTGCAGGCAGCTAGAAACCCACAAACTCAATTGAAGGTGCAGAAAAAACCTTTAAGAGTGAGATTGTGCCCGGTCGGATGCACATCATGGGTAAAGGATGTGGGACCATGCACAGATATGTCATCATGGTAAATGACAACCCCTAGAACCATCCCGCCAAGATGGTAGACTTTACCTGTTGAAAGCAGCTCGGGCCCACACTAATTCCAAGTGACATCCTGGTATATCCGAAGATCTCAGTGTGAGTGACAAACACAGTCAGATCTTGACTGCTGGGGTAGAGCATCACCTGCAGATATCCTTGACAAAAATCTAATTTTGCAAAGATAATTGATCCATAAAATTATGTAGTTAGCTCCTCTAATGTACTTAGAGGGTATTTGTCAGGAATGGCTGCGTTGTTTACTGCCCTTAGATAGGGCTGCCATTTTTCCTGTGCATGTCCTCATTTTTAACGCACTATGGACTGTTTGGGAGGAATTTATAACATTGTGAAAATGTCCAGTATCTTGGCTCCTAAAATTTGAAAATCTCCATATCCTTATTATTGGTAAAAATTGAAAGACGTACACCAATCAGCATTTGTGTAAGTAGTGCGCACACTTTTTTCCCAAAATCTTCACTTTCATTCCAGCAGTAAACAATGTAGATATTGATGAGAATAGTCAATATCTGTCCAACTTGGCTTGTTCACTTCATCTTTTGAATTCAGTTTTATCTTCTTGGTGAGTAGACAGCTCATTATAAATGTTGTTCCTTTCCTTAATCATTTGTAATCCTAATTCACTGTAACTAAGTGAATTTATTCAAAATCAAAAGTAGAATTTCACGTTTTCTATGTGAGATCTTAGTTTCAATTCTTCTTTCAGCAGCTTGGTTAAACAACAAATTTCATACATCACAGGTACAGACCATCGTATTTAAGTGCGAGTAAGTACTACTTTGTAATATTTTAATGGAAAATATTTTATTATCACCTGTAGTTCTGAAATGAATATGTAATTGTAAATGAATGAGTCAACTATTAAAGATTCAGTTTCAGTAGCTTGCTATGTATTTCTATTCATATTTGTCTGAGAACCCAGATATACTGAAAAAAATATCCTTCAGTGGAAAAGTATAAAAGAATGTAGATAAATGCAAATAAACTAAATTGAAAAGAGTACAATTATTTTTATTTTACTAGAAATTAAATTTAACTGCGGCACGGTGGCGCAGTGGTAGTGCTGCTGCCTTGCAGTAAGGAGACCTGGGTTTGCTTCCCAGGTCCTCCCTGCGTGGAGACAGAGAGACAGCCAAGTCTATCAAAAAGTAATGGCCACTTCTGTTGCCAAGGGGAGAAGACATTAAGAATTACAGATCCACTAGAGTCAACCAAGGCTGTTAAAGAGATCCAGGCACAAGAGGTTGACACCACAGCATGTGACATAAAATGTGAATTTAGGAACAAACTTAACATACTGAGAGCTCAACTGATCCCACAATGTCAATCTTAGAGGAGGAATAGCCATATAGAGTGGTGACTGGACAAGACAGCCGAAAATCTCGTAAAAACTGCTTTTTAGTCTTTAGATTTTTAACTGCTTCTCCAGTATCTAACAAAGTGGAAGACATTTGTTTTCTAGTTCCATCGTGCAAGTTTTAAATGAGATATGCTCAGATGTCATGGGCTTTAATGATGCCGGAGCAGAACAGTAACCTTCAAGAAGTCTTTGGCTTTTTGCAGTGTTGCCATATGTGACCACGGGCAGGGCAGCTCTGTGCTCTCAGTTCTAAAACAAGATTTGTGCACATTTTTGGATTGTTAGTGTACTCAGCCCGTTGAAGGCTTATAAATTTGTCTAGCATGTCTCTGAATTTGCATAAACTGGCTAAAAGTTAGATACTGACTTGCCTGCCTGTTCTCACTGTTTCAGAAGCAGGATTTGCTGGAGGGTAACACTCTACGAACAGGAGAAGTGCACCTCCAAGAAAGTCACAGCAGAAGAGTATGTGGCTTCAGTTCTGAGAGTCTTCAAAACAGGCAGTGTTGCTAGTTGCACAGATTTCTCATCAAATTAGGCTATTGTTGACTGTCATCTGTGGGAAGATGGGCTACATTTTTAAAAACAAGGCATGCTTTTGGCCTATTTTTCAATCTCCCTCCACCGCATTCTTACCATATTTCTTATCCATCTGACTGCTATTTGCACTTGAATATGTTTTTTAACATTGTAAAATCTCTGTGGGTAACCTCCCACTGTTATATGCCCATTCTATCACTCTGAAATATATCTGAGGGGGCAGCCTCCCAGGCTTTGACCCTCTTGCTCTGGCACAGTCCCCCACTTGCAATTTCTCTATTTTTAAGCTGTCCTCTGGCTATACATTTTTTAAGGATGTGCAATCTTATTGGGAAATTGGGCTATTTTTGAAAGTGTTGATGAGACAAAAATTTTGATTTGGCAGTGTGCAGTGTTTTAAAGTTAGGTGTGTCTGTCCAAACTGCCAAACTCAAAGGGCACCATGTGATGTCGATAGCAGCCAAACTCCAAGAGGTACACACATCCATCCCAATTCAACCGGCCCAAATGGTGGGTATTGACAAAACTTTGAAGTGGAAAAACTGTAGAAAAACTAAATCTGCAGTCTAAACAATCCCCCTGGTCATCAACAGGGTCATTCATTGGTGTGACCTCAGCGCCATTAAGCGGATTTTCAGCTGTCATTGGGCTGGAAATATTTCCAGAACCTAGCAAGTCTGTTTAAACATGTGCCGTCCCTTCTTTCCCAGACAGTGTAGGAGCAAAGCTCTCTTGCGTTCATCACTTACATTTTACAAATCAAGAGCCAGGAGGTACATTTCAAAAGACTCCAGCTGACGCTTCCAGGGCACTGGAAGCTCTCCAGGCACAGCCAGGAAGGGAAGGAGGTGATGGAAGTGAAAATTCAGCAATCCTAATCACCAGGGTGTTCTGTACAATAAGAGAGCGGACATGTGCAGTTTTTCTCAGAGAGTCATTTATTACACTAATCACATTCCCCCCAAAGCTTGCCCTCAAACCCCAAACACTTTATGGCAAACAAGCACACATTGTCATAAAATATAAATATGTCAAAAATAACACAATAAAAATAAAGTTATACTTTTATTAAAGTTTAAACCTAAACCTAAATTTCAAACAGTAAAGATAGCATTAAGTGCAAGCATTGCTTGTCCACACTTAAACAGCTTTCATTACAATGACTAAAAGATAGATAGATAGATAGATAGATAGATAGACTGTGGTGGGCTGCAGCCCTGCCTGGGGTTTGTTTCCTGCTTTGCACCCTGTGTTGGCTGGGATTGGCTCCAGCAGACCTGTAGTTGGGATATAGCAGGTTGGATAATGGATAGATAGATAGATAGATAGATAGATAGATAGATAGATAGATAGATAGATAGATAGATAGA
>JANRMT010062791.1:38716192-38737760 GCA_026402145.1 Polypterus bichir lapradei
ATATATATATATATATATATATATATATATATATATATACACACACAGACAAACACATATATAAACATATATATACACATCATATATATATACTGTACATATACATACATATATACATATACACAAATACAAATATAGACATATATATACAGTATATACATATATATATACAGTTATATATATATACATATATATATATATATATATACACACATACATATATATATATATATATATATACTAGCAGAATACCCGCGCTTCGCAGCGGAGAAGTAGTGTGTTAAAGAAGGTATGAAAAAGAAAAGGAAAAATTTTAAAAACATAAGACACAATGTCCTTGCGGATATCAAAAGTGAGCCTGATATGTCCGTGCAATATGTAACACAGAGAATGGAAAAGGCAGGCGCCATCTCCGGGCATAGACACCACTCGGTAAGTAATAGTTCTTTCATTGATGGTAATCACGTCGATAGACATTTTAATAGGGGTATAGTTGGAAGAATAAAGGGAATGATTACTTGATCAGTAAACAAAGTATAAAATACCTATACAATAAGTATAACAATCGTAATAAATGAACAATAAAACTGCGGAGAACCCGTGGATTAAATAAAAAGGCTGCTAAGTTGGCGAAGCAAAGAAAAACGTTGGCCTTATATGGCGTTTGTTTATAAAATAGCGGAGAAGCTATGTAAAGGCTGCTTGACAAAAATACAGTGGAGCGGCTTATATGGGCAGGCAGTCAGCGAAAGAAGGGAAGCAATAAATAACTCTAATCGTAATAAAGGAACAAAAAAATAGCGGAGAGTCCGCAGATTAAATAAAGGAAATGGGTATTTGAACAGTAAAGTAAGTCTAAAATAGCTACACAATAACTGTAACAATCGTAACAAATGAACAATAAAATAGAAGAGAACCCGTGAATTAAATAAAACGGTTGCTTCGTTGGTGAAGCAAGGAAAAAGGACTTTCTTATATGTCGTTTTTAAAACAGTGCAGAAGCTGTGAGAAAGCTGCTTCCTTGGCGAAGCTCGTAAAATAAAGAAGACACAGCAGTGAACACAGAAGAGAACCCGTGGATTAAATAAAACCTACACAATAACTATAAAAATCGTAATAAATGAACAATGAAACAGCGGAGAACCCGTGAATTAAATAAAAAGGTTGCTTCGTTGTTGAAGCAAGGAAAAAGGACTTTCTTATATGTCGTTCGTTTTTAAAACAGTGCAGAAGCTGTGAGAAAGCTGCTTCCTTTGCGAAGCTCGTAAACAAAAGAAGACACCGCAGTGAACACAGAAGAGAAACCGTGGATTAAATAAAACCTACACAATAACTATAAAAATCGTAATAAATGAACAATGAAACAGCGGAGAACCCGTAGATTAAATAAAAAGGCTGCTTCGTTGGCGAAGCAAGGAAAAAGGACTTTCTTATATATCGTTTGTTTATAAAACAGTGCAGAAGCTGTGAGAAAGCTGCTTCCTTCGCAAAGTAAGGAAACGACTGAAGAGACCGCGGGGACGTGGTAAGTGTTCGGCAAGGCAGCTGAAGCGCTGCATTATGGGATCTGTAGTTTATTGTGTTACCAGCGCTTCATATACCCGGGCCATTAATAACAATAATACAGTATATAAAATGATCTCGCGGGCCGGATATAATTACACGCCGGGCCGGATGTGGCCCGTGGCCCTTGAGTTTGACACATATGGACTAAATAGAACTTGAACAGATATATTTTTTCGTACATCGAGCCCGCGTGCTATTGTGGTTTTGCCTGCATGCCTCAATAAGTCACCCTCCCCTCGCTCTTACTTTTTTACCGTTCATCTAATGAATACACTGAGTATGGCTTTACCAAAACAATTATTGATTGCTGATAAAGTATTCATTATTCGAGTATGTAGATCGGGGTATATATATACATATATATATACCCGCGTATCGCAGCGGAGATGTAGTGTGTTAAAGAAGCTATGAAAAAGATTTGTTTCTTACTGCATCAATAAACAGCTCATCTTCTTCTTTATCTGAGACCTGACACACTGCATGCACGGGTTTTTTTTTTAACACTGTCTTCCTTTAGCGGGACATTCACTTTTTCCACCGTGTGCTTTGTTTCTGCAGTAGCTGCAGTTATGAATAATATGCTTGTATGTATCAGACGCTTCATATTTTTTTGCTGCCTTTTCAATTGTGTAATTCGGTTTTTGTTCAGCGCTCTTTGGAACTGTTGCTTTTTGTCTGTGCACTGCGTCAGTTCACGTGAGCCGCTCGGTGTACATGCATCGAAGTTTCCCAGCTGTGCTGGTGCCATGTCGTGCTATGTCCATGGCTGTGTCTAATGTTACCTAAGTCCCGGCACTTAAAACTTTCTCTCGCAGTTTCGCTGAGTTTGTGCCAAACACCACCCTGACCATCTCATCTTCCTCTGCATAAGCACAGTCCTTCACCCGTGAATATTTACCCGTGGCAGTGTTTCTATTGGATTGCCGCTGACGGACGGCCTTATATGGGCAGGCACTAAATTACAAACGCTAGCAGCAGCCTGTCTATGAACTTAATTTAAAGTTTAGGTTTACATCGTGCTTTGTTTCCGAAGTAGCAGAACTCATGAATATGGTTGTATATGTCACTCGCTTGCTTCTTATTGTTTCGCTGCCTTCTCAATTATATAATGCATGTTTTCTTCAGCGCTTTTTGGGCCTCTTCCTGGTTTTCTACCTAGTGCTTTGTTTCCGAAGTAGCAGAACTCATGAATATGGTTGTATATGTCACTCGCTCGCTTCTTATTGTTTCGCTGCCTTCTCAATTATATAATGCATGTTTTCTTCAGCGCTTTTTGGGCCTCTTCCTGGTTTTCTACCTACTGCGTGATTACGTGGGAGGCGTGATGATGTCACACGAAACTCCGCCCCCACGGGTTTCATGCTCATCTCCATTACAGTAAATGGAGAAAAACAGCTTCCAGTTATGACCATTACGCGTAGAATTTCGAAATGAAACCTGCCCAACTTTTGTAAGGAAGCTGTAAGGAATAAGCCTGCCAAATTTCAGCCTTCTACCTACACGGGAAGTTGGAGAATTAGTGATGAGTCAGTCAGTGAGTGAGTGAGTGAGTGAGTGAGTGAGTGAGTGAGTGAGTCAGTGAGGGCTTTGCCTTTTATTAGTATAGATTACACTAGTGAGCCTTAAACATTGTGAGCACTCCCACAGGAGGTGAATGATGTGGACTATTTCATAGCAATGACACATGTCAAGGTCCGGGTAATAATAAATGGTAACCTGACAGTAGGTACTTGTAGTTAACATGTTGTAAACAGAAGATATGAGCAGTATAAGGACCTGAATGACTTTATACGACCCAAATCATTATGGCTAGATAAATGTTTCAGAGCATTTCTGAATAATGGCAAGGCCTGTGGGGTGCTCACCATCAGCCATGGTGAGTACCTAACAACAATGGTTCAAGAATAGAAAAAACATGAATTGCTGACAGGGTGGTGGGCAGCCAAAACTCATCAAAGTGTAAAGTCAATGATGACTAGCCTGTCTGATGTGATATAGCAGAATGGCTACTGTGGCACAAATCAAAGATCATTTTAATGATGGTTGTAGGAGTAATGTGTTACAACACACAGTGCATTGAAAAATGTTGTGTATGGAACTGTACAGTTGCAGGCCAGTGCTTACCCTTGGCCATCATCATAAGTGCCTGCAATTGGTACAAGACCACTGGAGCTGGACTTTGGACAAAGGGGGGGGGCTTAATGCACACTAAGGAGAAGCGGTCACGCTGCGCATCGATCATTTCAAAGCCTGTATACCAGCTGTCCTTTTGCCACTTCACATCTCTGCCGCTCGCAATGTGAAGGGGAGGGTTGGTGGTTGTGAGCGCACGCTAAGGAGAAGCAGTCGGTTCATCTGTTGGCTTGCTGCTGCTGGCGAGCTGCGTGTTCTGCTTGTCACTTGTCGTTGTTTTAAGAGCTGGGAGCACATGCAGTGTGTCTGCCAAAAGCATTCCAACAACTGCTAGGTTAGATGTCCGTGAACGTGTTTTAAATGTTGTCTCACTGCCTTGTCTCGCATGACGTTAAAGTGTCTCTCACGGGACGTCAAATTGTCTTCTGAGACGATCACGTCTCGTCTCCCTAGTCTCCCTCCCAAGATTTTTTTTTTTATAATAGGGAGACTAGAATTAGAGAATCTGCTCTTGATGCCCTAGTCCCAGATACCACAGAACACCTTGGAGTTTTGGCTCATTGGTGTACATTACCATTACCATGTATTCAAATTAAGAGTAAACTAAATGAAATTAAAGAAAAAAAGGAGTTTGAGAACATTATTATAGCAGATATTCAGATTTTATTTGTGCCTTTAGCCCAAAGCTGGGATATTTCAGCCCTAAACTGGATTACCGGTAAGTAAGTTCATTTCCGGCGCCGCATCCGAGTGGCAGCCTTTTCCAGCAGCTCCGTATATGACTTTATCTTTTTACCTTTTTATCTCTATTTTTATCTATTTCACTGATCACTTCTACCACTTTCTTTTATGTGGAATTGCTCCCTGGACACTTTTTACTATTTTTACTACTTGACATGGATTTTTACACTCCGAGAATCGCCTATTCAAGTAGTCAGCTTAAAGCACTGAGAAGAAATGCACATGCCGGTGTGGTTGCTTATTTACGTGACGAGGTAAGAAGACGATATCGGGGCAGCCGAGCCGGCGCAAAGATAAAAGATAAGATTAAATCGAGACAACTTGAGAGAAAATGGCGTTATAAACCGTCGGTGCCTTCTGTGATCCTGGGAAATGTGAACTCACTACCAAATAAGATTGACGAACTGGCTGTGCTGGTGAAAACTGTCAGAACCTACAGAGAATGCAGCTTGCTGTGTTTTAGTGAAACGTGGCTAACAACTACCATCCCAGATGCTAACGTGGAGCTACCCGGGTTTAGCACAGTTAGAGCGGACAGAGACGCAAGTACCTGCGGGAAGAAGAAAGGAGGAGGACTCGCTCTCTATGTCAATACAAAGTGGTGCAACTCAGGACATGTAAACATTAAAATCTCCAATTGCTGCAGGGACATCGAACTGTTGGCCGTAAGTCTGCGTCCGTATTATTTGCCCAGAGAGTTTGGACACGTGATTGTTGTCATTGTTTACATCCCCCCTCAAGCGAATGCGGAGATAGCGAGTGACATCATCCATTCCGCAGTTGCTAAGTTACAAACGCAGCACCCTGAGGCACTTGTGCTAATCGCTGGAGACTTTAACCATGTAACGCTGGACAAAACATTACCTGCCTTCTCCCAGTATGTGGATTGTAACACCCGGGGAAACAGGACTATCGACCTACTGTATGCAAACGTTAAAGACGCATACAGCGCCACCCCGCTGCCTGCGCTTGGGAAAGCAGATCATAACCTGGTTCTGCTACAGCCTCAATACAAACCAAGAGTGAGGGCGCTACCTACAACCACACGCTCATTCAGGAAGTGGTCCCCTGAGGCAGAGCAGGCTCTGAGAGACTGCTTTGGAACTACAGACTGGGATATATTCCTGGGGTCACATAGTGAGAACATTGAAGAGGCTGTTGAATGCACAACTGATTACATCAACTTCTGTATGGACATTGTAGTTCCAGTAAGAACAGTACGCTGCTATGCTAACAACAAGCCATGGGTTACAAGTGACATCAAGGGCCTTTTGAACCAGAAGAAAAGGGCTTTTAAAGGTGGTGATCAGCATGAGCTCAAGCGCGTGCAGAAGGAACTCCGAGTCCAACTCAGGGCGGCGAAAGAGCAGTACAGGAGAAAGCTGGAGCAGAAGTTGCAGAACAACAGCATGAAGGAAGTGTGGGATGGGATGAAGATTATCACTGGATGCAGCTCGAAGCGGGGTGCCGCCATCGAGACAGACGTGGAGAGAGCAAACCAAATGAACAACTTCTTTAATAGGTTTGATCACCCTAACCCACTATCACCTCGAAGTACTGCATCCTCCAACCATCCTTCTGCTGGTACCAGCATAGGTGAGACATCCCCACCCACAATTACAGCAGCCCATGTGAGCAGAGAGTTGAAAAGACTTCGTGCCAGCAAAGCAGCGGGTCCAGATGGTGTATCGCCACGACTGCTGAAGGCCTGTGCGTTGGAACTGGGGAGTCCTCTACAGCGCATCTTCAACCTGAGCCTGGAACAGGGGAGAGTCCCAAGGCTTTGGAAAACATCTTGTATCACCCCTGTCCCAAAGGTATCACGACCTAGTGAGCTGAATGACTTCCGGCCTGTTGCTCTGACGTCACATCTGATGAAGACCATGGAGCGGCTGCTGCTTCACCACCTGAGGCCACAGGTCCGCCACGCCCTCGACCCTCTGCAGTTCGCATACCAGGAGAAGGTGGGAGCGGAGGATGCCATCATCTATATGCTACACCGATCCCTCTCCCACCTGGACAGAGGCAGTGGTGCTGTAAGAATTATGTTTTTGGACTTCTCTAGCGCCTTCAACACCATCCAACCTCTGCTCCTTAGAGACAAGCTGACTGAGATGGGAGTAGACTCACACCTGGTGGCATGGATTGTGGACTATCTTACAGACAGACCTCAATATGTGCGTCTTGGGAACTGCAGGTCTGACATTATGTTCAGCAATACAGGGGCACCGCAGGGGACTGTACTTTCTCCGGTCCTGTTCAATCTATATACATCAGACTTCCAATATGACTCAGAGTCCTGTCACGTGCAAAAGTTCGCTGATGACACTGCTATTGTGGGCTGCATCAGGAGTGGGCAGGAGGAGGAGTACAGGAAGCTAATCAAAGACTTTGTTAAATGGTGCGACTCAAACCACTTACATCTTAACACCAGCAAAACCAAGGAACTGGTGGTGGATTTTAGGAGGCCCAGGCCCCTCATGGACCCTGTGATCATCAGAGGTGACTGTGTGCAGAGGGTGCAGACCTATAAATACCTGGGAGTGCAGCTGGACGACAAATTGGACTGGACTGCCAATACTGATGCTCTATGTAAGAAAGGTCAGAGCAGACTATACTTTCTGAGAAGGTTGGCATCGTTCAACATCTGCAGTAAGATGCTGCAGATGTTCTACCAGACGGTTGTGGCGAGTGCCCTCTTCTACGCGGTGGTGTGCTGGGGTGGCAGCATAAAGATGAAAGACGCCTCACGCCTGGACAAACTGGTGAGGAAGGCAGGCTCTATTGTAGGAGTAAAGTTGGACAGTTTAACATCTGTGGCAGAGCGACGGGCATTAAGCAAACTCCTGTCAATCATGAATAATCCACTGCATCCACTGAACAGTGTCATCTCCAGGCAGAGGAGTAGCTTCAGTGACAGACTTTTGTCACTATCCTGCTCCACTGACAGACTGAGGAGATCGTTCCTCCCCCACACTATGCGACTCTTCAATTCCACCCGGGGGAGTAAATGCTAACTTTTTTCATTTTTATTACTATTTAATTTAATATTGTTTCTTTGTATCAGTATACTGCTGCTGGATTATGTGAATTTCCCCTTGGGATTAATAAAGTATCTATCTATCTATCTATCTATCTATCTAAGTTTGAAAATAGAGATAGATGCTCCTGACTCTTCTATATATGCATATAAAATGTTAAACCAGAAAACACATTTAAGATGGTAACATTTAAATGCCATTTGGTATCAAGTGAGAGTTTTTCCTTGCCTAGTAAATACTGTACTTTGAAAAAATAACACACACTGTTGGGGTGAGATTTACACCATGTATTGATAGAGATACAATTGTAGAATGCCTAGCTTGTCCAGAGTATGTTTACCTGCCTCAAAGGAGTGCAGATTTCTCTGAAAGTATTGTTAACTGAAGATATCTTGTTTCGCTTCATCTACTAAATTAATTTTTATAGAATTCCTGCTTTTGAAGAAATCAACACAAGGTGTAGCATTCTTTTTGGGAGTCTTATTATTGTACATTTAATAGATGTGCAAGTTTGCCAAGGCTCCTGGGAGTATCAGTTATTGTGAACATTCATTAGTGGCTTCCTATTTAAAGAATGGGGTCTCAGAAGGGTATGCAGGTGAGAACAGCAATCACTGATCATCTTTTTCATAGCTTACAATTTAAATGGCCAAGTTCGGGTGAGTGGAAATGATGGCCAATTCTGTTCATGCATCTGAATAAAGGTCTGTGAGAAAACTGTCCCCTTTGCTACATTTGAATCAGTATGTTTAGGAATTAACGGCTGCATGTTTTTACAGCGTGTCCATTTAGAGCAAGTTTTTTGGCAGGGATACAAATAATGAAGTGAAATCTGGCATTGCCTTTACTGGGATAAAACAGGAGCAGTAAAAAGTAAAAGGCAATGCATTTGATTTGATTTATTCTGTAGTCTGAACTGGAAAGAAGCAGTGGGTTTTTTTTTTGTTTGTAGTGAGTCATAAAAGGTTACTGGCTTTGTCCAATATGAATTTTTTTGACTGCTTTCATTTACTTGAGCTGCTGGAGTTTTAGCAGTGTCTATGGGGAGGGGCTCATCCTCATGGTCAGTTGTGTGTTCGGTATGTAGAGTTTGAACATGCTCTGGTGAACCATTTACAATTGAATAATTGTTCAAAAAAGTAAGTTTATTTTTATATTGTGTCATTTTTGGTAGATTGTTTAACTGGACTTGATTTATTTAAAATGACAATGTATGTGGTTTACTTTTTGTGTTTATTTTATCATGGTGTTCTGCATGCCATGTTAAAATAAAATTATACTAGCCAACTAACAATGTGTAAATTTCATTCTGGGTTTTTATAAAGCTGTTACCAACCATGGATATTAAACAAAAGAAGTTTGTGCCAATAGAATAGATGAACAGTAGTTCAATGGAGGTGGAGGACATGTCACTGACCTGGAGAGGCTCTAGTAACTGCTTCATCCATCATCTTCTCCTCTGTGTTCACAAAGGGCTCAGTGGTAGGTAGCCATTTAAAACACAGCTAAACAGCTGGTGGTCAACAAGCTGGCAGGAAGCTAATCACTAAGGCTCACCCAGCTGCAGGGCTGCACTGTGACAGTTAAGAAATTTGGCAGGCAGACAAACTGATGGAAGTAGAAAGTGGAAAAACCTAATGTATCATAAAACACTAAGGTCTGTGTTTGTGCACCCTGTCCCTTACAACATATGATTAGCCAGTTTGACTTTGGTAACTCAAGCGAAAGAAGTGTGAGACATACAAGGAGTTGAAATTGAATGGGGGCATGATGAAAGAGGGAGTCACCTTCAAAGACAGGACATATAAAACAGGACCTCAGGCAAGAAAGGTGTCACGAAAACAGTGATGGAGTCGGAGAAGCAGATTTTATAAGAACAAATCTGAGAGAGAGAGTGCTGGTGAAGAGAGGTTCGGACATATTTAAATACGGAGGAAAGACCAAGAATGAGGTGATGATGTAAGCCAAGTCTTGGGGTGGGCAATAGAAGTGACCAGCTGTGTGCTCTAATACCAGAAGAAAAGCTTGAGTATTCTTAAACTCCTTCAACTGGGGCAGCACCTGAACTGCAGTGGGCCATTTGTGCTCCTTCACTCTCACTCCACGTTGCCATTTTTACAAGCATGACTTGTTAAGTTGCTACCTCAATGTGGAGTTGCTGTAGCTGCTGTGTTATGTGCCTCAGGGTCTTCAGTAGGACTCTCTGTTGTCTCAGTTGATTCCGATATCTTCGTTGCCAATGCTGCCAACTATGCCAATGTGAAAACATCACGTATAACACATGAGAAACACTTTGGGTTCCTTGTGCCAAGTGGTTTTGTTTTCATTTGTGGGTGGTAAATAATACAGTGCTGTGGAGACCTTGGTGCTGCTAGGCCTGGGGAATGGAAGGGAAAGAATTACATTACAATCCAATACAATTTATTTTTGTATAGCCCAAAATCACACAATAAGTGCCGCAATGGGCTTTAATAGACCCTGCCTCTTGACAGCACCCCAGCCTTGACTCTCTAAGAAGACAAGGAAAAACTCCCAAAAAAAAAAACTTATAGGGAAAAAATGGAAGAAACCTTGGGAAAGGCAGTTCAAAGAGAGACCCCTTTCCAGGTAGGCTGGGCGTGCAGTGGGTGTCAAAAAGAAGGGGGTCAATACAATACAATACAATACACAGAACAGAACAAATCCTCAATACAGTATAAAATGAAACTTTTAGAAGTACGTAGCAGAATTTAACAGTAGATGATATCACATAATATGATTTGGATATGTTTAGAGTCCTGGAGACCTCATCCATCAAACTGCCTCCCCCATTTGGCCATTCCATGGCTGAAACAGCGCTGGGCCAGCCAATCCAATGAAAGGACCCCTCTACCCCACGATTCCTGTGATCCTCCATCAGGGATGACTTTACCTTAGGCAGGCAAAACAACTTGGCAGGTAGGCCGTGGAACCAAGTGCCACATTTGAGTATCAAGAACAGAAACAGAATAGAAGAGGGTTAGTATCCAATTATAACTATCATGTTACTTATGTTTTAGTGCTAATGACTGACAACAGAGATGCAGTCTGTATAGTTAATCAGCAGCTCTAGTCAGGATAGGCTAAACTGAAGTAGTGAGTCTTCAACCGGGATTTAAAAGCTGTGACCGAAGGGGCATCTGTTATAGTAGCAGGCAGACCATTCCACAGTTTAGGGGCCCTGTAATTAAAAGGTCGACCTTCCACTGTTATTTTATTAATCCTTGGAATCATAAGCAGACCAGCATCTTGAGATCTTAATGTGTGCCCTGGTTTGTAAGTCATGATAAGTTCAGACAAGTAAGCTGGACCTTGGTCATTTAATGCTTTATATGTTAAAAGGAGGATTTTGAAATCTGCTCTAAACTTAACCGGGAGCCAGTGTAAGGATTTAAGAACTGGAGTTATGTGTTCATATTTTCTTGTTCTTGTAATAATTCTTGCAGCCGCATTTTGGATTAACTGGAGGCTATATAAAGAACAGTTTGAACATCCAGTGAACACCACATAGCAGTAGTCAATCCTACTAGAAATAAATGCATGAATTAATTTTTCAGAATCCTGTTTATTTAGAAAGCGCCTTAATTTCCTAACATTTTTAAGATGGAAGAAATATGATTTGGACAACTTTGTAATATATGCTTTAAATGACATGCTAGAGTAAAAGATAACTCCTAGATTGCGGGCTGATTCAGTGAAATTAATGGGGATTCCAACTGAGTTAAATAATGACAAAATATTGGTGTGATCTGCGTCATTTCCTCCAACAATTAACATCTCCGTTTTATCTGTGTTTAAAGACAAGTAGTTCTCATCCATCCACTCCTTTAATTCACTAACTAATTAAAGACAACATCGGAGAAACTTCATTTGATATAAATGAAAGGTATAACTGGGTGTCATCTGCATACGAGTGAAAATTAACATTATGTTTCCTAATGAGAGATCCCAGTGGAAGCATGTAAAGTGAAAACAGTAAAGGTCCCAGTACTGAGCAGTGCGGGATACTATATTGAACTTCTTAGTGTATAATGATGGGGTACTGTCAGCACATTTCTGTACATATTGAAATTGATTTGATAAATAAGAACTAAACCAAGCGAGCACGGTGCTTGCAAGCCCAACATCATTTTCTAGCCTGTGCAGTAAAATAGAATGGTCAATGGTGTCAAATGCTGCACTTAAGTCCAACAACATAATTACAGTGGAGTTTCCTTCATCAGAGGATATCAGAATTTCTTTTACAACCCGCATTAGTGCTGTTTCTGTACTATGACCAGTGTGGAAACCAGACTGGAATTTCTCTAATAAATTGTAATGCGTAATGTGTGACTGAAGCTGATTGGCGACTACTTTTTCTAGTATTTTAGAGAGAAAGGGCAAATTTGAAATAGGCCTATAACTATTTAGTATGTGTGGGTCTAGGTCTGACTTTTTAAGTAATGGTTTAATGACTGACACTTTTAGTGCTTCAAGTACTGTGCCATGCAATAATGAACTATTGATAATGTTTAAAATAGGCGCTGCAAGAACATCCATTGCACTTTTTACTAGTTTTGTTGGCACTGAATCTTGGGAACAAGTAGTGGGCTTCATTTTAGAAATGAACATTGAGACTTCCTGCTCAGTTACAGGATTAAAATTACTAAAGTGCTGAATGCAATGTGAGGCATGGTCTGCTAAGCTAGTATGCGGTTTGTACTGTGAACTGAGATCTGGGATCTTATATTTTTAATTTTCTCATTGAAGAAGTTCATAAAGTCTGTACTGCTAATATCTGTTGGTATTTTGCACTGTAGATCTGAATTTCCATTTGTTAATTTAGCCACTGTTCTAAACAGTACCCGAGGATTGTCAGGGAGCTGCATGTGTTTTAGGTAGAGTTCTTCCAGATCATTGTTTACAAGACTGTGGAAAAAAAAATCACTCAGTAAGTGGCAGTGCCACCCCAAAATCCATCCCTGGTATTATCTTTAAATGTGTTCCCATAAGGCTAGTGATATTCTCCTGAGCATGATAGGGCTATACAACATTTTCAAACAAATAGAGAAAAACTGGTGAAATATTAAATGTAGTGAAGAACTATTGCAGTGGATTATATAAACCCTTGAATAACCATGGTAAAAATAAAAAGACATTAGAAGAAATATTTTTCCCAAGTCTCAATGGCAGGAAACCATTTAAAAGGCAGCTAAACAACTGGCGGTCAACAAGCTAGTGTGACATATAAGAAATTTGTCAGGCACACAAACTGATGGAAGCAGAAAGTAGCAAAATCTACTATATCATAAAACACTAAGGTCTCTGTGTGGGGTTGTGTGTGTGTGTCTGTGTCTGTGTGTGTGTGCGCCCTGTCCCTTAGAGCATATGATTGGTCCGTACGGCTTTCATGAAGTAATTGAAACATCAGGAGGAGAAATGGAATAGGGGGCACGATGGGAGAGTTGCCTTCAAAGACAGCAAGTATGAACAGGAGGTGAGAAAGTCAACTCAAAAAAAATGATGGAGCAGGTTTTATGGGAATGCATGGGAGAGGGAGCTGCTGGTGAAGAGAGGTTCAGACGCACACGAATATGGAGGCCAAGAATGATGAGAGGATGCAAGACCAGTCCTGGGGTGAAGAAAAGCCTCACTTTTCTTTAACTCCTTCAACTTGGTCAGCACCTGATCTGCAGTGGAGCATTGGTGTTTCTTCACCCTCACTCCTTGTTTCCATGTCTACAAACATGACAGAGTCTGGGAAGCAGGTTTTTATGGGAATGCACTTGAATGGCACATCTGCGAATACCAAGAAAGTTACAAGTAGGGCAAGAGATATCTAATATTTAGGGAGGACCTAACTAACTAATATGAAACTCCACAGAGAGAATTTGGAAGTTCAAATGACATAAATTCACCAAAATTAGGTCATTTTGTTAAAGTCCATGTGAAATAAATGCAACCATTCTCCTGATGCTTGTTCAGGTACTCCAGAAACACAATTGATTTTTGTAAATGAGGTTGCAGTACTGTCTACCAATGCCAAAAAAAGAACTTTCAATAAAGAGACCAATTTAACAAACAAACACAACATACTACTGAGTCACCCAGATGGAGGACTGGTACTCTACTGAAAAATGCAAGAGTCTCAGGGGTAGCTCTTTCTGCCTATATCTGGAAAATGATGAAATGAGTTTGTAATTAAGTCATTATTGCAAATATGTGTCTTTCACAATTTAATATCTGGCTTTTAAAATACAGGATGATTCTTAAGTTTGGATTTAATCACAAAGAAAAATGAGCCATAAAGTTGTAAACCACAAATTAAAATCCAAAATTAAAAGACTGTTTTAATAAATACCAGTTTATGAGACTGGTGGGAAGGATTTTATAAATGCCTTTATACGATGGATAGTATCTAAATGTTCTCAGAATGGCTATAGTATTTGACAAATTGTTGATATTGAAATGCATATTAAAAAGAACAAGATGTTTTTGCATATTAAGAAATAAATGTGGCGTTTTTTTAAATTAAAGTTAAGATATAAAGTCAAGATGCTCCCATAAAGAGTTGTCTCATTATGGGTAGAATCGACCACCAGATGGTGTTCCATCCTGAGCCTGTGAATGCTCTACAGAGCCTTGAATCACTTTTGATAGATAGTAAGCAGCTTCTTTAGTGTTCTCTGTTCTACCACTTTTTCCAGTGAATCCAGCTAGATACCAAAGACTGAACCATTCCTTTGGATTAGTTTATTTAGTCTGTTGATGCCTCCTGAACTAATTCCATTTCCACATAGAAAAATGTACTGGCCACTAAAGACTGGTACTCTGACTGGTAGTCTCTAGAGATTGTTTGTTTTTGCATCTGGACCAGTGCCCCATTGATACCATTTTAAACTGCATGAACAAGCATCATATTTTTTTAAAGGTATAAAAAATATTTAACTTAAAGACACAGTTTCCATGACAAACTAATGTACATTTTGGATGTGGAAAATTGGTTTGACTTGAAAACTACCAAATTCAACCTATAATTGGCACCCCAATTATTGTTGAGTCTTGACTTAAGTTTAGAGCTGCTGGAATAGACTTCTGCTCCCTACAAGAATTTAACTGGATTTAGAAGGCTCCAGTGGTGATGCATATGGGCCCCATGTTAATGTGAAAGTGGGTGGGGAAGTGGATGTGCCCTGCAATGGAGTAGTGAGTTTGGATCCCAGTTTGTAGCCCAGACACAGGCCCCTATAACCCCAAACTGGATGAAATGGGTGTTTTATGTTATGTAAGGTTTGGTAAATGGATGAATGAATAGAGGATACCATAACTACTCAAAAAACAATCAAGATTAAATCCCCTTTACCCTTTTGGTTTCACACATTTGTTTAAGCATGTACTTATTTTTCTTCAGTCTTCCATGATTTTTTCCAAAATTGAAACACAGTTGCATTTTTGCAGAAATTTGAAACCTCTAGGGTAATTAACTGTTGTCAAAGATGAGACAAAAGAGTTGTAAAAAGGTTTGGGGCAGCCACCTGTATAATCTTTCCTGGCTGCAAAAGTGTTGGATAAAGAGTACATATGTGTACAAATTCAAGTCCAAAACAGAAATGACTTGATGAAGAAAAGATGCAGGTTTTAAGGCAGAGTAGAGGAAGTGTGGTCATCCGGGCCAGAACTGGAAGTGACATCATCAGGGCAGGAATCAGAAGTGACGTCATCAGGAGCAGGCAGAATTTCCCATAATTGGTCTACAGTGGAAGGAGAGAAAGGATATACCTGTACACTCCGCCATCCCCTGGTCTGGCCTGGAATTACCCTCATTCAGGCCCTTTAGCTGCCTTCCATGCGCACGTATGTGACACTGTGTAATCTTATAGCCAGATTGCTATGATAATTAATTTTGTTTTATGTTAGATGTACTACACCTTTTTTGGAAAGAATTAAGAATTTTAAATTATGACTGTCGCTCCTCAAATACTGCACCTGGTACCTGGCAGCAGTTCATGTCAGTAGTCTGCCACAACCTCATGATAAATGATAAAAATACAGCACATATGGGTTTTTGTAAATTATCAGTAGTATCTGTGTCACAGAATAAAGTATATTTCATTAAGTACCATTTGCTTTTTTTATCAAAGAAAAAGCACATTTTGTTGTTTTTGGTGACAACACATATGGCCATGCTGCCAGCAGACATTTGAGAAGAGCTGATAATACATGTACAAAAAATGTGTGGAGATTTATTGCCTTCTAGTGTTTAAACAAAGATATTCTAAGGCGCGGCACATTTAGTAACAAAATTTTCCCCTGCAGGGCATTAACAGAAGGGCTATAGAGAGAACTAAGTGATTCAATGGATGCATTGTACTGGAAAGCTTTTTAAAACCTGTATGCTGGATATTAAGTGTGCAGCAGGACTCTTACATTCCCTAACATCCACAGAGTCCTGGGTTAGTTGAAAGAACAAGCAAAATAGGGGAGAAAATGTGAATATAATTACGGAAATATTGGACAATGTCACTGCAACTGTCAATGAAGAATATCACAAACACTCAAGTAGTACCACAGTAAAGCTGAAAAGAAACAATGACAGCCCAAGCCCCACACTTGCTAGTTACTAAGTCATAAGAGAGCCTGCTGACATGCAGCTTGCATAGGGCATGGTGATCGTGTGTTTCTAGAGACCTCTGAAACAGAAGGGAGTTTGCTAAAGAGGAAGCCAAAGAGAATCAAGCGGGAGAGAATGTGTTCAACATAGAGAAGAAATTATAATTAAAACATTACCTAAAAAGAAAGGCTTTCATTTTAAGGAGAAAACTACACATTTCATAGTCATTCATCACGCATATTTAAGAGTGATATCTAAATCTTGGAAATAGTAGATTTTGAACAATTTGCTGGAACACTGTTATTATCATAATCATCATCTGTGGTATCAAAGAATTTGAACACTCTGTGGACAACATCAGCATCAAGAATCTGAAGCAAGGTCAATAACTTATGTTTCCAGCAGAAGGCATATATCTTAGAGTGAAGGAAATCAAATATGAGAATAGTTGCTAAGTTGTTCAAGTAGTTGTCTGTCCCTTAGGCTCTAGAAAGTGCCACTGCTGTGGAAAACATTCTGCATTGTTCCTGTTCCAAAGAAGGCAGGCACCACTTGACCTAATGACTACAGAAGAGTGGCACTTATGTCTCACATCATGAAGACCTTTGACAGACTAGTCCTGGACTATATGAGTCCTCTTATAGTAGACCACCTGGACCCACTACAGTTTGCCTATTGGACAAAGATCAGAGTGCAAGATGCAATTATCTGTCTGCACCACATGCTTTATTCTCACCTGGACAAAGGTGGCAGCACTATAACTATGTTTTTTTGATTTTTCCAGTGTTTTCAATACCATCCAACCATCACTGTTAAGGGGTAAACTCAGAGATATGCAGGTGGATAAGCCTATGATGTACTGGATAATGGACTGTCAGGCAGACAGCACTTTGTGAGACTCAAGGACTGTGTCTGTGATAAAAATGTGAGCAACACTGGAGCACCCCAAGGAATAGTCTTGTCTCATTTTCTCTTCACTCTGTACACCTCAGACTATAAATATAACACCAGGTCATGTTGCAGAAATTCTGAGTTGATTTTGCACTTAAATGGTGTACAGATAAAGGAGATGAGACTGAGTATAGGAGTCAGGTGGAGAAGTTTACTACTTGGTGCAAACAGAATTGTCTGCAACTTAGCATCAACAAAACCAAGGTAATGGTTATTGACTTTCGCTGCACCAAAGATCCTCTCTGTCCAGTCATTATTCATGAAGTGGATTCAGAGGTGGTCTACTGCTACAAGTACATGGGGGTCCACATTAATGACAGGTGGGACTGATCTTAGAACACAGAGGAACTATACAAGAAAGGTTAGAGCAGTCTCTTTTTCCTCATGAGACTGTGTTTCTTTAAAATTGGAAGTGGGAAATTACATTCTTTGTATCTTCTACAACTGTGTGATGACCAATGTAATTTTTTATGCTGTGGTGTGTTGAGCTGGTAAAATCACTTCAAGACAGTCCACCAAATCAACAAGCTAACTGAAAGGGCAAGTTCAATTAAATGACACACTTTGGTCCCCCTGGAGGTCATTGCCAAGTAGAGAAATAAAACAAAACTGAGTGCCATTATGAACAATGCTGCACATCCTCTCTCTGACATACTAACACTGAGGACTTTCAGCCAACCAATTATTCAGCAAAAGTCGGTCAAGAAACACTACTGGGGCACCATTTTACCAACAGTAATACTCCTGCATAATGCCTTACTATGACTGTGACTGCCAAGTCAGACGTTTTCTTTCTTTTTAATTTTCTGCCTTTTTAGTCATTCTGGTGTGTGTTCAAACCAAAGTGCAAGTATACTGTTTATATATTTATTTATCTATCTACTTATGCATTTATTCATTTAAAGAGCTTCTGAAAATAGCCAAATATCCTCCTGGGGACAAATAAAGATCTATCTATCTATCTAATTAGGTAGACTTTTCATTAACCATAAATGTCATGTATGACTGAATCCAAGTTGTATTCCATTGCCAGCTTCTCTACATCACATCATTTAAAGTTAGACAGCATGATTGAAAACACGGCTAGGTATCCAGCCTGGATATTACTGGATTTAGTAAGTTCTCTGATTGCCGGATACCTAATCCAGTACTGATGGCAAGATTCAAGCTGGAAAATTGGAAAGTAGAAGTAGAAGCTTATTTCTTTTGTTCCCAGAAGTGGTTTGGTTTTCCACTGGCGGTTTCCTCAAATATCAACTTGTTATGTCATTATATAACATCAATTCAAAGTCTGAACACAGCATGAGTGTATGTGCTTACGGAGAAGTGAAACAAAAGCTTAGTGTTTAGGGTTCAAAATGGATCCAGCTTTCAAATGGAAAGAATAGAATCATAAAATAATTTTTGCATATTGTGTTTTATAAGAGTTATAAGTGATAGTTTGAGGACTAGCACTAAAATCCTTTTTTTCTAGCAAGTCTGTCCATTGACACATTCAGTTCTGTCTTCACAAACAAGTAAGACGGAACAGCCCTTTCTCAGCACTAGAAATGTGAGTAAACCTATAAAATAATTGAATGTTGAAATCTGCCTGTTAATTGATGAATAAATGCCAAATTTAAGCAGAAATCTGTAGGTCTGAGAGTCTGGCAGAAGGATGATGACTGCGAGTGTACTTTTGGTTTTATTTGATGTACATTACAAATTCATAGTTACTCTTAATTGTACTTGTCCATTAAGATAAAAAAATTAAGGAAAAAAATGGGGAAAAAACTTTCTGTCATTTTAAAGAAGTATATTTTAACTGTAATCACACATTCAATTTGTACTTGTTCATTATAAGTAATAAAAATACTCAATGCATAGTGCATGTAATTTATGAAAGGAATAGTAAAACGTGAAAGACTAAATTATGCATTGTTGATTTCTTACTAAATAATGGTGTTCTTTAGACAGTCAGTTGATCAATGCTATTTAATTGGTATTTTGTCATTAAAGATGTAATTTGCAACTGGTACGATAACAATTTTACATATTAGTTTCCTACTAAAACTATATCTGCTAAACTTTTCTTTGAAAAATAAAAATAATGTACTTCTTACGTATAAAACACATTCTACTTGCCATCAATTATTCTATGTAAATATAGCTAAAAGCCAATTGATCCTGCATAGTCTTTGGTTTCACAACTCCAAGACTGGGTAGCAATGCAGACTCTAGCTTGGTGAGATTCATCATATTTCTGAAGATTACCGGAGGGCTACACTTCAAGTTCATACTTTTAATTGCTTCTCCTTTTTTGTCACTTTCTACCCAGTTGTGTACAAAGCATCAATTTGAATTAGAGCAAAGGTATAAAAATACTTTACAGTCAGATAAGCTGACATTTAAGGCAAGTCTTAGCTGTGGGTTTGAGGAGTACAGTATTTGGTAAGTATTTTTACAAGTGGCTTTTTGAAATCCTTATGTAACCTCTTCATTTCTGTAACCTTTTTCAGTGTTTGACATCTTCTTGGCTGCAGAATACAAAGTGAGAAATAATTCCACAGCGTCATTCAAAATCACTTTTTGTGGAACTCCAAAATATTTTTATAGACATTTATGAACAGCTTAATTATACATGTCAGACGTCATTTTCCAGATTCATGCTGCACTGCATTAGTGTCATTCCAGGGCCTTATTGTTCCATTATTTGACTGTTAGATTAAATTAAAACTGTGCATAAAATACACTAATGTTGAATAGTAGCAGATTTTAAATCTATAAATTAAAAAGTGAGCCTCCTACTAAAGAAGACTGAAAATAAATTAACATTTACCTTTTTGAAAAAGGATATTATAAAATAAAAACATCTAAGCATGTACCTGTTAAAAGTTATTGTCAATTATTGTTTATCTTTTGAAAAAACAGGGTGAAACAATTTTTGCATTATTTTTGGTAGGAAAATTAATAAAAATGTCATATATATATTTGTGGGTGTTCAAGCTTTGTCCCCAAACTGAAATGATGATCATAAAAGAACAGAAGTAACAAAAGAAAAGGGTTTTATTACCTAAAGCAGGTGAACATTCAACCCCTTGCCCATAACCACATTGGGGTTTAAGAATAACAAAAAGATGATGTTCAGACCATAGTACACAGTATACGATATCTATATTACTAAACAAAGGCTGTACATATGCACGGATGCCAGACGCACCGAAAGCACACGCGCACTGCGCCTCAGCGCCCCAGAGTCAAACCCAGCGGCTTCCCAGAGTCAGTAGGTGGCGCCCAAACAACACAACACAACACAACCTGTAAACTAAACTTCAGGTCACAATACAACCCCTGCCCGAACGCGAACACCACTGCATATACAACCTTTTGTATTGTATATATACAAGGATTGCAGAGGACAGAGGCCAGTGGCGAGAAGCACCAACAGTGCACGCGCACACGCACTGCGCCTCGGCTCCCCAGAGTCAAACCCAGCAGCTTCCCAGAGTCAGTAGGTGGCGCCCAAACAACACAGCACAGCCTGTAAACTAAACTTGAGGTAAAGCGTGCACGCCAGGTTGTATATATGCCCAGATGGCAGAGGCCACAAGCAAGCCGTACACACTACCACCGCTGCCCGAACACGACCGCCCACACCACCGCATATACCACCTTCATTTAGTAATGTAGCCCTCCAAGCCCGGATCCGCCTACATGCTCACTTCAGCAAGCGAATCCGCCGCCGTCAGCAGAAGACTTCTAGCTAACGACACAGCCATAGAAAAAACAAAAACAAGACCGCATAGATATAAACAATGAACGCAGGCGCCTATAACACGCTTCTGAAACACCAGAACCAGATAAGTCATGGCTCCAAAAAGAAACCGCTTTAGTACAAATATATTTATTTAATTAAATGAAAACTTTCCCAGGACGCACCCACCCTCCATGATTTTTCTTCCCTCCAAATATCAGAGGAAACAGAAAGTGATTGCCATTCTTGGATTTGCGATTCGTTTGAGAATCGTGGGTTTGCTGGTATATATATATAGCGTGATGGACGGTCACAGCCATTACCTGGTCGGGATGCCAACAGAATGGAAGGACTGGGGAAGAGGGTATTGGTGAGGCAATACCTCCCCTGGGACGCTATAGGGAAGCGCTGCTAGGTATCTGTGGCACCACGGATTCCCGCATGGCACACTGGGAGATGGAGTTTGGTACAGCCCTGCAGGGTTCCTAGGGGGCTGCCAGGGTTGAGCTGCAGAGCCCAATAATGGACTTCTACTGCACCTGGGAGTGATTCCAGATAATCTTGATAAGACACCTGGAACACTCCCAGGACCTGAATAAAAGGAGCCCCCTCACTCCATTCGGGGAGCCAGAATTGGGATGAGGTGGATGAAGCTTGCAGGGAGAGGAGTGGAGGTGAGAGAAAAGAAGTGTGTTTGGTTTTTTGTGCTTTATTGTACTGTGCTCTGTAGTGGGGAGCAAAGAGAAAGCACTGCCCCACTTGGACTAAAACGAGAGTGGACCAAACCTTTTTATG
>JANRMT010062791.1:38747760-38779739 GCA_026402145.1 Polypterus bichir lapradei
ACTGTATGTTAGTATTCTGAATGTTCATAGAGCAGGAATATCATGAAGTCAATGTGCGGCGATTGCTGTCTGCTGTCTGTGTGCAAGAGGAAGTCAGTTTAAGAAGCGCATAGAGATTAAAAACTGGGTCGGGGAACACTTAATAAAAAGCATTTAATGTGCTACATTAACTTAGACGGGAGTTTGAGAAAATCTAGTAAATTAAACATTCATTTTAAGATGAAGTTTAGTTTGCGACATTCTACTGACAAAATAAACTATTAGAATAAAGTGGAAATGTCGACTTTAATCTCAACATACATAGCGAGAATAAAGTGGAAATGTCGAGAATAAAGTCAACATGTCGACTTTAATCTCGACATAAATGGCGAGAATAAAGTGGAAATGTCGAGAATAAAGTCAACATGTCGACTTTAATCTCGACATTTAGATTTTTTTTTCTTCACTGGTCCGTATTTTTTTTTTCACCGTGGCCCTAATACGCTTCCGTATCATCATGGGTTGTGTATTGAGTGATTTAACAAATCTGTTTTATTAATCGGTTTGTTGTTGTTTTTTTACCACGTCATCTATTTATGAAACTACAGTATGTTGACAGTACAAGAACTGCCTGTACAGTATATTAAAGATACGGTATAGGGCTTCCTGGACACTGCAGTTAACTGAAGCAGTCAATGCTCCATCTGGCGGGATTATACAGCATTGCAACCATCTTTTTAGAAAGCGCATGGGGGCGTTTATGGGGCGGGGCATCATTAACTGCGTCATCGTGGGTTATCACATTCCGTGCATGGATCGTGCATGGTCCTGTCATGGTGCTGTCATGGACCTGTCATGCTCCAGGCGGCTGTTTGACGTGGCTCCCACTGTATACGGTACCGGCTTTGCTCACCTGTACCGCCACATCATGTAATACGGGAGGATCCCGTCTAATTCTCAGAAGGTACTCCATTACCTTTCAGATGGGCACCTCAGCTGTTTCTCCCGGATCCCTGACGATCTTCTTAATTGCCGCCAGCATCTGGAAAATACCTCGTACGGGCTCAATTAATTTCTCAAGTTCCGGTACGTCGAAAGAGTTAATTAATTCGGCCAGAGGTATACTTACTTCCTCTTTCTTCATACCTACCGGCCGGGAGCCAATGAGTCCGTTTGTTGTCGGCACGTGCTCTGACGGGTCTCATGGAGGCTTCTGGGAAATGTAGTTCTTTGGGTTTGAGGACCGGGTTGCCTTCTTCGGCGGACTGTGGCCTGTTTTTATTAATTTATTTACAGCCCGATCAGTCATTTCCTGGCCCTTGTTACCTTCTTGCGGGGAGAGTGGTGCTTCGCTCACCTCCCCCTTCCCCGTCAGAAAGTCTAAGTCCGTGTCTTCGGCTACGAAGATGCAAACAGTGGGATGCGGACCTCCTTCTTCTCAGAAAACACCGGAGTTGATGACGTGTCCCTTGCCGGCCGCCGACATGCGGAAGTCTTCTTCCATGCTCTCTGGCGCGAACAGGAGCGTGCCATTGTCTTCGGGTAAGTCTCCTTTCTCCCGCGGAGCCTCCAGGTGATCATCTCTGAGGTACATGCACGGGATAAAAGTGTGTTATTTTAAACGGGTTATCGATGACATTCCCGGCACGTACCTCAGAGCGATCGTCGTTCCCTGGATGTTTCTCCGGACTTGTGAGGCCGCTCCGTAACTCCTCCCGAGCGTCGGCCATTATGAGCATGGCTCTCCCGCTGGCGATACTGCTCTGCTTGCCCTTCTTCCTTCCCATTCCGGACTTGGTGAAGGTAGGTTCCGGCGTTGTTGCTGCGTGTCTGAACGATGTCTTCTCAGGGTTCTCTGCCCACAGAAAATTTAAATACAGGTCCTCTGCAAATGACACTAGAGAATCCTGCCGACTACGCCACTGTGACAGATAGGAGGCGCTATTGCTCCCTTGAACCCTCCGATCAAACGTCAGTCCAAATATTGACTTTATTAATAATGTTCAGTGCACAAAGCACCCTCTTCACCACTATACTCATTAAATAAGCCACAATACTACAATAAACAATCCTCCAACTCCCAGACGCGTTGCCACCCTTCCACCCAGCTCAGCTCGCCGTCTGGGAGCTCCCACAGTCCTTTTATATTCCCTGACCCGGAAATGTTCCAATCCCCAGTCAATGTGATCTCCTATCACTTCACCCAGCTGTGCCAAGCACTGTGTCGACCGTCTTCGGGTGTTCTGGAAGAATGAGATACTTTTTCCTTACTTATTCTTATGGACATCCTTACGTTTAGCCCTCCTGGGACACTACATATTAGTATGGGGTACAGTGCCCACTTTAACAGTGGTACCTTACTTGCATCAGCCTAAAATGCATACTCTGCAATGGCATCTTACAGCTTGGCTGCAGCCTCTTATGTATACTGAATAATAGCTATGATGTATCCTAATCTTAAAATTCATCTTTAGGAAAGGAGCCTGCCAGATACAGTATACTGCATGCATGTACTGCAAAGTTGCCACAAAACTTCCACAGAAATCTCACACTTTTGGATTGATTGGGTGATCATTTGCCCACAGACACCAAACATAGTGCAAAAAAATACATTTTAAGTCTTAACAGAAAAGTATAAAAATGTAATTAATACATTCTGATTCTTTCCAATGAAAATGCAACTTGGGTAGCTACAGGAATCAGTTTTTGGCAGTGCCTTTCAATTGATGTCATAAGGGTGCTATACTGTTGGATGGAATTCAGGAAATTCTAGCCAACAAAAATGCTAACATTTAATAGGTCTCTAAACAAAGGAGAATGTTTCTTAAATTCCTTAGGTGCAGTTTAAATTATCTCTAAAAACAGGAAGAATATATCTACAGTCCTTTAAAAGATGAACTCAATTCCAGACAAGGCTGCTGGAAGCTTCCACAGTTTAAGTGAAAGACCAGCATTTTAAATATAATTTAGATTTATTGTTTCAAATTTGTGAAGATTCTGTTTCTGAATGTGAAGAATAGGAGTGCTGTAGGGAACAAGTTAAAAGCTAAACATGGGAAGCTTTTACTTAGAAGACACGTCAGACATTTTATGGAAGGTGTTGGTGGTGGCTGTGTGGAAAATACAGATTGAAGGAAAAAGAAATTGTCTGCATTTGTATTTGAATGTCACCTACGTCTTCACACTCAAACACATGTCCTCTTCTTAGATAGAGAGGCCCTGGGGTTACGCCAACATAATCTTTAGGCCATTAACAAGAGACTAACAGCTGTGTACAGTGGCTCTCACTGTAGTTGTGACCAGTAATCAGTGTGGTAGCAACCCATACACTAGACACAACCACCACGACAAAAGTCCAAGGTTCCAATACAAGGTTTATTTGTACAAATACCTTCTCAATGTCTTGTTTATAATAATAAACACCAGCACAATTATCTTCTTCTTTCTTTTTCCTTCTAATCCTCCAGTCCATCTTCTACACAACTCCAACTCGCTTCTATGAGGCAGATCGGCATCTTTAATCTGAAACCCAGTAGTCCTTACATTGTTAGGGCACAGCCTGTAGGAAGCCCCTCCAGGTCAAATGGAAGTTCCCCAAAGTAGGGCCCATAAATCCCTCCAGTACTTCCTAGTGGCCCCCACGGACCAGAGCCAAACTGCTCCATGGAACTACAGTTCCCAATATGCCTTGTGGAGGGCTGTATGAGCAACATCGCCCAGGGATGCTGTCACCTGGCATGTCAGAGAAGCATGTAACCCTGACAGGTTGTCTCCCTCTGCCCTTCCATCACATTGGCCTCCTGCCCAGGTAATGCTACTTGGTCCGTTCTTTCCAGCATGCCAGTATATCCTGCTTTCTGCATTTGCATCTCCTGACAAACTGGCTAAGGCAGGGAATACCCTGTCACTCTTCCTGCCCACTTGCCATCTGGGCCTGGGGAGTAAGGGCAAGAATGCCAAATGTTAATTGTATCGTCTCATCATTTTCTGCGATATAAATAAAGTAATAACACATAATTTGTTATGGATTTGAAAAACAAGGGAGAGGACACGGTGAACAGTTCCACTGCTGCTTCAGTTCCAGTTCCAGTACAAGTGAAAAGAATTGCACTAATAAGCAAAGCTTGTTGATTACATGTGATGGCTTGAATGTTCCAACAGTGCTCTTGTCATAAATTATCATGTAAAGCTTTAAGAAATGGACATTAACCTGTAGAATTCAGTGGGCTATATTGAAATACAAAAAAATCTTGCCTAGTGCACTCACAAAAAGGGCATGAGAGGGATCTCATAAAAAATAAGATGCTATACCATTAAATGATATATACTCTAAGCTCTTAACAGGTATACTAGAGGTTGTGAAAATGCTTCCTACTGTTAGCCCAAAAACTGCAGGGAGTGAACATGCTTTTTCATGCCAAAGCCTCATTTTTACTTACATGTGGTTAAAATTTGAATGCAACTTTATACACAGATAACTGACTGTGGTCAGCTAAAGGTGTATAACACTGTAAAAGGACATAGTGCACATCAGAATAACCCTGAAGTTCAAAGTGATGTTTTTAACAGGGAAACTAATTGAGTTTGAAAATTATGAATGCAGTATTTCAGTTCATTTTTGATAAATTATTTTCAAGTACCTCTGGTGGGCTGGCACCCTCCTGGGGTTTGTTTCCTGCCTTGCGCCCTGTGTTGGCTGGGATTGGCTTCAGAAGACCCCCGTGACCCTGTAGTTAGGATATAGCAGGTTGGATAATGGATGGATGGATGGATTTTCATGTACACTGGAAAAATGACCACACATTAGCATGCATTAATGATTTAAAAATCATCTATTGGTTAAAATATTAGATGGCAGTTGTATTTATATTGTGGTAGAAGAGTGCTATGCATACTTGTACAAAAATGCTTTGCAAATAATCATTGCTATTAAAGGTTGCAGGTAATCCTCCACCCCATATATAAAGATGGGTTACCTGTCTTGCTATATGGTTGCGAGACATGGACGCTATCCAGTGGCCTGAGATGAAGACTGGACTTCTTTGGTACTGTGTCTCTCCGGAAAAGCCTTGGATAGTGTTGGTTTGACTTTGTGTTGAATGAGCAGTTGCTCATGAAGTCCCGAATGAGGCACATTACCTGCATTGTGAGGGAGCGTCAGTTACGGCACTACGGCCATGTGGCGCATTTCCCCGAGGGAAATAATAAATAAATAATCTCGCTCCATCTTGTATATATATATATATATCTTATATATCAGAATATCTGACACCTTATATTCCAAATCGTAACCTTAGATCCTCAAATGAGTGTCTACTTAGAATTCCAAATGCTAAACTTAAAAGAAGTGGTGAGGCGGCCTTCTGCTGTTATGCACCTAAAATCTGGAATAGCCTACCAATAGGAATTCGCCAGGCTAATACAGTGGAGCACTTTAAAAAACTGCTGAAAACACATTACTTTAACATGGCTTTCTCCTAACTTCACTTTAACTTAATACTGATACTCTGTATGTTCAGTTCATCATAATAACTATTCATAGTGGCTCTAAAATCCGTACTGACCCCAACTCTCTCTTCTGTTTCTTTTTCCGGTTTCTTTGTGGTGGCGGTCTGCGCCACCACCACCTACTCAAAGCATCATGATGCTCCAACATTGATGGACTGAAAGCCAGAAGTCTACGTGACCATCATCATCATCAAGTCCTTCCATGAGAACCCTAAATACAAAGAGGACTGTTTCATTTATGTTAGGTAGATTGCCCAGAGGGGACTGGGCGGTCTCTTGGTCTGGAATCCCTGCAGATTTTATTTTTTTCTCCAGCCGTCTGGAGTTTTTTTTTTGTTTTTTCTGTCCACCCTGGCCATCGGACCTTACTTATTCTATGTTAATGAATGTTGACTTATTTTTATTTTTTATTGTGTCTTCTATTTTTCTATTTCTTCATTTTGTAAAGCACTTTGAGCTACATTTTTTTGTATGAAAATGTGCTATATAAATAAATGTTGTTGTTGTTGTTGAGGGTGATCCAGCTCATAAGATCCTCATTGTTAGGGACCCGAGTGGCTGAACCAGGTCAAGGGGTTGCCCACGTAAGACCTGGTTGCAGCGTGTCTGCCTGGGGGTTGCCAACCAGGATCCCAAGTTGTTTCGTTGTGTAGTGGGTACGGCAATGCACTGTACCAGTGCATGCTCCCCAACTTGACTTGACTTGCTACCAGAAAGCTTACCTGGACCAGCAGGTTTGCAAAGGTAGTAGCCCTGCAGACTACCATATGCATTTACAATTTGTCCACTCTTGTCCTCTATAGACAAGACCTCACTGCAAAATCTTTCTGATGTTGTGGTGATATTGCATTCTTTGCACATGCTGGTGAGGATACAACAAACATGAAACATGGGTAAATGTTTAAAGTAATAATTATACTTCAGTTTCATTAACTTTATGATAATATTAGGATAGTAAGTGTATTCAAAGATATAATTTAATTTATATGTTTATGGTTTATGAAGCTGTGTACTAACATTATGATTTTGCTATCATCATCACTGTGTGACATCAGTTTGAACATTTTTTAGGGAAATATGAAACTCAAAAAAAAAATTAAGCCAATGAATACAGCTAAATGGTTACATGTTATCTGAACTATTGTGCCTCAGGTGCGTATGTTTAATTAAAAGTCCCCTCAACATTCTGTAATTGTCACACCACTATTTTGCATCAAACACCTCCACATCTTGTTTCTGCCTTATTGACAGTATATAGATTTGTAGTCTGCGTGTTGTTAATATTCATGTTTGTCTCTTAGTTCGCATCTGTTATGATTGGTACATTTTATCAATTTTTTTCAGCTTTCCTATGGAGTTTTTTGAAAATCTTGGCAGCTAATCTGCGAGTTAATCTGATTTTGATGTTTCTGTTGTTTTATATAATTTCCTGTGGAAGATGTAAATATTTACTATCTTTCCATGACACCATCTTGAATATTGACGGGCAGCACCATTTTGAGTTTTTTCCTTCAGCTTTTGCTGAGGTAACTTCCTTAGAATTCTCCATGAACATACTGTGCGTGATGTCTTTGGGGTGACCCTATAAATGGTCATATTAGTGTGCTGTTTAGGCATCCATGTTTGGATTCTCTTAACCTTTTCTGTGCAATTCTTATTATATTTTTTTGAACATTTTTTCCCTTTAAACTTGAGTCTTGGATAGCATTTCTGACTTGGCAAAAGATTGGTTTGTCTTTTTGCCAATGACCCCTGCTTGTATTTTTGACCTCGCTTATCACTTGACAATAAATTAAAATTCTCTCTGATTCAGCAGAACAGCATCTGATTAATTAATTTTTATTAATTTTGTAAATTCAGGATAGGTATCAGTAAACATGGTCATATTGGATTTAAATCACTTTTAAAATCATCAATCTGAACTGTTAAACAAAAAAAATCAGATATGAGCCAAAAATAAGAATTGAGTCATGTTTAGCTGTAGTCTGAATGTAGCCTTAATAGTGTGTAGCAACATTTCATCTTATGTTTAACACCACAAGTTTTCTCTCGCAGTGCACTGGGATTGAGAGGGCACTGCCCCCACCACCCTTAGATTTGTGGAGGATCAGTTGCCCCATGCTGCCCATAGATGGCGCCTATACTGTAATTAGCCACAATATTGCATTTGAAATCTTTTGAATTGATTGGGTGGTCATCTATCCATGGACACCAGTCATAGCACACAATGTAGTAGACCTTAGGTAAACCACTCCTATTTTTGCTTTCAGAATCATTTTGCTCTTCAACAAAATAATAGCTCAGGATTCAGTTTCTTTTATTATTTCAATCACAGGTTTGGATTCAGTCTATTTTGTTTGTGGTTAAACATGTTTTCTGTAAAATCTTCCCAAAGGTAGTCAACTTCAATGTTTACTTTTCTACTTTGATATATACATGCAGGAGCTTGTTACAGAAGCTATCAAAGTAAGTATATTTATATTAGGAAAGCTCCCTACTTCTTAAGCTGATACTTGTTTAAAATGTTTTGGTACCTTAATTCTTTCCCTGGCAGCTAAATAACACCTCAGCTTTTTCCATTCCCTCTTCCTTGCTGGCAGTTATGTGATACCGGACTGGAAAGTGAATTGCAGCTACTTGAATCTCAAAAGTGCATTACAGAACTTGGAAAACTGATACAATTGCACTGTCAATTAGGTAAAGCACATATCAGAAAAGAAGCTTTTGTTTCAGCTTTCATAAATAAAGTAAAAATCCCACACTGTGCCAAAACTATAAATTGCCTAGTTTATTTATACAAAAGGACTTACTTGTGGCAGAAATTTTATATGGAATATCTCCGCATGTTCAACCTACAATTAATATTTTTCTGACATTGTGACAATTAAGACAATCCACAAGATTCTTTGAAACCCATTTTTAGTGTGACCTTTAATAATCATGACCACGTAACAAGTCTTTTATTTTTCCTTTGGTTAGTAGTCTTAACTGCACTGAAGCATAATCCACATGAATGTCTTAGTGGAGCAGCTGCTTTATTGGGTTTTTATACCTTAAAATGAGTGAGCCACCCATTTGCCCTTAGCGGAAACTGATTTAGTCAGGATATGCAATCAACAAGACGTCAAACGTGTGGCAGGAGGATACTGGTCTGTGTCGACTCCAATGAATCCCACAGATGTTGGAGATTACATGCTGGCATATCCCTAGTTCTTCTGTCTTATCCCATATTATCTAAATGGAACTGAGAGCTGCTGATTATAAAGACCAATACATTTAAATTAATTCACTGACATGTTCCTGGAACGATTTGAGGACTTTCCAGTGCTTGTGCAGTGAAGTATTGTCCTTCTGAAAAAGCTCATTGGGTATGCTGCTTCCATGAACAAGAACCCATGTAAAACACTCTTAGTCAGGATAGTCCTTGTCAGATTTGGTCTTAAAGTATGTTTAGAGCCAAATCCATCTCAAAATGATCCGTCATGTTTAGAATAATAAGGAAATTAAGTATTTGCAATGACTTATAGTGGACTATTATAAGTTAGATATTATCTGCCCTCTGCAAGTTTCTTGCTGCTTGTCAGCTGTTGGCATAAATCAGCTTTTGTTCCTGACATCTGTTTACTCTGCATGGTAGTTTATTTGCATGCTCAATATAAACTTACAATCAAGAAAAAATAAATATTTACATTTTCTTGAAAACAGGACTTGGTCTGGTATTTATGTGAGTTTTTTAATTGAAGATGACTTTTCCAAGCCATCATGATGTAACCTTTTTAATCACTGGCTGTTGGGTTGTCAATGAGTTGTAGTCTTAAGAATGAGGCAAGCTCTGCACAGTACTGTCACTTGAAATATCCTCTGCTCTTAAACCAAAACATAGTCATACAATCCAATGTTTTTACATTCATTTTTTTTTTGTAAAACCAGCCTGTTCCATTCAGGTTCTAAAGAAGCCCAATGAAGATAGATTCCTGTGATTAAATAAGAGTGCAACTCAGAACACCCAAGTCACTCTCCTGTCCTGCCTCCAGATCACTGTACTGGGCAATGGTACTTTAGAGTGGTCATGTATGATACTTCCTTCAGTGACATCCACAACTTTCAGAGGAAAGTCCAGTCTGGTATGGTAGTTTGGGAAAGCAAGAGCCTTTGGTGTTGTGTTTTTTAAATGTATCAATCTGGGACACCAGTGCAAGAGAAAAGGATAAATAGGACAACAGCTGGTAGGTGACCCATCAGATGCCAGATGGTGTCTGAACATCATCTTGGAGAAAAAGTTTGCATAGCAGGTGAAATGGAAGCCACAAGACAATCAGGTTAACTGATGGTGACATAATATCCCTAGATAGGAAGGTATGGCCAGATCATCTGTTTAAGTGTTATGTCAGGGTAGACTTGCGGGAACCCAATACCTCTAAGAGATTATACAGTGTGAATACTTCTTTGAAGACCTATTGAGGGCTAGGGGTGCAGGGACATCAGAGTCCACTAGATAGTGGTCATTTAAGAAGTGATATCCAGAGCTTGGGCAGAAGTTACACTGATTGGTGGAATTAAGCCATCTTACACTTAAAAGTTCACCGAACCAAGAGACAAGAGGAGAGATGGGACAAAGTCTGATTGAGGGGAAAATGCCCAAGACAATCAAAAAGGAAGAGAGAGACAGCCTGGAAAAGCTAACACTTATGTGTGCTACTCAAGGGATGGACAAGTGGGACAGCCAAAGCAACAGACAGTTGGGACAACTACTTATTGAGTGTAAGATCATCTAAAGTGGTAACATGGTTCATTTTTTATTTGCCATATCTTTTTACTTTGTGTTCTGGAATCCAAGTTGCTGGATGTCATAACCAGCCCTTAAACTGATGTAAGTGCTGTGCAGAGTGAAGGCAGAACCTCTGTGTTTTTCCTAGTTGATTCTGGGGTTCGTCAGGGGTGTTTTCTTGCTCCGACCTTGTTCATGCTTGCATGGGGTCCAGCGCCTGTGGGGCATCTGTTGGTAAAGAAAGATTCACTGATCTTGACTTTCCTGATGATGCTGTGATCTTCACGGAGTCAATGGAGGCTCTGATTGGGGCTCTCGAGGGACTGAGTGAGGAGCCTGAGTGTTTGGGCTTGTGAGTGTCCTGGATAAAAACTAAGATCCAGGCCTTTAATGACCTTGGGCACAGCCATAAACAATGTCTGTCTTAGCGGGGGGAATGTCAACCTTATCGAGAGGTTTACTTACCTTGGCAGTGACATTCATGTCTATGGTGACTTTTCCTATGATGTTAGCAGACGTATTAGGAGAGCATGGGGGTCATGAGGTTGCTGGAAAGGGGTGTGTGGCACTCCCAATATCTTTGCAAAAGGATGAAGGTACAAGTCTTTAAAGTCCTGGTGCTCCCTGTTTTGCTATATGGTTGTGAGACATGGACACTATCCAGTGACCTGAAAGGAAGACTGGACTACTTCGGTACTGTGTCTCTTCGGAGAATCCTTGGATATTACTGGTTTGACTTTGTGTCGAATGAACGTTTGCTCACGGAGTCCTGAATGAGGCACATTACCTGCTTTGTGAGGGAACGTCAGTTATGGCACTACTGTCATGTGGCATGATTCCCTGAGGGTAATCCGGTTCAAAGGATCCTCATTGTAGTGGACCTGAGCAACTGGACCAGGCCAAGGGGACGCCCACATAACACCTGGCTGCAGAAGATTGATAGTCATTTCCAGAGGATGGGATTGGACTGCATGTCTGCCTGGGGGGGGTTGCTAACCAGGATCCCGATCTGTTTCGTCATGTGGTGGGTGCAGCAACACACTGTACCAGTATATGTGCCTCAACCTAACCTGACCTAACCTGTGTTCTCTTCATTTATTCCTCGTTTGTGTTGTTTTATAACAAATTCATAAATTTTATACATTTGGGCTTTTTGTCATTATTTCGGTTATGGAGAGACTCCACAACAAAGTACTCATTACGATGTAAAATAGTTTACATGGAGTTATGCAACAGCAAGATTATATTCAAGGAAAATCCATGATCACCCCTTACACCTACAATAGAACTCATATTTCATTAATTTGGCAATTCCATATCAATACTAAACATATTATGTGCAACCACTGAATACTGAATTAAAATTTGGCATCAGTTTTCATCAGTTTAGATTTTGATTCTTCATGACCCTGCTAGTGAAAAGGTGTGTTAGAAACTAAAAGGATGGACCAAACGTTATCTCATTCTAAGTTTTTGTTGAAGATTTGCAATTAAACAAAATAATTCATAATAAGGTCTTTCCAGAATGTTTTTTGGAATAACTGAAATGTTCTTAGTCCATTCATTAAGGTTCATAATGTAGTTTTACTGTGCAGTTACCCATCTCTCCATTTACTGTTTTTCCTATTGTAGCATAGATCATATCAGACAGAATTCATGGACAGTTTTAGGAGGTTTTATTTATGCACACAACCTTATTCAAATTTAGAGTTTTCTATTTATAAACAGTAGGTCTTTGGACTGAGAGGAAATGAGATTACTTAAAAAAACAGCAAATGGGTGAGCATATTAAATTTGCAAGGAGTTCATAGAAAGCAATTCTGTGGAGCTGTGTAAAGGAAGCACTAACAACTGCAGTACTGTAGTGCCCTAAACGTTATTATGTCAAATAATTTACAGCTTTCTCGTTTTCTTTTCTAAAAAAGATTTGTGAAAACACTTTGTATACAGCTGGCCAACATGTTTGAATGAATGTCCCGATGACCCCACTGGTCAATGGTTAATCAACGCAGGCTGTTATGAGTTAGTTCTGGACCGGATTAAATGACAAATGTCTTACTCAAATGTGACAAATCCAGGGTGTGGAAATGTACACCGTGTTGGAAATAAAGGAATGGGTGTGTAATGTATATGATAAGTTTTCTGCTTTGGAATCCAATGCACGAATGTCATTTTTCTGCAAAATATCAGATTTTCCAAAAAAACATTTTTTCAGGCAATTATTTTGTTAAGAATCTTAGAATATCTATTCAACAGATAACTCATTTTTTCTGTTGCTTTGGTGTGTACAAATATATAACAGGAAAGATTTACTTGCAAAGGAAAATATTTCAGATTTGTACTATGTCTAAGCAAGAGTGATTCAGTTTGACATTAGAGCTGCTTTCAATTTTCTCTTTGTTGTAAGTGGTTTGCTTCAGCCTAAGGACCAAACGTCCTGCTTCTTTCAGGACCGTCTAGTTCATACTTAACAACACATATCCTGTGAGCATTAACTAAGCTCAGTGTCTGTGAGATATCATTTTTTAAACATGACTCTAAAATCCCATCCACATTTACTCTGTTACATGCACGAACATGTACATGTACATGTACTCCCTGTGGAGTGGGAACATCATGCACTGGATAGCATTGCCACTTCACAGATCTATTATCCTGGGTGCAAATACCATGTCTTGTCACTGTTTGTGTGGAGTGCACACTTTCTTTCCGTGTCTGAGAGCATTTTCCTCGGGTTATTCCAGTTTTCTTTCCACATTCCCAAAGATCTGCACATGTGGAGAACTGTTTATTCCAAATTAACCATGCATGTGAAGGCCCAGAAAACGACTACTGTTGTCACTAAGTATGTCTCCCAATTTGTACCTGATACTACTAGATTATGCTTTGGACCCCAAAACCCTCAGTTGGACTAAGCATGTTGGGAACATTACAGATACATTACTCTAGTCAGCTTGTTTTAATAGCTTTCCATTTAACCCAGTGCACACAGCTGGCATACTCCTATTGAACCCAGGACATCAATAGATGTAAACCAAGGATGGAATGGACAATGAGGACACAAAGCACAGCTCTTTTAAATCCTGTGAAGTTAGGAGTAGTGTCCTAAAATAAAATGCTTTTATTCCTATTATTTAGAATAAGAACAAATTTGAGCCACTTAGGACTGTTTTCTACTCTGAGATGCTTGACAAATATGGAACACTGGTCAATGCTTAACACATTATTAAAATGTCAGCAAATTTTGACATAATAGTAAAATATTTGTTGTGTACTAACATTGGTCAGGCTTAGGTGTGTAAACTAAGGATTGGAAGAGCTTTTCAGTTGTACTGGCTATAAGCAGACTTCTGTTACCTTAGTAAGTTATTGACATCTAATGGCTACGTATTTTGAATAGGATGATATAAAGTAAAACACTTTCTAGAAACCCATGAGCACTATTATGACTGTTATACAGTAATCCCTCCTCGATCGCGGAGGTTGCATTCCAGAACCCCCCGCGATAGATGAAAATCCGCAAAGTAGATATGTTTGTATGGTTATTTTTATATATTGTAAGCCCTTATAAACTCTCCCACACTGTTAACATTATTAGAGCCCTCTAGACATGAAATAACACCCTTTATTCAAAAGTTTAAACTGTGCTCCATGACAAGACAGAGATGACAGTTCTTTCTCACAATTAAAAGAATGCAAATATATGTTCTCTTCAAAGGAGTGCGCGCATCAAGAGCAGAGAATTTCAGAGAGAGAGAGGGAGCGCTAGCTAAGAAAAGCAAACAATCAAAAAATCAATACGTGCTTTTGTGCTTTTAAGTATGCCGAAGCACCGCGATAAAGCGGCATTTTTTAGAGGAGAGTCTGTATCTTCTAAGGAAACAGTCTCTGTGCAAACAGCCCCTCTGCTCACACCCCCTCCTTCAGGCACAGAGAACATCAGAGAGGGGTGAGAGAGAGAGAAAAGCAAACAATCAAGCACTGCGCGGGAAGCATATCTTATATCATTGAGGAGTTTGAGTTAATATGTAATACATGCTCTGATTGGGTATCTTCTAAGCCATCTGCCAATAGCGTCCCTTGTATGAAATCAACTGGGCAAACAAACTGAGGAAGCATGTACCATAGATTAAAAGACCTATTATCCGCAGAAATCCGTGAATCAGCGAAAAATCTGTGATATATATTTAGATATGCTTACATTTAAAATCCACGATATAGCAAGGGATTACTGTACAAATTGCCATTTACTGAAGTCCACTAGCATTGACTGTATTCCATTCAACAGTAAGTCACAGATAGTGATATACTTTATGTAAAGCAGCATATGCATGCACAGTTCCTCCCATAGCTCTTAACCCCATCTTGTATAAATGAAATGCATATAAATATATAAATGTTCTTTGGATGAAGCTAAAGATTCTGGGAAAGCATCTTCCAATAGAGAAAAAGGGTATTCTTAAGTGGAATCAACTGTATTTATGCAGGCCAAAAGCATTCCAGGCCAAGAGAACTGTCTATAGTTAAGACAAATATGGACTTGGAAGATCAAAGTGAATTTTATTCAGTAAGAAAAGCTCCCTTGTGACCTCCCATATTGCCAAAGTATGTTCATGGAAAAATAAGGAAAGACACATTTATGATCATAGCAGATTATTATCTTTTATAAAACTATAGCAAAAACACTTTAAGATGACTCAGATGTCCCTTTAAATATACAATATAGTTTGATTGAGAATTGGGTCAAAATTATGTCAACTTTATATGACATGGTTGTGTTTTGCACCGTTTTCACTCATTTTTCTTGGACACCTTGTTTATAATTTGATGTTTTTGGCACTGCACATAGGTGATATCACTGTTCACGCATTGCTAGGTGTATGTACAGTATGCATGCCTTCAATACATGGTAAGCAGCTAGAAACACATCTTTGTTTACTGGATGAGAATAACCTAACAGTTTCTAACTAAAACACAGGAAAACAGAGTTTGTAGTAAGGAAAAAGAACAATACAAAGACAAAAACATAGTGTTCTTTTGGCTTTTTTGATGGAAGTGTAGGAAGATTCAAGTATCAGTCACTTGTGAGGAACTGAATGAAGTCGATGTTATCCAAGGGAACCACAGTATTTTCTTTAGTTTACATTTTTACATTGACTTTGGCAGAGCCTTTATTTTCAGTATTTTCAGTTTAAGATGCTTTTAGAAAGAGGAAATGCCACGGTTATTATGCTGTTAGATTTAAGCACATTAATTACACTCTTCTATTACACATGCTTAAAAATGATGCTGGACACTCAGGCACTTTTCCTGAGTCCTTTAATGTATAGTTATCTTATGGTTTGTATTAAAATGTGGTTATAGCATCCCATCATTATCTTCTATCATATCTGAATATTATACCCCTTGATGTTAAGTACTCAGTCCTTTCAGCCATCACACTCTTTAGAGACTTAGAACATGATACCCTATATATAAGATTCTGTCTTTCTACTAATTATACATGTTTTATGTAAGCCCATATTTTTTGTTATTTATTATTATTATTATTACGTAATGTTTTTCTTTTCTTTCATCGATTTCTTTGACACTTGCAAAGCGCTTTTGATCTGCATTGTGTACATGAAAATGTGCTAGAGAAATAAATGTTGTTGCACTGAGACATACACTGTGACATACAGTGTGAAAAAAATTATATGAGTTTGGTTAATATGAGGATGACACTTGGCTGGATCTGTCATTCATATATAATGACATTTGTTCGATTTTGTTTAGATGAATTTCTTCATAGACTCAGAACATTAGTGGGAATGCGGCACAAAGTAATAAGATTTGGTCACTTTTTAACTCGGAGGACCTAACCTGTCTTTTGGCCTTGGAACCCTTGCATCTCACTGACTGGAGTTTTTATTTTTCTGCCCTCTCTGGCCATCGTTTTAATCATTAGAGACTTAAAAAGTTAATTTAGCAATTTCATCCATAGTTATTGACTTCACATTATTTGTATTATATAAGGGTGTATTGATTGATTCCTATTTATTATATTTGGTATTTCCTGTATTTATTAATTCATATCTTTACTCCTAATTTATCATTTTTTTGTTTTTACTTTTACTTTGACATATTGTAAAGCACTTTCAGTTGCATGTTTTTATGAAATTCAGCTAAGGAAATAAATGTTTTTGTTATTGTTGTTGTTAAACATTAGTGTTGCCAAATGAGTGCACACTTTTGTGTTACATTTGACACTAATTTATTCCTATTACTCTTGCATCAATGGACAATGTAAGACCTGCTCCTTCAGACTTACTCTTAGACAATATAGTGTAGAAACTTTAAAGTGATTACTGACTATGCAGGATCCAGAAAAGTAAATGAATGTATGTATTTCAAGTACAATTAATTCACTCAATGCTTTATTCACAAAAAGCTAAAACCATTCTATTTCTAACCAGCAGTAACTTTAAAAGGATTGCTAAAATGATGAACTTCTTAAGGGTTTCCCCTGAGTTCCAGCAAAATGTAGGACCAGTTTCAAAATCCTTGCTCTAATGTTCGAAGCTTGAAAACTTACAAAAAACTGGCTTGTAGAGTATACATTGCAATTGCTAGATGCTGAACTTATATAAATTTTAAGAATATTTAAAACTATTGTAGAAGCATTTAGATACAGGGCTCACAAACTGCAAAATGATCTACCACTTAGTAATGCCCCATCAATCTGCACCTCATCATAACAGAGTAATGACAATGTTCAGAAGTAGGGGAATGCTTGTTGTGGCTACATCTCCAGCGGTGAACGTCTTTCTACAAAGATATAGGGTGTGATAAGGATTAGACTAGGATCGCCCAACTAAAGAAGCAAGCCCAACAGGAACCTGGAAGAAGTTGAATGGCTAACACAGGCAATAGTGAATTCATTGGGACACTATTGAATTAGCAGGTAAAGATATGGCAACATATACAATCATCATGTCAAAAACTTGAGTATAATTAAACTGAAAAGGTCACCATCAGCTTCACAGTTTGCTAAATTTAACTCAGAGCAGATGCAGGAAAGCAAGGTGTTTAGTTAGTTGCAGTCAGGAATCACTCTGAGACATTGAACTGGGAAGACTAAGAAAGAAATATCCACCAACAGTGTGAAGACATAAAAAAATATATTGCTGGGACACTCAAAGTATATTATTGGAAAGCAGAAGAAGGCAGATAAAAGTCATAACATTGTATATGTTAGATAGGAAAAAGAAATGTAAAGATATTAAAAAGATTCCACTATCAGAAATAAATAACTAATGAAAACTATACAGCAAATGACTAGAATGAACAGGAAAGATGGATAGAATACTGTTAGGTGACATATGACAAAATAAAAGACATCAGTTGTTGTAGAAGTTGTTGTGGAGATCATTATTCCAATATCATTAAGGTGGATGTCCTTTATTACAACAAGCTTAAGGGAATCCAGTCATTATGACTAGATTGAGTAAAATATGATAGAGCTGATGCTTATGAAAAGTAGGACAACTAACATAACATTGATTTGATAGACATTAGTTTACACCAATCAACATACAGATAAATAGTATAATTCATAACACATCCTATATATTTGTCGATCTAAAGCTTCAAAAATAGTTAAACTAAAGTCTTTGGCAAATATCAATAAATAGGAACTTGTTGTATATAATTCTACCATTATAACTTTAAATTTTATAAGATCTCATTACCTCCATTCCGAATGTGCTGGAAACAAATTGTACAGAAACTATAACAAGGGCACATTTAGAATATATCGCACACTCACATGGAAGAACACTGGTTAAGCTTACAAAAAAGAACCAAACATACCTTTGTCTGAAATTAAATGAACTATCAGCAGAAAAAAAAAATTAAATAACATTCCTGGAGGTAATAATAAACAAAATAAATGTGTTTAAATTTCATGGTGAAAAACCAGCAGAAGTCATGTTGTGTATATAAAGAGGTTTGAGAAACATGTGAACAACCAGACAAATAGACAGACATGGTAGTCATACCATTGGAAGACTATAACAATTCTAGATTATTGCTTTTGTATCACAAGCATGAAGGTCATTTGAGAGAGAATGCAAAACAAAATAGGGAAAAAAACACTTTGGAGCAAGCTGAAATAAGAACTAACCTTGTTGAGGAACAAGGGATCATTTAGCTAACATCAAACTGACCATAAAAACAAATTAATTTAGGTAACAATTCTGAAAAATCTTTGATTTTGGTATCTTATGACATATAGGAAATTAAATTTACACCACATCTTGCATAGTCACTACTTGTGTAGATGCAGGAAAAAACTAAGAACTGTAAAGAATCTGCTTGAATGCTTCTACATTAGAAAGGGTGTTTGCACCACGCCTTGTAAAATACTGGCCAAGTGGTAATGCATTTAGCCCTGGAAGAATAAAATACAGGATTATAATATTTAATCAAAATTATGTGAACAATATCATTTGGATTACAAATTCTCCCTCCAGTGTGCAAGAACATTTGCACAGGTAAGATTAGAGTGAAAACATCAATGACAACAAAACAAAAGCCATTGCAAGAGTTAATACTGAATATCACAATGACTGGTTGTCCAATTGTGAATCAACAAGCTGTCAAGGCCAAAATGTCTGCTAGACTGGAAGAAAGCCAGTTTTGAAGTAGATGTATATGCATGTCTTATTTAGCTATTTTTATAAAAATATAAGTACAGTAATCCCTCTTCAATCGCGGGGGTTGCGTTCCAGAACCCCCCACGATAGGTGAAAATCCGCGAAGTAGAAACCATATGTTTGTATGGTTATTTTTATATATTTTAAGCTCTTAGAAACTCTCCCACACTGTTTATAAATATTCTCTGCACAGTTATACAGTAAACCCTTGTTTATCGCGGTTAATCTGCTCCAGACAGATAAATGAATTTCCACAAGTAGGATTCTTTATTTATAAATCTAATATTTTCGCAGTTAGAGCATAGAAAACCTGTTTACGACCTTCTAAATATGTTTTTTAACATTATTAGACCCCTCTAGACATGAAATAACACCCTTTAGTCAAAAGTTTAAACTGTGCTCCATGACAAGACAGAGATGACAGTTCTTTCTCACAATTAAAAGAATGCAAACATATCTTCCTCTTCAAAGGAGTGCCGTCAGGAGCAAAAAATGTCAGAGAGAGTGAGAGAGACAGAGAAAAGCAAACAATCAAAAATCAATACGGGCTGTTAGAGCTTTGAAGTGTGCGAAGCACCGTGCAGGAAGCATATCGTATATCATTGAGGAGTTTTATTTAATACGTAATACGTGCTCTGATTGGGTAGCTTCTCAGCCATCCACCATTAGCGTCCCTTGTATGAAATCAACTGGGCAAACAAACTGAGGAAGCATGTACCATAAATTAAAAGACCCATTGTCCGCAGAAATCCGTGAACCAGCGAAAAATCCGTGATATATATTTAGATATTCTTACATTTAAAATCTGCGATGGAGTGAAGCCGCGAAAGTCGAAGCGCGATATAGCGAGGGATCACTATAACACAGTAATTATGAACAGTTACTAACCCATCTATGTTCATTTTGTGTTGTGATCACATTTTTGTTCTCTGTTTTTTCTACTTATTTACAGCATTAATATTATTATATTCACATATACACTGCTCAGAAAAATTAAGGGAACAGTTAATCATCACAGTCTAACACCAATATCAATCTGTCCAGTTAGGAAGCATAAGCTTCACCTGCTTTGGTGCAAATGAAATTGATGACAGGTGCTTTGGAGAGACAACATCAAGACACCCCTAAAAAGTGAATGGTTTTTTAGGTGGTGGCCACAGACAATTTCTGCACTCCTTATCCTTCTTGACTGATTCTTCTCTAGTTTTGTGTTTAGCTAGTGTCCTTGTCACTATTGGTAGCACGAGGTGGTACCTGCAGCCGATTCAGGTTGCACAGGTAGTCCAGCTTCTCCAGGATGGCACATTCATATGTGCTGTCACAAGAAGGCTTGCTGTGTCTCCCAACACAGTCTCAAGAGCATGGAGGAAATACCACCCATTACGTAAGGAGAGCAAAAGACTTGGTCAAAGAAGGGTGTTAGCCCAGAAGCAGGACAGTATCTGCTGCTTTGTGTGAGGAGGAAAAGGAGGAGCACTGCCAGAACCCTACAAAATGACCTCCAGCTGGCTACTGGTGTGCATGTTTCTGACCAGACCGTCAGAAATAGACACCATGTGGGTGGCATGAGGGCCTGACATCCTCTAGTGGGACCTGTGCTCACAGCCCATCACCATAAAGCTTGATTGATATTCAGCAGAGAATTCTACAATTGGAAGGTCTGCCATTGCCACCCGTTCTCTTCACAGATTACAGCAGGTTCGCACTGAGCACATGTGACAAGAGATGCCCGTGGTAAACATTATGCAGTCTTCAACAACATCCAGCATGACCGGTTTGGCAGTGGGTCAGTGATGGTCTGGGTTTGCATATTCTTGGAGGGTTGCACAGATATCCATGCTCTATGCAACGGTATGTAACAGTACTCTGACAGCTGTTAGGTACCAGAATGAAATCCTCAGAGCCAGAGTCTGACCGTACATTGGTGCAGGACGATGTCTGGCCTCATGTGGCCAGAGTGTGTAGGCAGTTCCTGGATGACAAAGGCATTGATGCCATTGACTGACCCACCAGGTCTAAATCAAATTGAGAACCTCTGGGATGTTATGTATCGGTGCATCCAACACCGTCAAGTAGCACCATATACTGTCCAGGAGCTCACTGATACCCTGATCAAGGTCTGGTAGGAGACACCATCTGCCATCTCATCAGGAGCATGCCCAGACATTGTTGGGAGTGCATACAAGCATGTGGGGGCCATACACACTATGAGTTGTTATGATGAAATTCACAGAAGTTGGATCAGGATGTGATATTAATTTCTAACTTTTTTGATTTTCACTGTGTTTTTGAATCCAGGGTTGGTGATTTTGGTTTCCATTGACCATTATTACATAATTTTTTCACTTGAACATTTCTTTCATTGACATCCAATGTGTGATTTAAGCGTTCCCTTAATTTTTTGTGAGCAGCATATTTATGTGCTTCTTAGTGCAGATAATTATGTGGAAATCAATAATTAGCATCTCCATGTGCAATAATTATATTCAGAATAATACTCTGTGACGCTGTGTTGTTTTGGTTCTGAATGTGACTGTTTTGTTACTGTTACTATAGCATTGCTTTGTTCACTCAGCCGGGAGTGCACTGCATGTAATGCCACAATGCAATGCTTGATAAACCTGGTGTCATGACCCCAAAAACATCTGTGGTTAGACACAAATAAAAGAAAACTTTTTTGACAAGTGACCTCTTAAAAGATTTCTGGCTAGTGCTTTTTGAATTTTTTTTTTGGTTGGCATTTCAAAATTATTGTAAAGTAGGACTGACTCTCTGATATTGTTCGCTTTACAGTAATAAACTAAATTGAATATAAGAATAGTTCTAGCCAAGTTTTGCCGAAGTATATCATGGACAGAAAAAATGACAAATGAAACTGTTTTGCAGGAAAATAGGAACAAGGTGTACATTGTTGTGCATAATCAAAAGAAGAAATGATTATCTTGGTCACAAACCAAGAAAATAGGAGATATATATGGAAAAAAGTTTGATATAATGCTGCACACAGACAACTTGAAAAAAAGACACAAGACAAAAGACATCACTAACTATAAGGGCCATACTAGCAGTACCTGGAGATATTCAGATGTTCAGAATTTCCTCTACTGTACCTTCATATCAATGAAGATGAGACATAATGATGATGATGATGATGCTTTTTGGAATTACAGAATAAGCTATTCATATTGCAACTACATTAGTTATTTGTTCAAAAATAAAAACTTTGTAAGTAATACTGTTATCAACCCTTGTAAATGTCTGTTCTTAGTATCCTACTGTGGCACTTTTTGAAAATGCACCTTGTAAAAAGCTATTTTTCCTGAATGAACAATGAAGTATTATAGTGACCAGCAGAGGTGGGTAGAGTAGCCAAAAATTGTACTCAAGTAAGAGTAGTGTTACTTGAAAATAATATTACTTAAGTAAAAAGTAGTCATCCAAATAATTACTCAAGTAAGAGTAAAAAAGTATTTGGTGAAAAGACTACTCAAGTACTGAGTAACTGTTTGATCATAATAAATTATTTATTTTTTAGAAATGTAATAAGACAGGCAAAAATATAAAATAATGTGCAAATTCTGCTATTTCCAAATAACAAAATAAAAAATGAGTAAAAACAAAATAACATCTTTACAAAATAGAGATGCACAAATAACACAAGGTTCCAAGTCTCAGTTTATCACAAACAAAGCTTTTGAAGCCAATACCTACAGTAGGTAACATGTATGTTTGAACAGTGCAAACTACTTAGTGACAAGATACACTGTACACTGACAGTATAATACTGCATATTCACTTGCCCTCCAAATAGCACAGCTGATAGAAAATAACATTAGAACAAGGCAGCTTGTGCATGTAACTGAAGTCTCACTTTACCTTGACTGTCTGTGTCTGTGCATGTTTGGTTAAAACGTGCTTGTTCTTCATTCAGTGAAGTGATGTTTAAGCTTCAGCAGGAGTTGGCTCTCAAGGTTCCTGCAGTGAAGCTGAGACCGTTTAACAGTGATCAGGAGCCCTGTATGACTAAAGTCTCTCACAGGCTGCAGGCACAGGAAGTTTGTGTGTGGTCATTTGACTGCATGGCTACGTCTGATTAGTGAAACGGAGTCATGTGATTATTGTTGCTACGTCTGATTGGTGAAACAGTCATGCAGTAGATCCACTGGCAAGTCTCTCTCCGACTAAAATATAGTGTATATAATGTGTAAATGGAAAGAAGTAATGAGTCGAGTGTTGCCCAATGTAGCGGAGTAAAAGTAGCGTTTCTTCTTCACAAATGTACTCAAGTAAAAGTAAAATGTATGGAGCAGTAAAACTAGTCGTAAAAGTACAATTTTTAAATGTAACAGAGTAAATTTTACTCATTACTACCCACCTCTGGTGACCAGACCATGATATTGCAGCTTTACATATTTTAAAGTTTTTGTGCATGAAACAAAATTTCCAAAAGACAGAGACAAGTCAGTTTTCCTAGAACAATAGAATTATGACTTTGCTAGTCATAAAGGACTATAGACCAAAAAGAAGGTTATTTTTTCCAACAATGCTGTTAACAGGTTTTCCTGTTATCGGACCATATAGGTGAAACTTATTTTAGCATAACAACCAGCTATACAGTTCTCTGTTACTGAGTCCTGGGTGTGTTTTTATATGTAAATATATGATTAACTGTCTTGCAGCTTTTTTATTAAGTCTTGTCATGCACGCATATCTGTTGATTAGCTTATTGGCTCAACTCAGGTATGTGATACCACTCCAGGATGAGATAGAGTGGTGTCACTAATAGTCTTGTCTCTTCCTTCTGTAGCCGCGAGAAGATGCCCATTGAGGGTGAGTGACTCCAACCTCCTTTCTCCGAGATGTTGTGCCAATTCTGGTCTGAATGATATAAAGACAAACATTCCTGGAATGTGGCATCTCAGTCCACACCCCAAACTACTGAAAGACGGGGCTCCATAGACAGACTGAAGCAATGAGCCATCAGTGGCAGTCACTATTTGCTTTACTGTGTGCTTGCACCATCATGTGACTGTTTATTTTTAAGCAAATGTCCTTTTTTTCAGACATTATTAAACGGGGTGGCCAGGTTCCAACTTTCCTTTGGCCTGTGTGGTGGCTCTGAGGCTAAGGTTCTGTGCTGGTATCTGGATTACTGGTTCAAATCCCGTTGCTCCCAGAAGGGACTCTACTCCATTTGACCCTTGAGCAAGGCCCTTAACCTGCAGTTGCTCCAGGGGCTCTGTACAATAGTTGACCCTGCACTCTGACCCCAAGGGGTATGTGATAACTGCATTCCGTTGTACCTGTACGAAGACAATAAAGTTGAATCATCATTACTGTGTAAGTGGCCTAAGACTGTTCCCATTGAAGTCTAATGATCCTTTCCAAACAAAATAATAATATTTATTATTATTTTTTTTCTGTGATTTAGAAAGATCAGAACACTATTTTTTGCCCCTTCAGCACTGTTAATAAAAAGTCTCTCTTTCTAAATTTCTGCAACACAAATATTCTTGCAGTTAATGACAGTTTGTCTTTGATTTTTTCAAAAGTTGTTAACATTTGACCACATTTATCTCTCATGATGTTTCTCAGGTCATTAAGCTCTTATCAACTGCCTTTTGGAGTTGCTTTTTTAACTTTTCTTATGAACCATCCTGGAGAATTCAGTACAAACTTTGTGTTTTTGTTAGGAAAATGTGTAAACTAGTAAGACATGATGGTGTTCATTTAGACAATGAAACAACTCACCAAGGACGTTCAGCTACCTTTGTCTTGGTGAATGTGCAGTCCCTACAAAATAAATTGGGTGCACAAAATGCAAGCACTTATCATAGAGCAACTATAGGCAGTTCTACGTCATGCCATTTACTGAGGTTAAAACACAATGAAGTAAGCAGTCTTGGTTCAAACACAATGAAGTAAGCAGTCTTTAAAAACCGAGTTTTCGGTTACGACGCACGACCGCGTGCACCATAGCAAACTGTTTTACACACTACATACAGCAATTCGCATCCGCGACAAACATGCGTCTTCTTCACTCATGGACAATTATATGTTGCTCTCTCCAGAGTTCCATTTTTTCATTCACTTTCTGTTGTATCCTCAAACCCTCCCTTTTTAGACAACTGTGTCTTTCCAGAAGTGTTCAACCATCAATAAATAATTGTGCGGCGTTTGTTATGCCACGGGTTCACTATTGTGTTGTATTTTGCTCTCTCCAGACTTCCATCTTTTCATTCACTTACTGTTGTATTCCCACACCAACCCGTTTTAGACACACCGTGTCTTTCCAGAAGTGTTTAGCATTCAATAAATAATTTTGCATGAGATTGAGCGTGCGTCTACCCGGCGTAGAGAGGCGTGGGTAAGCCGTTGAAACCCATTCGGGCTGCAAACCCACTAAGTGCGACTCATACGCTCCCACTGATTACATCCCTACCCTTTGTACACACCCCTCTCCCACCTCGCTACTACCGTGGTCAGGTGTCTTGGTGGATTATATATAAAAAAGCAGCCAAAACCACACAGAGCAATGAAAAGTCTACGTGAGTCACAGGTGCATCTGGACTGTGCAAAGACGACAACGACTCAAGTGACGAGTTGGAGGTGAGCACATGAGCAGGCAGTGCATACTGAATGAGAAATCAGCAGACTAGCATGATGGAGGGAGCGGAATGGACGTCCTTCTCCTCCCCTCCCTGAGCGCCGTCCACCCCCATCCCTCCGTCTGGCAGGAGAAGGCGTGATGGCGGTCCGCCAGTTTTCAGTCACGGACGATTGTGTGTTGGTTCGTTCCGTGAATTGTTACAATGTTGCTTTTCTTGCTGATTTATTACATTACCGATTTTTCAAATGTTAATTTTCTCCCTGTGCTTAAAAATCATTAAAACACCAGCCTGATTATGCGGCTTATGGTATGCCGCGGGTTGGCTATCTGTTATAAGAACTTTTCAAATCATTTGCTACTCTTTATGAATTCTCAACAATATTTGTTATAGCTGATCATTGTCCATGAGAGTCATGTCAGAGACAAAATTTAATGGGAAAAAAGCTACCAGACATTTCACTATATTTGTGAAATATCATTCTTATGTTACTTCATTAAATGCATCTTAAAGAGATCTCCCTCAAAGTTAATCAACAGGCAACAGTAGAACCAGGAGCAATACAGATCTTGCCAAATGCTCTACTTCAGTTAATGAAGGATACAATTGTTTTAATTAGCAAATCATTGAGGATCTTTTAACACAACACTGTGCACCTCCTCCCAGATTTAGAAGGCTGAAAATACATGAAGGGGACATTGAGATATGGACTAGTGATACTTCTCAATGATTTGACCATGCAGGTTAGAGCACTTTTGAACAACCAAATTCTTCAATTTGCAGACAATACTAGCGAACTCTGTTATATTTAGACAGGCATATTGTATGTATTATTTCTAAAATTATTAACTTACCTGTATATGATTGCAATAAGCCCCAATTCAACATATTCATTGGGATAATACTATTAAACAAGGAGAATGTCAGTTTTACCTAATAAAATGATGATGTTGCATGCTAGTACAACAGGATTTAAGATTTATAAAGGTAAAATTGAGCATAAATTTTCCATAAATTACTCTGTTTGGGTAGGCATGAGAGTTATGGTTGACCTACAGCAATCAAAGAGTAATAATGAAATAAGAATATCTGGTTTTAATTCTGATTTACATTCAGCTAGTGGGTTTTGTCTGAGATTGGATCTGTAATATTTTAATGAGGACTGAAGTTTGAGGCAGGAAATTACTGAAGGGGACACATTTTTTTTTGATCCAGTGAATAAATAAGCTAAAAGCAAATACAGCTTCTGAGCCAAACCTTATTAAAGAAAGAGCAGATGAGCTGAATTTGTTATTGTTTTTAGACTGTCGCTAGAACAGCATAAACTTACTAAACTGTGCAAATGGCTTACATTTGCTGAAAGTAAACATCCAGAACTTTAAATGACTGCAGACCTGTTACCATTACATCATTAGTAATGAAATTATTTTAAAAAATATTAAGAAGAACACAACTTAAAAGTCACAGGGTTTATTTGCAGACATCCCTGGTCACCCTCGTACCAGCAATTCCTAAAAATGTCCCTGCGCATGGCACGGAAAGTTTAAATTGCCATAGGTGCTAACTACATTTTTACAAGAAGAACCCAAAAATTGAAAATGTATATAGTTGTTGAATATGTTTTTCTTATCAACTGGGTCTCCAGAAGAGTGTATACTTGCACCTAATTTTAATTAAAAAGCTGATATTCTTTTCTTCTTCTTTCGGCTGCTCCCATTAGGGGTTGCCACAGCAGATCATCTTATTCCATATAAAATAAGCACATTTTAAAACTTGTGGGTGATTTTTAGTCAACTTAATGAAAAAAAATATGCCCTAGTGTAGTAGTTGATTATCTGGTTTACTGGTTCAGAAAATGTCCTAAAAGTTAACAGACCATGATGTCATATGTATCTACTGTATACTGTATTTACTGCTACTGTGTATTTATTATGTACATGAACTATGCTTGTAGAATTCAATCTTTTTCAACTTGATGTCTTGGTCTGCATTTAATAACCCTGTTTGTCAAAAAAGTTCTCCTTAATGACAATAGAATTTGAACTGAGATTGAACTGAATTGTGCGTCTCACCATATCATCTTGTCCAACTGATGGTCTCTGTGGGAATTTTAAAGTGCCTCATGACTACTCTCTTTACAGGCCTCTCTGAAAACGACTTAATTTGTTTCCTTCATGTTATTTAAAGATTAATTGTGAGAGTCACTTTAATACAGCAATAACAATATTTTCTGAAAAATATTTTTTAAATACAATGGATTGTTGAGCCTCAGTGCATGGAGTTCCATATTATGGTGTGTTTCATTTACAAATACAAAAACTACTTTGTACACAGACTGTTTCCTCCTTGGGGAGAGGGTGTCCTAGGAGCCTAAACTGGCAAGGTATACTTGAGTAAAAGCAGAAATGAGACTTTTGAAAATATTCTAGAGTCGTATATTTCTGAAAAAGCTGACTCGGTGTTGTAGTGTAGATATGTGAAAACGGAGAGCTTTGAAAACACAGACTCTGATTTTTTTGTGCTTGTTACATAGCCCTTCTGTGATTGAATCTTGCTTATTACATTTTCTCATCTGCTTTGCTCACTTTATACTCATGCATTACTCTCAATAACAATTCTACCTCATCATCAGTCCAAACAAAATAACCTGTTTTTTTTTTCTTTTTCATATCCGCCATTGCTGTTCTCCACGTGGAAAAGCAATATGCAAATTATTGTCTAGTGTGGAGGACACTTCTACTTCCGGTTTCCATGCATGCTGAGTGTAGGTGAACTTGTATATTTTAAGTGTTTTCGATCATTTTGCTGAATGTGATGCTGGAATAAAGGTGGGTGCCCCAGCTTTCCATGAGACCTACTGCACTGAATCCTCTCAGGTGAAGCATGGAAATAGTGAGGGATGAATTGTGCACGTTAAGGTTAGGTCAAATGGCCAGTTGGGCTTAGTGATATTTTGGCATTTGAGCCCCTGCAGATTTTTTTTTTTTAAGCTTAATTGGAGATTTTGTTTGGCTTTTTCCTCCCTTCCATCTGACCTTATTACCAAACTCATCTTTAGAGACTCACAATGTGATACTGTATATACAATGCTACCCTTTTACTAATTATACAGTATATCTATGTTTTATAAGATCGCATAGATTTTGTTTTTTTCTTACTTATTCATTATTTTTACCTAGTCTTATTTGTTTTTTCCTTTCTTGTAACTTTCTCTTTGACATTTTATAAAGAACTTTGAGGCACATTATTAGTACAGTATGAAAATGTGCTATAGAAAAAAATGTTGTTTTAGTGTGGGCAGAGATAATTTTGTAAACGATGTGAGAACACTTGTGGACAGAGTTTGTACTAGTTTAAAAATGCCCTTTTTTTAATAAAAACTTGGTAGTGTGGATAAAACCTATGATTCACTGGTACCTTGCTGGCTGTTATTCAGGACACAGAATGGAGAATGTTACCTAATCATTCAACTCATTAAGGGTTTTCTAGGGTGCAATAAAAGAAGCAGAGCTGTTTGGTGGCCTAAGGTCTTTAAGGATTCCTGGGTTACACACTAACCTAACCACCAAAACCCCAACAGGAGAAGAACAATGGAACAAATCAAATTCGAATATAGCACTTAAAGGTGCAAACTGTGCAAGAGAAAGGCCATTACCAGATACAGTAATTGTTAACGTTGAAAGGGAGTGTTCTGAATTTTGGTAAGTAAGAAACTTTCTTTGTCTCTTTAGAGCTCACTCTGACTAGTTTGTCACTAAATCAATTTCAAGTATGTGCATTTTCCAACTAAAATTTCACTCTCATCTGTTACAGTTACTGTAGAACTCAAATTTTGCCTTGACTTTTTTTCTTGGATATATTTCAGGAACTTTACCACTAAGTGTTGCATGTAGCCTCTGTTTTAAATTAAACTTTTAACAAAAATTTAAATAGCTGGTCATATCAGTTGATCATTTAAGCAACACTGAAACTCATACAGTTAAACATATGAGAATTGCACTAGCTATGTTATTTATCCTATGCCAGCATCAGATGTGTTAGCCAATGAAGCAAAAACTACAACGTAAGTAATCACATTAACATAAATATACTGTAATATTTATTTTAACTCCAAAGTGCAGGCTTTTGAAATTGCTTATATAAATAAATATGACTACTAATTTCTTTCATTTTTGTAACAGTGCTCTAGATTATATTAAAGGGGTTTAACAGCGATAAACCCCTTTGTGTTGTTTATCTCTGACTAAGGAGAGATTTCACATTATCAACAGATGTGTGGTCGAAATTTAACATCTTATTAAAGAAAGAAACATCCTCTTTAGTGGGCAAAAGGCTCTTAACCTAAGTACACTAAAGACTATCCTAACTCTAAGAAAAAACACTCCTAATCTAATGGCATGTTTTCTAATCTAAACCAGCACCTTATCCCCAAAAGAACAAATGAACATGCTTTCTCCTACGGTTTCAGGTCCGATGATTGGGATTGCGTCCTTCGGAGGGGAGTCCAATTCAGAGGGGAACATAATTACCTCGTCGGCTTTTCAACTTTTGGGATTCTGTTGGGAGTTCCCACCAGGGTACGGATTGCCTTAACGTTGGGTGCCAAAAACTGTGGTCGAAAATTAACATCTTATTAAAGAAAGAAACGTCCTCTTCAAAACCAGTCTGTTACAACATGGTCAGCATGATCAGAATAGTTAGAGAAACAAAGAATTGAGGTTCATTTTATAAACGGTTGAATAAACATACAGTGTCAATCAATGCATACAATCTATTCAGGTTGGTTCATTGGTTTACACCCAAATGATTTATATAAAACTAGCAAAATACCCGCGCTTCGCAGCGGCGAAGTACTGCCTTAAAATTTTTATTAAGTAGAAAATTAAACATTTTTAAACTGAGGGAAAAAGTCCTTCCGTCCCGTGAGTGCTACGCAGGCGCGGAGTTTCACACACGCCCCGTCCATTTTGCAATGCACGATGGGATTTGTAGTTTTGTTTTTCCAGTTAAAAGATGATTTTCTACTCCAGACTGTGTGATATCTTCTTCTTTCTTACTATATAAAAGCGGTCGGGATTGTCCTGTCCCGTGAGTGGAAAGCGTAGCGGTATTCCGCTTATCACAGACTTACTACTTGCAGCTTGCGGTACGAAGCGACATGATGTGAGCAGAGTTCTGGTGCTCCCATCGTTCCCTTGCTTTTGTGTGCGATGCGCTGGAAAAATAGACAAAATTATGTCCCTGGAAATAATTAATGTTGATGGAGTACAAATGCCTCACCGCGTAGTAAATATCAGGGGGGTTCAAAAGGGCGACCTCAATATAGAAAAAAAGTTTAAATTTCATCACAAAAATAACAGAAACTACGAGTATTAAAGTAATACTGCTCAAATGCAATATAACCAAATTAATCAGTTTGTATAAAATATCAAATTGATCTACATATTGAATTGCCTTAAGAAGTGGTCAACTTAAAAGTCGGTCGCCTTAAAAGGTGGGTGAGCCTAGTACCAATAATTATTTGTTAAGGATCTCTTTGTATACCACATTGTCATTTCGACCCTTCGGTTGTAATATGACCAAGCTGTGCACTGAGCTTACTCTTGAGCATGCAACGTACAGTTGGCCATGTGAAAAGTAATCTTGTCTCAAATCTCACAGCTTGGATTGCCGCTGTCATAATCAATCTGAGTTTCATGGTTTGTTTCAATTACGACAGTATTTGCAGGACTTGTATTGAAGTGACATTCGGCATCTGTCAAGCGTTGTAAGCACACAACCGGTTTCATTGATAACTTCACAGCTTTTGAGAGTTTAAATATTCATAAACATCAAAGAGTCCACTACACAAATCGTCACCTGTGAATCTAAGATGTTTAAGAAGCATTGGCGGTTGTCCAAAGGTGTAAAATATTTGGCCATTTCGGTACACTTGAAATCCACAACCGAACAATTCAGCGGCAGCCATCAACTCACATGCAGAACCATAGGTGAAGGGCTTAAGCATTTCACTCTTATAGTGCTCCTGTGTAGTATAATTATCTCCTGTACTGTCATCAGTCCACACCTTGAACCTGTCCCAGTCATTCAATACATAAGACACAATGTTCCTCCAACTATCAAGAGTCAGCCTGATATGGCCGTGCAATATGTAACAAAAAGAATGGAAAAGGTAGGTGCTATCTCCGGGCATGGAAACCATTCGGTAAGTGACAGTTCTTTGATCGATGGTGATCACCTCGATAGACAAGGTAATGGGGGTATGGTTGGAATGATAAAGGAAATGGGTACCTAAACAATGTAAAGTAAGTCTAAAATACCTACACAATAACTATAATTGTAATAAACGAACAATAAAACAGCGGAGAAGCCGTGGATTAAATAAAAAGGCTGTAGTTATCAGTAGGGAGACGTGAATCC
>JANRMT010062791.1:38791759-38856476 GCA_026402145.1 Polypterus bichir lapradei
TTCATTGTTGCAGAAATCTAAATCCTTTGCAGCTAGGAATATTATACGGGTGGCTGCCCCAAACCTTTTTTACGTGTGTCAAGTCTCTTCCTTTTTACAATATCATATTTAAAGTAGCTGTTCTGTTATCTGTCTTTTCTCTTATTCGTCATGGCTTCAGTCCCGACCCCTGATGGATAATCGATGTTTTACTGTACCTGAAAATCGCGAAAATGTTTTGACGGGTTTGATTGAAATTTGCTGATATTATAGAAAAAGGAAAATTAGTCAACCTATTTTTTTTTCATTTGATGACACATTTTTAATTTGTCAATTCGCAAATGATGGGGCAGAAGCAATTGGCAGCAGCACTAACCAATAAGGCAGATGTGCACAATTGAAGAAGAAGTGGTGTTACTTTGCTTAACTAGTCTTGTTCTTGAATTGATTTAAGGGAAGCTTACCTATGAGGTCTTTGATGTAATTTGGTATCCTAGTTTAGTAACACTGGACACCTAACTGTTGTTTGCTTGATTATGCTGACCTCATCTATAAGTCGCTTTGGACAAAACCATCTGCTAATTGAATACATGTAAAGGTAATGTAAATGTAAATCACAAGTTCATCAACATCCAAAGACAATCACCATCAAAACTACCCCCAAGGCATTAAAACCACAATAAGACCCATCAGGGAAGGAACACAAATCCTTCCTATCATCAGAGTGGTTCCAGAATATAGGTGTCTAATCATGCTGTTTACTTCTAAAACTATGCTCCTCCAAAGGAGATGTCAATTTCAAAGGACATTAGATGAAATCAGGCCAAAATAAAGTTGATCAGATTTTAATTTTATATTGGAAAAACTAAGTGAATTCAACTTATTACCCAGTACAGTGGAAGCTCATCCATGAAGACTGTGTCGTGTCTCTGCTCCTGTTTGTAATTTTCATGGATGCCAGAATGGTCAGTTCTGTCTCAGTAAAAAGAACTGATTGACTTCTCCGGTTGATGGGGCGGGGCTACTCTATTTAGTAGAATAGTTCATGTTTCTTGTAATCTTGTTTAAGAGTGATGGGAGAAGGTGAGAGTGAGATTGAAAAGTGATTGCAGCAGCTGTTCTGTGGGTGCTGTACTAGTCTAAGACAAAACTTGTGGTTTTATCTACATCTCTGTCCTCACTTGCAGCCATGAGCAGTGAGTGATGACAGAAGGACTGAAATTGAGATTTCTTTTCTGTGTCACTGAGCAGACACTTTGAGATCAGGTGAGAAGCTCAGCAATTCAGTAGTGCCTCAGAATAGATTAAGTTAGTTGAAGTAGTTTGGGCTTTTCACAAGAATTCCCCCCACAAGTGGCTCACCCTGGTGCTGCTGTGGGCATTTCTCATTGAGTAGAGAGTCTGCGTCAGACTCACAATACACTGGAGGCATAAGATTTCTTGGCTGGCTTGGGAATGACTAGGAGTTTAAGAAAGAGCTGATATCTGTGGTTAAGGACGGGGAAGTCGGGGATGACTTGCTTTGGCCTTCTGCCACTGAGACCCTCACCAGGAAGAGCAGTTTGAGATGATGAGATGACGAGATTAGCAAAAGTAAGGCCAACAAAAGTATAGGAGGTAGCAAAAAAGAGTTTGAAAGAGAGCCAGGAACAGAAAAGGAATGTATCAGTGGACATATATACTTTATTTATTTATTTTTTTGCTTAGGTTTGAGTTTTCAATGTGCTTCTACCATACTATATATCTGACTTATGTTAATAAATGTAGTATGCTGCTACACTTCTATGCTTCTCTCTGCTAATCTATCTACAAATATTTTTCTGTCAAAAAATAAAATTTGAACTGAAGCTCTTTTAGAATCTACACTAATTTATGTATATTGCGATGGTCACAGAATTATTCAACTTGCAATTATTGTTTTGGATGGGCAGTCATCTTAAATTTTACTTGTTGTCAATGGGAGATTTCAAATACAGGTTAAATTCCATTACAACAAACTTCCAGATACTTAAAAAATATTTTGTTCTAATGAGATTCTATATTTGTAGCTATAGTGCTTTCTTTAACTTGTGTTCAGGCATCTGCAATCATTTCAATAGCTTCTTTCACATTAATTTTAATCTCCTCCTGTCTGCAAGTTATGCTGATGAGAATTTTTCTCAGCATTTCCTTGTGATAATACACTTTCAGGGTGCAAATGATGCCCAAATCCAGTGGCTGAAGCACTGCCGTGCAATTGGGTGGGAGGAATTCAATGTGAACATTATCTAAATGTGGAAGCATGTTGTGGGGAGCACAGTTATCAATTTAGAAGCCGAATCATCCTTTTCTTCTTCTTCATATTGTGGGGTTTCTGAACTCTTTTGGGACCCCACCCACCCAACGGGAATGTCATGGTGAAGTGCGTCCCGAAGCGCGATTGCCGCATCTGTGTAAGATTGTTTGTCCGTTCCCAGGCAGGGCAACAGCAGGCTCAGTGGTGCAGTGAGGCGCCACAGAAGCGAATCCTAAAAGATCGGCATTGCGCTATAAGTCCCTGTCTTACACCCCAAAACATGAGGCTAAGTCTCAGTACTTTAGCAAAACCAGCCTTATTCAGCCTGAAACAGGAACAGCAGGGTTATTTATTGTAGCGGGGTCTGCCATTCTCCTATAAACAGACACAGCAGTCAGGCAGGGTTGTGGCCTGGTTAGTGGCCAAGTAATCCTGTTACCTGCATTTACAATGTTCCTTGCATCACCAATCGAGATCTTTTCTGTTTACTTTGGCGGAGAGACTCAGCAGAGCTGTGAGCCTGCTGTTGCCCCGGCAACAGATAAATAGTCTTCCACAGACACGGTGACCACACTTCGGGACGCTCTTTGGCGCGTTGCCCAGTTGTGGGAGGTCCCAAGAGAGTTTAAAACCCTCACATTTTCTTGAATGAGTGCCGCATTAATAGGAATGTTTCCTGAACGAGCATCACTAAACCACATAAAAACAGCTTTTTCGATGTCTTCAAATGCAGCAGTTCGCATACGTTTGCAACCTGAGATTTTTCTTCTTTTTTTGCTCAGTCTTTCAAGAAAGTTGACAGTGTAGATGGAAAAATTCCAGATTCACTGGCAACGTTTTTTTCTTTTTGCCGCAATCAAGAGCTGCAAAAATGTAAAGTTTTTTTTCTTTCTAATATGAACTGTTATCATTTTTTCGTGTCTGCCGTTTCTATAGGTGGGTGACAATGAGTTAAATTCCAATGGATGTTTTTCAAATGTTGATGAGCAATAAGCAAAAGGTATCACTGAAAACCACAGAAAACAAAAACAGCAAAAAAACAGTACAGGCAAAGTTTCAAAGAAAGAAATTTTTTACAATGTTTCTGTTTGGGGATTGTTGTGCACAACTGAGCTGCGACCACAGAACTAACTTATCTGTGGATGATTCATTCACGCATTTCAAGGTGTTCTGGGCACTTCATTGTAATGAAAGTATCTGCTGAATGTACTTCGTTGTAACGAGATTTCTATAGACTCGTGTCATATGAGGAAACTGTCGGGACCATAAAAATACTTCGTTGTAATGAAAATTGTGTTGTAAAGATATTCGTTGTACCGGAATTTTACCTGTATATGAAATTTTTGTGTAGAAATGGTGCAGTGATTAACACTGCCTTACAGATGTGTCAGAGGGGGACATTTTTTGTACACTGAGTCATTCCATTTCTCTTTTAGGAAAAGAAACAAGTCAATATTACATTTAAAACCCAGCAGATGAACAGGCAATAGGCACCCATTGTTGGGAATGGGGGTGAGAAGTTAAAAGGCTGTCTGCAGGATATAGGTATTTGCTGTATTGCAAAGGAGTCACCACTTTGAAGTTTTGGCTGGTTGAGATTACAAACAATACCAAGTTGTGATAACAGAACTGCTCCTTCCTTGGAGGATGTCTGTATTTACCTGAATTGAAAATTAACATGTTTGACAATATTGGTTGCTAACCAGCAGATCTGTACTCATTAATGGTTGGTAAAAATACATTTTAACTTTTATTTTCATTAATTGTTAAACCCAGGAAATTTAGATGTGCCATTGTTTAATCTGTTTGTCCAGAACTGATAATGGCAGGGATTTGAAGGAGATTTAAGCTTCTGGGCAGGAGAAGGCAAGAAGAGGGACGGTCCACTGAGAACGCTGCCAAGATACTCGGATAGAGCACAGGGGCTCGTAGGCAGACGAGGGTACCTGGCTGGCACGACGTGAGGCACAAGGACGACAACACTTACTTTCAGGGAGGAAGAGACAGCTCCACAAGGAGATGCCGGTTGTGGGTCCAGCGAGAGAGGGAAGCCACATGAAAGGACCAAGCAAAGCTGGCAGACGAGAAATGAGGTGTGCCTAGATCGCAGCAACACAAGGAGCCCAGAGTGGAAAAAAAAGGATCGACGAAGAGACACTGACAGGGATTCAACAATTTGACACAACTTCTGTTGGGAAATGAGTGTCCGGTGAACAGAGTGCATCGGTGGACAGTTGAACGATTAAGTGTAGGGGTAACATAGTGCACAAACTGGATTCTGCACCACTAAAGGTTGTATCCTCCAATTCTGTTTTTGATGGACTTTTAGAGTGTGGACTGTGTGTTTTCCTTTTAAAAAAGGAAATTTTTTCTTGATATTGTTAGATTTTGATAATGTTCATTTATCTTTTTAATGTACTTATTATTGTCTGGTGTAATAGAAGCTACTGTTGCTTTTCCTGAAATTACTGTTGTGTCTTTCATTGTGTGTTTACTCACTGCCCAATTTAAAGAAATCTGTGTGCTATTATTGGTAAATTTCAGGAGTTCCCAGTCTCTTAATAAAACTGTGTGGCGTAGTCGGATATATTAATGGTGTCTAAGTTAGATTTCCTGTGAGTGTGACCAGACACCTGTCACAGATGCACACTGACTCATTAATGGGTCACATAACACACATCAATGCTTACACACAGTATAATAAGCACATATAGTATTTGGGAGTAAGGAAGGAAAAGCTACGAGGCACAAGGAGAATGTGACAATTCTACACATGACACTTAAAAACAGGATGATGGATCTATAACGCAATAGCAGTAACCATCTTGCCATGCTTGTAATGTTATGTTATGTTACAATAATACCATTACTAGAAGAGGAATTGCTTGCTAAAAATGTTTTATGACACCTGTAACCTGAGGGGCATTTTTTCCTGGAGAAAGGAGAAGTAATGCACTACAACTCAACACATGTGGCTCCTCTGTTGCAGAAAATATAATAAATGTTTTCATTGACTTATTTCTAGAAATGATCACTGCAAACACTTTGAAAAGCAACTCTGCTCTTTCTTTGGGGGAAATAAAAAGACATTTGGTTTTGGACATTTTCGTTTTGAATTACCCAACTTAAGTCCAAGTTAGTCACAAATCATGATAGTTCAATAAAAATCCAAGTAAATTATGTATGCTAATGCCAAGTCAAGATTTAAGTTATATGAGTTGTGACTTTGAGACCAAATCATCAAACTGTAGTGCACATCTTTGATTTATGTTATTATTGCTTCTGATAATGCAGCTCAATAAGAATGCATGTCAGGGCTGTCAGATTCATTCAATGAAGGGCCCCCAGTGGGCTCATGTTTTTTAGCTGGACACTTATCTTAAACAGCTTTTTATTTAGTAGTTTTCCAGTTTCTTCTTTAATCCTGTCAACAAAGAATCCAATGTATTTATTTAGGTATTTTTTATGTAAGGCAAAAATAAAGCATCACATACAAAAAATAAAATGCACATTGCATGTTGTTTTTTCATACGTGCAAGAAAGTTTTTAACATAGCATTAATATTACAATTGCCTTAAAGGGAAATAAGAAAAGACAGATTAATAGAGATAGCATGTCTTATTTTGTTGCAGATTGTTTTTGGGTGATTATTTTCATTCCTCCCACTTCACAGTGACAACAGTTTTACAGGGCAGTATTTGACAATGGACACAAAACTTCTAAACAGTAGATGGCTGATTTTTCTGAATTTTTGTAACAACTGATCTCAAGTGCCGGCAGTGTTGTCAGGTCTGCAATTCAGCTGTTTTTAATTGTTGTCCGCGGGGGAAAAAAAATGGTTTTCATGGGTTGTGTTTTTTGGGCTACTTTTCTAAAAACAATGCTATATTTTTGGCTCTTTTTGAAACCTCCATTTCTGCTTATTACCATGTTTTTAATCCAACCGGCACCCCTTTCCCTATCATTCATACATTTATCATTCTAAAATCTCGAATGGTTGTGTGAGGGTCTATACCCATTCTATCACTTACATATATCTCCTTGTGGGATCCCTCTACCCAGGCTTCAATGGTATGTACCTAATCCTTCACTCCCATCAGCCCCTAGCTTTCTGTTGTGTGACACTGTCTACTCAGTCTTGGGCAACAAACTTTAATCTGTCCTTGGAATACAAAATTTTGAATGACCTGGCAAACTAGAGAGCAGGACACAAAACATTGAGGCAACTGGTAGACCAAAGCACATACAGATTAGGTGGACCAGGTACATGCAGTGGTCAGTGAAGTTTTGGTTGACTAATAACTTGCACACAAGGTAAAACCAGAAGAACTCGATCCATTCCATAGTATGTGGATGGTTTGTTTCAGGATCAGGATTTAAGTAACCCTGGCAGGTAATTTCAGTGGAAGCACCACAGTTAGCGGGTAGTCTAGCATTGGCAGGAGGCAGTAATGAAACCCTGTCTGTGAGGAGGCCACCAGAGGGAAAGCTAAAGTGATGGAGGGAAATTCTAGGAGAAGCAGCTAGAGAGGTAGAAGAGCTAGCATGCTTCAGGGATGCTGTGGAGATGCAAGACAAACCACATGCTAGAGAAGAGTTTACAAGAAATAGCATGCACATCTACAAGTGTGTGAAGAACTGTGAGTGCAGTCGTCAAAGGTGCACATGAAGATGGACAAGGTGAGCTGAGCCATAACCTACTTTGGTGTCCAGGTACATATTTGTTGTTTTGGAGGTGTTCCCTGTGACTTCAAACAAACAGAAAAGTTTAAGTGTGCTAGGTCTAGGTAATTGCCTGTATAAAGGAAAACAACAATTATGTGAAGGGGCTCGTTCTGCATGGGGTTTCTGAGTCTCCCATTTTGGCTCTTGGTTTCATGCCTCTCTTTTGAACACAATTATCACTATGCTTTGTTGCTCTGTTTTTTGACACTAATCTTTAAACTTTCTCCCTATCCCCAAGTATCCATAGCTTCTGGCTGTCCACTTCACATTTTCGACTACTCCTGTAAACAATTCCAGCCTTGGCCCACATCTCACCATGTTGATAAAGGGTGTCTGTGATGATCTGAATTGTCCTTGAGCTTATTGCTTTTTGGCCGTTTTACAAGCTGTCATGTATAATTGTTTGTTCCATGATTTTGGCTCCCCTTCTTTTTATTTTTGTCTTCCAGACAATCTTGTATATCTTTTTAGTGCTAAATTAAACACTGGCTAGTATGCATGATAAAATTGTGCTGCCCTTACTTCAGACTTTGCTTTGTTACTGTTTTTCCTTGGACTAATGAATCCTGTCTCTTGGTAAAGCTTGAAATTTAATAGTCATGTTTTTTTAATCAATAGATAGATAGAAACTAGTTTTACACAAAATCATTTTTGTCAGAAAATTGGCTTTAAGTGGTATCCCGTTAAATTTCTCCATGCACCATTAAATGCACTTAGATTTGAAATCGTCAGTAAAAGTTTTCTGAAAAAGAAATTAAATAAGCTTAATAGATTGGCTCACTGTTGTTTTCTGGGAATCTAATATTAAACCATTTTAATTTAAGCTGGAATTGATCTTTGAATCTTTTTCAGAATAATAATTCAATAATATTTTAGCAGCTAACTCCTCCATAAAATGCCTCCAACTGACCATAATAAAGATAATTAGATTTGAGTGACACATCTGTGCTACTCTAATTGTATAAAAGACTTTTGTGACTTTCAGTGAAAGAAAGAAAAATGCACCAAGCAATCTTGCTTGCTGGTCATTCTCTCCCTGATATATCAGTATTACACCTTTCTGTTATTCATCTCCAGCCCCTTGGCATCTTTTCTGCTTTCCTTTTGGAGAGTCATTCAACATAGCAAATCTGTTCAGGTGCTACAAACATAGTACCCTGGTCCCTTTCAAGTGCAAACTGTTATGGAATTGATGCAGGATTTCAGTGAGGAAGAATCTGCAATGAGATAATGTACTTTATGTAATGCCCCACCACCCCAATGTGGGACTAGAACATGTGGGTTAAGTATAAAATAGTGATATGTAAATAGACAGAAGTAGTAGTAAGACTGCTAGTTAACAGCAACCCCATTATTTAGAATGTAATTGGACATCTGTGAGTTTATAAGGATTTTGAATAAAGAACAATGAAATGGGTTTAATGTTGTTCTTTTTTGCTACCTACAGTAAAATCACTCGGCAGTGACCTAATCATATACTTCTGAGACTAGATACCACACTGGTACCTTCATTAATAGTTTTTCAATAGGGTTTACCTGTCCTTGTAAATATTAGGCGTCAGGTGGGTGTGTGTTTATTGTCTTATTGTCTTATGTGCGAGTCTTCAACCCACCATTTCCCTCTTTCATTGTAAGAAAAGAAATATCTTCTGTAATGTCAATATCTTGAATATGCTCCAACTGTAAAAAATGTAGAGAGTAAATATAAATCATTGTAATGTATTCTGTTACACTTCCTAAACCCTACACACAGACATGCAGACTTACAAGTGCCAAAGCACACACAATTTATTTTCTTCTTATTTACACACCGCCCACAGTGCACAATTCCTACACAATAGCTCTGCCTTTTCTTTCTTTCTTTCTTTCTTTCTTTCTTTCTTTCTATCTGTTAACTATTTTTCTTCTTCTTCTGCCACCTCCATTCCTCTCGTCGCAAGCTCTGTCCTCCACCTCCCGACTCTGGTTACCAGAATGGACTGAGGCGGCCTCTTTTATATTGCACCCGGAAATATTCCAGGTGCTCTCCAATTAGTAGCTCTCCGGTTGGGGCGGAAGTGCTGCACAGACACCCGGAAGTACTCCAGGCCCCCTTGGACCTTCTTCTGGCAGCACTTTCGAGTGTGGTGGAAGTAATGCCGTCCAGGACTCCTCAAGTGACCAGGCACCCCCTGGCAGTGACCACTGTGGTCCCAACGTATTCCAGGGAGGTTCGTTCTCTCGTGTTCCGGGGGAGGTGTTGTCCCCAATATTTTGTCTCCCCCGGTCCTTTCGTCTTCAGGATGTCTTGCTCAGGGAGATTCCCCGGTCGTCTGCCACACTACTTATTATAGACATGTACAAAGGTGTGGCTACAGTGGCTCAAGTCCTGCACTTTTCTGCCATTTGAACCTAATTGATTGCTTCTGAGGAAAATTCCTTTTCATTGAAAGAAACAGAGGAATAAGCAGCATAAGCTTTGTTAAAGCTAGGTAGGCTACTGTTTGCTATGTCATAAAGAAATAACATATAGTCTATGATAATTATTACTATTGATTCCATGTGCTGTTCATGTTGCTTTAATGGTTTTGCTTCACTTTGCTTATAACACCAACTTTTCCAGTCAGCTTGCTATGGATATTAGCTGCTTCCCGTAAAGTATAACTGCTTTTCAATGCACACAGCATTTTCTATCAAATAAAGCGCACTGCAACCCAGCAAACTATCGTAAAACTGCGGGTGTGTGTCTGCTCAGTCTAAGAGGAAAAAAAAATAGACCAATTTCTGTTCGGGGTTTCAGATTTGTCCGTACTATTCACAGGTTGGGTCTGCCGAAAGTGCAGAGAGTAATTATTCTGTAAAATACTGATTAAAGAATAGTGTTCAAGCAAATCACATGTTCAGAGTCTGATGCTAATTGGGTGTTTTGAATGTTGTTTCAGCCATTGAACATCTCTGCCACATTGTCTGTATTAACAACAAATACTGAATGAGGCATACAGTAATTAATGAAGCTGAGTCCAAAGTCAGAAACCTACAGTGTATTCAGAAAGTATTCAGACTCCTTCACTTTCTGCACCCCTTTATTGTGTTGTGGAAGAAATTTTTAATGGATAAATATGGCAGTTTTGATCATCAGTCTACACTCAACAACCCGTAATGACAAAGTAAAAACATTTTCGGAAAGGTTTGCACATTTATTAAAATCAAAAAATCAAAAACTAAAATCTCTCTAAAAAGTATTTACAGCCTTTACTGAGGCATGTGTGGCAAACTAAACTAATTGGGTATCTTTTAGAAAGGCACACATCTGTGTATATATGATCCCACAAATGAGACTGCAAGTTAGGACAAAAACCAAGCCATGAGGTCTAAGAAACTGCTTGTAGACCTCCACAATTAAATTGTGGTCAGGCAGAGATGGCATGGCAAGGGGATAAAACTGTTTGTAAAATGTTAAGCACAGTGACCTGAATAATTGTGAAATGCAAGAAGTTAGGATCTATGAGAATTCTAATTTACTGGGTAAGAAGGGCATTGGTCAGAGAGGTGACCAAGAGCATAGTGGCTACTATAACAGAGCTTCAGAAATTCTCCATTGAGATAGAGAAGAGAAGACCACCTCATCAGCACTTCATCAATCATTCATCTATGGTAGAGTCACTAGACAGAAGCCACTCTTGAATAAAGCATTATTTAATGGACTCAAAGAGTGTGAGGAAGAAGATTATCAGGTCTAATGAGACAAAACTTAAACTCTTTGGGCCAATTCTAAGCACTGTGTCTGGCAAAGAGTAAACATTGCTCATCATTTGCCAAATACTATCCCTACAGAGACACATGGTGGTGGCAGCATCATGCTATATGGGGAGGCTTCTCAGTGTAGGGGATGGGGAGACTGATCAGATTTGAGAGAAGGACGGATGCTGCCAAATACAGAGAGTTTTTGGAAGAAAACCTGCTCCAAAGTGCATGCAACCTCAGACTGGGGTGACTGTTCACCTTTCAGCATAACTTTGGCCCAAAGCATATAGCCAAGAAAATGCTAAAATGGCTTTGGGTCAAGTCACTGATTGCCCTTTAGTGGCTCAGCCAAAGCCCATAGTGAAACTCCATAGAACACCTATAGAGAGACTGAAGATGGCAGTTTACAGACACATCCCATCCAAGATAACCAAGTTTAAGAGGATCTGCCAGGACGACTGGGATAAACATCCCAATTTAAGTGTTGAAAACTTGTAGGGACTTTTTCAAGGAGACTCAAAATTGTAACTGTTGCCAAAAGTGCGTCTACAAAGTACTGAATTAAGGGTCCAAATACTTACATTAATGAGCAATTTCAGGTTTTGACTTTTAATAAAGTTGCAAACCTTTCTGATAATGTGCAAATTGATGGGAAAACGTACACATTTATTTATTTAAAATTAAGTCTGCAACACAAAAAGTGTTTTAACTTGAAAGGGTCTAAATACTATCTGAATCCTAAGGGTGGATCACTGATCTCCTGCTTCTGTTGATTAAGAAAGATTACACTTTTAACAAAGAGGAAGTCATTAAAATCTGTAAAAGCGCGTGATCCATAGGACAGATTCTACTATAAACCCCAACATCTATAAAGCAAAAGGGTATTATAATTTTTGTTTTGCTTTTGTCATATGTATACAGTAGTACAAACCTACTAGCCTCTGTACAATCATCGAACATTTTAGGCACTACTGTATACACACTATATGCTCCAGGTTTCAGAACCATAATAATTTAATATTTTCTTGCTGAAAGTTTAATGTACAAATAAGAATGCTAATATATCGTTGCAGCTCCCTAGTTTAGTCCTTGGAGACCCCTGTGGTTGCAGCTTTTTGTCTCAATCATCTTCTGCTTTTCCTTGCATTCCTGCCCAAATTAGGCAAACTGCTGTTTCTTAGTTTCTATGTTTTGGTGGTAATATGGAAAATCTAAAACTAAGTTGCCTATTTTTTATTGGTATGCAGCAAACATTTCTGTATGTAACAGAGATATTTACAAAAAAAAAATAAATTTCTGAGATGTTTATCATCATCATAATTTTTATTGGCTTTTCCATGTCTTCTGGTTATTTAATTATGCTGTTATTTACTAAAGAGCATATTAGAAGGAATAACAATGACAGAGCTGCAGTCTTCCAGCATTTAGTGTTGTATACCTTTGTGTCTGCTCTGCTTGTTGCTAATTGCCATCATCATCTAGGGAGCAGACAATATCACAAAAGATTGCTAAGCACAATGGAAAAAATATAAACATTTCTAAATTTATTATAATTGTGCAGCTCATATTACTGCTTTTTCTGAATGCAGATAGAAGAGGACAGATAAAAGACTATTTCATTTCACAATGAGATCAAATAACGGTAAAAAACTCACCAGCTGTGAAAATCTGCAGTTACAGGAGTCCGCCCGGAATGAACTTGAAAACCACTTTTCTATGTCACCAGATGATCCGTTCTTGTGGCTTCCTAAATATCTGATCCACAAGAAATACTTTATGGAAAAATGAAAAACTTTGATTTAATGCAGTGGCTCTCAACCTGTGGGGCGGGCCCCCCTAGGGGGGCGCGAAGTAAAAAAAAGATGGGCGTGAAGATGTGAAAAAAAGAAAACAAGAATCAAAAATATGAAAAATGCATCTATTGAAACCAAAACCAATTAACTTAAAGTACATGCTGATACTAGAAAAATAAATATAGAGTTAGATAAATGTCGATAAAAGTTAAGTAGGTATAATAAAATATGCATCTATGATATATCATTAATTAAAAAAGAACAAATTGTTATTAGTGGGCACATTTCAAAAAAACGTTAGGGGGGCGCAATTAAAACTGTTATGAAAACTCGGGTCGCAAATACGTAAAGGTTGAGAAACATTGATTTAATGTGCTGTGAGCTCTTGCTGTTAGGAAGGAGAGAAACTGCATTTGGTGTTTCATATAATTATATGAGAATTCTGTTATTGATCCTTCTGTCTTGTGTTCTATTAGGAAATAAAGTGGGCAGGGGTGTCTTTTTTGATAATCTGACATAACCAGCAGTCATGGACAAATATTTTTGCCAAGGTTGTAAATATTATAATGCCCCTGACATTACACACAAACAAAAAAAATTGGACAGTAATTTTTGCCCAGCGTCAAAATATAGAAAAAAACATTTTTGCCCATGAAAAGGTATGTGCATGTCACTGCTACTTATACTGAGAAATGTGCTTCATCCCATTACAGGGTAACAAAAATAGAAAGTTGAGGACCATCTTACCAGAAATATTATATGTCTATGTAAATGTATCCAAACTCACTAATAAGAACTTCCAGTCTAAGTGGAAATAGAATTCAGTAAAAGACGGCTAAATAAGCTGAAATGCACTCAGTTCCTTACCTAGGCTGATCGATATCAGACCTCTGCTCAAACCCAGACCTTGGACTTCCCTCACCTTCTTCCTCTTCTTCTTTCATCTGCTCCTATTAGTGGTTGCCACTACGGATCATCTTCTTTCATATCGCCCTGTCTTCTGCATCTTGCTCTGTTACACCCACCACCTGCATGTCCTCTCTCACCACATCCATAAACCTTCTCTTAGGCCTTCCTCTTTTCCTTTTGCCTAGCAGCTCTATCCTTAAAATCCCTTCCCAATATACCCAGAATCTCTCCTCTGCACATTTCAAAACCAATGCAATCTCGCCTCTCTGACTTTGTCTCCAAACCGTCCAACCTGAGCTGACCCTCTAATGTACTCATTTTTAATCCTGTCCATCCTCGTCACACCCAATGCAAATCTTAGCATCTTTAACTCTGCTACCTCCAGTTCTGTCTCCTGCTTTCTGGTCAGTGCCACAGTCTCTAACCCATATAACATAGCTGGTCTCACTACCGCCCTGTAGACCTTCCCTTTCAATCTTGCTGATACCCGTCTGTCACAAATCACTCCTGATACTCTTCTCCATCCATTCCATTCTGCCTGCACTCTCTTTTTCACCTCTCTTCTACAATCCCCGTTATTCTGAATTTAAACTCATCCACCTTCACCAACTCTACTCTCTGCATACTCACCATTTCTCTGACCTCCCTCTCATTCACACACATGTTGTTCCTACTGACCTCCAACTCTCCAGGGTCTCCTCGACCTGCTCCCTACTCTTGCTACAGATCACAATTGCACAAGAAGATAAAGAAGGCTACTGCTGGAATTCAGGGGAACAAGCACTTTGGTGAAATTGACAGCCTATGGATCTGAGAAGCTGCTGTGGACCCATGGAGGACATTTTGACTAGCTACTAAACTATGCTAATCAGAAGATGCTATTGTGTGATTAAAAGAGGAAATTAAAGAATGGCATTCCAAATCCTGTGTCCTGATTCATCTAGTGACCCCTAGTGGTCATGGTATATATTTCTGTAATTAAACATGAGTAGCGAGGTATTTATAAATTCTCCGTATATAGAAGGAAATTCAAAATATAAGTGCTCATACTATTATGGGTTGTCCTGAAATGTGGCTTTTACTTCAGGAGTTGTGCTATAAATGCCAGAGGGCATCCTGCCACAAATGGCACATTACCGGTGAAGGCTTGTAAAAGAGAACTAAAATGTGTATGTGAGCTGCGATGCAGCACTTTCTTCATGGCAAATGTTCATGATTGCCTCATGTCTAGTGGTTGACTTGAGGTTTGTTTCCTGGAAAATCTGGGCAAGAGAACAATAATGGCTGAGCCCCATTTTATAATGCTGACTAAATAAAATAGTATAACATGAAAACTGTTACTACGTGCTTGGGACAAAGTTTCAAACATTTCAAAATGAAGGTTTTTTTAAGGTTATTTAAGGCTATGACTTTCCATGTTTTACCAGGCTACAGCTGCAATGCATGCTTTAGATCATCCCACTGCCATATGTGTTGCAGACTTTTGTCTAATTAAACAGACAATGGCATTTAAATTACTACACCACAAAAATCTTTTGTCATTAACCGATTCTTTCCTTGAAATTCCTTCTAAAAAAGCCATCCAACTGTTTAAAAAAAAAATGCACAAATTACGATTGGCAAAACAAAAAATGACGGTGCTCTGTGTTATTTGACCCAAATCACTTTGCCATTAAGTGTTTTCTCATGTTCAAATTACTTGCGAACTCATGAGCCATGAGCAGAATGAAATGGTGAAGAAGAAGGTAATAGAATTGGTTATATAAAAGTTGCACAACAGCATCTGTAAAATGATAGAATAATTGCGATATAACAAAGACTATAAAGTGTGAAATGAGGGCATGCGCCTTACAAATATTTATGTGGTATATCATGTTAAATTACACTGCCCAGATGCAGACAAGAAATTCTCTTAAAGCTCTAATTTTCTAAGTGGTAATTAGTTTGTGTTAAATAATGAATTCATGTAAACATTTGTTGTTGCACTTTAAGGCATGGACAGCCTACCTTGGTTTAATGGCACACACACAGATCAGAAGACAACTTTAAGGCAGGATTTAAGCTGGCATGTAACATGGTGCGTGCTGAAGTATTTTTGGCAAGAGAAATGAGGGAAACACAAGGAATGTTAAATGCCGAAGATCTGAATTAAAAAACAAGAGAAAAGTGCTTCTGCTCTGGCATATTGAAAAAGTGCAGCCTAGCCATGGTGAAAGCGAAAATCATCAAGTTAGACTGGAACTTCGCAAATATATTCATGCATTTAACATAGCAGAACCCACCCAAGAAAATGCCAAATGAAACAAAATCCCATTTTTGTTATATCATTTTTTTAACTTTATTCATTTTCTGAAAAAAAAACATTTTTCTAGTAGGTATTACAGTTTATTTTAATCATCTATATATATAAAATGCTAAAGGCTGAGTCAATCTGTCTGCCACTGGGACTAGAACCTTTTTCTTGGTCTTAATCGAAAGCTTATGACATGATATGCCCTGGTGATACAAAAGAAAAAAAAATGGCAAAAAACCAAATAATTGCAACACAAACACTGACTTATTCAGTTTTAACATGAAAAGATGCCAATGAAAGAAGAGAAGAAGCAGACTGGTAGGGTGGACAAAAAGAAGAGCTGCTCAGGAAGCAGCAAGCGCATCAACCTCTGAGCAAACAAATGCTAAACGTACAGAAAAAGAGTATGAAAACTAAGAATACTCAAGTCTGGTAAAGTAATAATACAAGGTAATTCATGATACAAGCAACAAAATAAAGAGCAACAAACAAATATGTTCTTTCAGTTGTGAAAATACTGTAGCTTTATTTCAGTTTTTATTTTCAAATTACTACTGATTTCTGCATATCACATTAATCAAATTTATCAAGAAATGGAGAATTTCATCAGAAAATAGTCTGTATCCATATTAATCAATTTAGAAATATTTCCTTTTGTTTGGTGACCAGAGAAAATGGAGAATACTGTTAATGTATACTGTAGTATTCCTGTTTCAAAAATAAATCGAAAAATGTAATTTTTTAGAAAAGGTTTAATTTGGAGCCGACCAAGCATATCCACTTTTCTTTTTAAGAAAATGCTGCACATTTATATAATTAATTCAATTTAATTGTAACAAATTTAACATAAAATAAATACATTAAGTTAATTTCCAGTGATTTCTAAATATATCTAATTTTACATAAAATAAATAGATTGAAATACATGGAATTTAATAATGTAAAGATTTAGGAGGATGTACTTAAAATGAAGCATTGTATGACTGAAAAACAAGCAGAAACATAAGAGTAAAAAGAGTAAAGAGTAAAAATAACTTTAGAAAAGCACAATAAAGAACATCAGAAGATGGCATCAAGTAGATCAGGAATAAGCCGGTTAGGAGGTAACCATTAGAACAAAATGTAATCTTAATACTGCATTTTTTACTTAGATAGATAGATAGATAGATAGATAGATAGATAGACTATATTTCTCCCCAGGGGTAAATTTGGCTTTTGCAGAAGCTCTTTAAATAAATAAATACATAAATAGGTAGATAAGTAAGAAAATATGCTGCTATGAATAACATTACAACCCTAGACCATACAAATTTACCACCTTCTCAATATTCATGTGTCATGTAACTGACAATAACTGGCAAATCAAGTAATTTTTTAAGAACAAATGCATTACCTCTGCTCCTTAGAGAGAAGCTGACTGAGAAGGGAGTAGACTCACACCTGATGGAATGGATTGTGGACTATCTTACAGACAGACCTCAATATGTGCGTCTTGGGAACTGCAGGTCTGACATTGTGGTCAGCAATACAGGAGCGCCGCAGGGGACTGTACTTCCTCTGGTCCTGTTCAGTCTATATACATCAGACTTCCAATACGACTCGGAGTCCTGCCACGTGCAAAAGTTCGCTGTTGACACTGCTATTGTGGGCTGCATCAGGAGTGGGCAGGAGGAGGCGTACAGGAAGCTAATCAAGGACTTTGTTAAATGGTGCGACTCAAACCACTTACACTTTAACACCAGCAAGACCAAGGAGCTGGTGGTGGATTTTAGGAGGCCCAGGCCCCTCATGGACCCCGTGATCATCAGAGGTGACTGTGTGCAGAGGGTGCAGACCTATAAATATCTGGGAGTGCAGCTAGATGACAAATTGGACTGGACTGCCAATACTGATGCTCTGTGTAAGAAAGGTCAGAGGAGACTATTTTTTCTTAGAAGGTTGGCGTCCTTCAACATTTGCAATAAGATGCTGCAGATGTTCTACCAGACGGTTGTGGCGAGTGCCCTCTTCTACGCGGTGGTGTGCTGGGGAGGCAGCATAAAGATGAAAGATGCCTCACGCCTTGACAAACTTGTTAAGAAGGCAGGCTCTATTGTAGGAGTAAAGTTGGACAGTTTAATATCTGTGGCAGAGCGACGGGCATTAAGCAAACTCCTGTCAATAATGAAGAATCCACTGCATCCACTGAACATTGTCATCTCAAGGCAGAGGAGTAGCTTCAGTGACAGACTTTTGTCACTGTCTTGCTCCACTGACAGACTGAGGAGATCGTTCCTCCCCCACACTATGCAACTCTTCAATTCCACCCGGGGGAGTAAATGCTAACATTACTCAAAGTTATTGTCTGCTTTTACATGCATTTTTATTACTATTTAATTTAATATTATTTTTTTTGTATCAGTATACTGCTGCTGGATTATGTGAATTTCCCCTTGGGATTAATAAAGTATCTATCTATCTATCTATCTATCTATCTATCTATCTATCTATCTGTTACAGTAAATTCAGTATGAATTCACCATTAAATGTAAGCGCATACAGTGTATGAGACAGAATTTCCACATACAGTGTGTTTCAGTATATGTCTTTCACTACTCAATTTAAACATGTTGAGATTCAGTGTACTATTAAGAATGAATCAAGTCCTAAACAGTGCCTCATAAAAGCTGACAGTGCACTTACTGTAACCAGCCTCTTTGCAACCTCCACCGCTGCTGAAGAAGTACACAAGCCTCACAACGAATATCCAATCAGGATATTCACAGAGGGAATAAAAAGATTACAAGTATCAAAATGAGCTGAAAATACTAAAAATACTGCAAGCCAATGTAAATTTTAGCATTGGTATGAAAAACAGAGAATACTGCACAGTGGAATGATGGGAGTGCATGGTACCAGAACAAGTGTTAAAACAGTATAACCTGATAAGATTCAGTTTGGTATAATTAATGGCAGGAAGGTAAGTATACAAAAGCATTGAGTTAAAACTTAAAGTAGATGGAACATTCATTACTGCAATATTAAACCAGAAAACAAAGGAGCTACACAAATATGCATAATGCTTTGTTCAGTTAATTATCTAAAATATAGGCTTTCCCAACTTCATAAATACCCACATTAAGAAAATCTGGGACCATTTCCAAATATGTGTTACTGGTGATAAAATTCAGCCATCTAAGCCGTCATTCCAAATATGCAGCCCACAGAATGGAGCAAGGCTGCACGTTGGTGACACACAGTCCCAGTCTCAGTCATTCTCAGAGCTGATGCCAAGCTTAGATACTGCCCTCATGGTAGGTTCCAAATGGGTGTTTGGAGCGAGGCTGGATGTTATAGACACACAGCCACAGTTATTTCCGTTATTGATGCTGCAGCATTCAGACACTCTCCTCACGGCGGACTCCTGAATGTGGTGTGTCTTGATCTGCATATTGAGGTGAGGTATACTTGTACATATCACATGCTGTGATTTACTCACCTGGAATCTCATGTATAAATGGTGAGTATACACAAAATTGTTGCATACGCCTTTTTCCATGCTCAAATCCAGATGTATAAAAACTAAACTTGGCGTAAAGCTATGAACATTTTCATGCCAGCCTCAGACCATGCGTTCACATGTTTCTGTTCAATTTCGTAAACGGGCGACACCCATTGTCAAAGCAGTACTACTGTTTCTGTGCAGTTTCTCTTTCTTTTTCATATTCACATCAATGACATAGGCTTTATCAAATACACCAAAATGAATTGCACATCGTTTACAAATGTAAGGCACTTGATTGTAATCAATCTGTAACAATACACCAATACAATACAATATAATGGTGCATGGTATGACCAAACTATTCCAACTACCATGGATGCTTTAGCATTGTTAGAAGACATTGCAAATGAAAGAATAAGAAGAGAGCGTGTATTTACAGATTATACTGACTTCTTGTCCCATGATGATGACTGGCTTCTAAGTCAATTTACTGTAGATTTCCAAGAGTTGTCCTCATGGAACTGCATGCTGTTAGAATACTAGGATGTACAGCCGATATAAATTTTATGATGAAATGTATTAAAGTATATTACATTTTACAGATAAACTGTTAATGTCATTTATATAATGTACACTGTTAATAATTCAACAAGTGAGGGCATGGTGGCACGGCAGAAGCGCTGCTGCCTCACAGTAAGGGTGTCACGTCCTGGGTGTACCCTGCCTGGAATTTGTATGTTTTCCTGGTGAATTTCCTCCACAGGCTTCAGTTTCCTTACAAAAGCATGCAAGTTAGCGGTATACAGTATGTGTGTCCTCGTATTGACCCTGCCATGAGCTTGTGCTGGGACTGGCATGACCCTGGATGGATGGAATACTTAAACATGTATAATAAAGATTTTTCAATGTTCCTTAAAAGTTCTAAAGAATCTGTGTTCTAAGCTTACAGACGCTTATTGTGTGGCGAGAAAGAAAATGGAAGGACAGGAATTGGGGTTGGAACATTTCACAGAGACAGTACTGCTGCAAAATTCCAGGACACCTTGAACAATATCTCTAGAAAGTGATTGCAAAAGCAGCTATACATTCAATGCAGAGAACAATTATGGCGGTTGTGAGGAGGCTCCAAGAGGCTAGATGTATGAATGAGAATCCTACTGGTTTAATTGAAATAATATGTAAATGTTCGGTTTGTGAGTTGATGGTTGGGAACAGATACACAGAATTCATTGGATGTTCTGATGAACGGGCTTTATTGCAGCCATGCCATCTTTATAAAACGTACCAAACCCTAGTTCTTATCCTTCCACTTTCCTTCACCACATAACCAATCACCACACAATAAAGTCTTTGTGAAAGTAAGGAACAATCCCAGGATGGGGCACCAACTCATCACAGGGTAAATACGAGCACACACATACAGTACACTAATAGCATCGATTTAGCATCACCAAATCCCATAACCTGCATGACTTTGGAAGAAATCCAAAGCACGTGGAGGAAACTCACCAGGAAACACAAACTCCAGGCATGGTACACCTGGTATGTGACCCTTCTTGTGAAGCACCAGCACTACCCCTGTGCCACCATGTCCCAATATGTTTAATACAGCTGTGCTTGAAAGTTTGTGAACCCTTTAGAATTTTCTATATTTCTGCATAAATATGACCTAAAACATCATCAGATTTTCACCCAAGTCCTAAAAGTAGATACAGAGAAACCAAAAAGAGTAAAAATCTGATGATGTTTTAGGTCATATTTATGCAGAAATATAGAAAATTCTAAAGGGTTCACAAACTTTCAAGCACAACTGTACATGCTTTAATGTATTTCTTCATGAAAATCATATCAAGTATACATCTTAGTATTCTAAAATGTTCAGTGAGCTTTAATATCATGAATGTAATATATTCTGTGTGGCGAACACTGCCTGCATGCTCCTGTAGGAATAAGAGAAAGCCCATTTAAGAAGTATATAGTGATTAACAATTGGATTAGGGAACTCTTAGGTTATGAAGCATTTAATGTGCTACTTTACTTACAATGGGGTTTGAGAAACTCTTGCAAATTAAAAATTCGATTTTAAGACAAAATTTGCAATGTTCTATTTTAATGACAAAATAAACAAGATTAAAGTGGAAATTTGAAGATTAAAGTCGATATTTCGACTTTAATCTCAACATAGACCTTTTTTTTCTTCACTGTGTCCCCAATTTTTTTCTTCTCTGTGGCCGTAATTCGCTTCCATATGACGTTCAGATGGTGGGCTGCGACTTTACATGTTGATTTTTATATCTGAATGTGAACTTTGAGCACCTTCGCCAAACTGTGCCACTTCATCAGTTTCCTTTTGATACTTATACCACCGTTTAAGCCACCAAATAGTAGATTTTTCCATGCCTCCACTTTATTAAGCAGGGCCTCCATTTCAAATTCACTGAAATTATTTTTTACACATGCTTTTGCCATTGTCTTTTAACAAAACACTGCAATGAACTGTGGAGTCCCTGCACCACAATAACCCACTTATCCAAGAAGTGTGTCAAGGACCATCAGGACTACATAAATTGTGGCTTACAGAAGCACATTGCCATCTCTGCTATCATATTCCTAGAGGGGTAATAATAATAATAATAAAAGTAATAAGGCATTTTATTTATATAGTGCTTTTTCCATGCTCAAGGCGCGTCTCTGACATTCCATTCAAGGACCATGCTGGACTATATCTGACCAGAGACCAATCAACATACTAAGAATGACAGCTATATGGTAGCCTAAGCAAGCAAAATGAACTGATTATTAGAGCACAATTGGAAACCTTAAGTTAATCTATGAATAATAAGTGTATCTTTCTCTCCTTCCTATTGTGGTATTCTATGTACTTGTTGGGGGTATAAATGTTAATGAATGGGGGATATATAATTAACTACAATAGCAGTCAACCCTGACAGTGACCAGTGTGGTAAAAATAAATATACAAAGGCTATAGGCGAGATTTGGGGAATTTAAAGTCTATGTCTGAAAGGAAAAATAAGGTCACCTTAGGACACTACCATGACAAAATACTTGTACTTTTGATATTTGGTACACTTACTATCAGATATTTAAAATTTCTACTTGAGTAGTTTTCTCCCGGGATATTTTTACTTTTACTTTAGTTGCTTTTCATTGTGCTTGTTGCATTGCTTACCTGTATACATCTAAATTGCATATCGTACGGTTTGAAAGCTGTAGACATGCACAAAAGGCAAATAATTTACCAGTCGCTACAATTTTCCAATAAATCCCATGGCCAACAGTGTAACCATTAATTCAAGGAGGACACTTGTTCTTCTGGTTTTCACCGATGCACACATGCTCAGTGTAGATGAACTGCTATGTCATTTGCGTTTTGGTTGTTTCATTGTGGGGGGGAGATACTTTCATAAACGATGTGAAAATCCTAGTTTGGACAGAGACAATGAAAATGGAGTAGTGTAGACGTAGCCTTAGAATCCATAAATTCTGAAATCTTTAAAACTAAAGCCCTTTTCTGTAGGCATTGGCAGAACTTCCAATGCCTCTTGAGCTGTGCACTAAAAGGTAAAGGAACTCCCAAATTGAAATGGCTCAAGTTCATTCTCTATTAGCAGATATCTAAGTATTGTCTCCTAGAAATACACTTAACAAAGCCCTCTTTTATCAATCTGTTTTCTGGGCCTACTTATTGCATTTTACATACACATCATTGCCACCTTTCAACATCAGAAATCCAACCCAGTAGGGGTCAATAACTGCAGACCAATTCACAGTTATAAAATCGATGTGGAAAGAAACCAAGTATGGGGACATTGCACAAACTGCAGATAATCACCAGGCTAAGAAAAGAACTGAGGTTCCTTGAGTAGCAGCCCCTTTGATTCTAAGATTAGTAAATTGTATTTATATGTATTTTTCTGTTTTCACTGTTCTGAAAATAAATTTTAATATTTTGCTAAATATTGTCCCTAACTAAAAATCTGACGTCGCAGGATTTGTGAGGGTCATTAATGTTTCTAGATGGAATATTAATTTCTGATGTAAAATAATATTAATGTTGTGTTAGGTTATCCCTTTTAAGATAGTTTAGAATTTCAGAAAAAAAGGGTGAATGCAATAAAAAAAAGATTACCATAGATTATGATAGAAAAGCTGAGCCACATGGCTCCTATAATTTACTCTCCATCACTGTGCTCCATTCCATTCCATTCCATTTTGAGTTTAGACAAGCAAAAATTAATAGGCTTTACAAAAATGGATTGTTTATTTTTTTGTATCTAAAATTACAATTAAGTGTTCAATTTCATTATACATATCTTGTTACACTACAGCATATAGAGGTCATAATGTATGAATGAATTAAGTTGAAAAGTACAGCCATACAAGAGTACATTTTTCATCTGTTAAACTTTCCGTTAAAGGATTATTTGCAGGAAACTACAAAATGATGAAACCTGATACAATCAGGGCTTATTTTGTTTGAAAACTGCAAGTTTTTTTTTTTTTTTCCAAGCTATGACTTAATGGAAACTATGTGAACACAAGGTCTCCTAAGGGTGATGTGAAGGTTTTGATAGAAAGTGCTTATTAACCAGTCAACACAAAAATTTTAACAATAAATTATAACACTAGGAGCACAATACAGCAAGATGTTCAAATATTTTGAGAATTTATGTATATGTTGGGTCCTGTTGGAGCACTTTAAAATCACTTTTCTTCAGCTGCTGAATTAGATATCCTAATATACTTGCTGTTAAAAAGTGCCACTGGAAAATTCCCACAAGTTTCTGCCATTCCATTTTTTTGTACTTCTAATGCCCACAAGACCTTTTTTAGATAACAATCTAGTGATCAAGTCAATGATGTACCACATTGTAAATAGTGAGAGAAAGAAGAGCTTTTTGTCATCCCAGAGGAAAGATTAGCTTTACTATTATTTTCAATTTGGCTGACTCCATTATCGAAACTGACTTACAAGATTGGGATTCAATGCCGTTGTTCAATACACACAATGAAGTGGAAGTGGGAGCTGAACCTGCATCTCATGACTTAGGTCATAAGACCTTAGGACAATAACTTAGTCAGTTCTTCATAATGCTTATGAGCGCAGACAACAGGAAATACAGAAAACATATTTTATCCCGTAAATAAATAAAAAGAACTTGTTCAATTTTCAAATGAGATGTCTATGTTTTTAGTTTAAATTTATTAAAAAAGCAGGTAAACTCCTTACAATGGCATTTACTACATGCACATCTAAGGGGAATGGAAATAAAAATAGGTTGAAAGAGCAGTAAAAATATTTTAATGTGTGTTCACATTTAATGCAAAAAGCACCTACTGCTGTCATCATGTCTGTCTGTCTGTCCGTCTGCCTATCCACATCAAATACTTGGCTCCCAGCAGACCAATTTTGTTGAAATATGTCACACTTACTCTTCAGGTAAATGTGACTAAAAAGTTAACTTTTGACTGTGATATCTGAAAAATAGCATGCTGCACAAAGTTTTGAAATTTCAAAACTCCCAGTGAAATGAATGGGCAAGATTTCAAACTCGTCTGTCTTAAACAGATAAGCATTCTGTGCAACTTTAATTATAGATTAGTTTGCTGATTTCAATTTCCCTTAACAGAGGCTGCTTGTATATTTTGTATACTTGTATCTTTTACTTGTTCGACAACCACTCCTAACAGCAAAAGAGTGAAACACCTGCAAACTCAAGAATGTTGCAACAGCTACTGCTTGATAAGCTGCCTGTAGAAAAGACTACTATGGCTGCCCATCAGTTTGCACAAACCTGAGTCACAGCTACTCACTTCCAATGCTTTAATATGTGTTTACATGTAATACAAAAAGTACCTATTGCTGTCACCATGTCTTAGTTTTTTAGTTCATGTCTATCAATCATTTCAAAGCAATAGGGTGGGGATGGGGGTTCCGTGAACTCCTGATCATGTCTTATGTCCCACTGCATCACACTTCTTTGCATGTCACATATTTTGCATAAAGGTTACAGTTCCTGTTGTGCAGTGGGAATGCAACACACAAAAGTGCCAAGGACCACGTGCCAAGTGGCCCAGGGACTACATTTTAGAGGAAGTCATTGGTTCCTGCAAACAAACTTCCTGCGGTGAGAAAGTGCCTTTTGGGTAGCATCCTGACTCAGTCAAGTTTTCATTATTTTCAGCTAGTCCAGGGGATTAATTGGTTCCAGTGCTTCATTTGTTATGGCTCTGTTTCTTTGCCTTCCTACTCTTTTTTTTACTCTTTAACTTTCTTGGTTATGTTTAATCATAAAATGATCCCTTGTAATGTCAAGGCTCTAAATTCAGGTCCACAGCACATAACTGTGCTGAACTTTCCTTACCATCACCAAACTGATACTTCTGTGCCCCAGTTGATAACTCTGGCATAGTCTGGAAAACAGCTTAAATGCTCCTTATGATAAACCTTTTGAGTTTGCTCAGCTACAACAACAATATTTATTTATATAGCACATTTTCATACAGCAATGTAGCCCAAAGAAACCTACAAGAAGGCCAATAGTCCACACAGGCCCCACTGGGCATTCCACCTAATATAATTATTTCTAAATCAAACCTCGTAGATTTCATGATTCACATGATGGGATTTGATGGAATTGGTCTCATGGACAGATGAGACACCCGTCTTCATTCCATTATCTCCAGGGACTGAATGGTGCTTCAATCAGGTGGTGGTGGCACAGAACGCCACCCCAGAAAAACCGGAGAAAACAACAGAGAATAGTGGATATTAATACAGATTGCAGATCACTGAAGAATATGATACAATATCATGTATCTCCGAAGCATAATCACCATATCATATATATATATATATATATATTGTCACAGATGGCTGGGGTTCTTACCCGGCCGGGACGCCTAGAAGGTCCGGAAGGTGGCAGTAAAAGCTTCCGGGTCAGGAGGACACAACCGCCCTGGAGCAGGAGAGGACCACGGGAGAGGAGGAGAGACTTTCCAACTCGTTGGGACCCGTGGCCACCGCCAGGGGGCATCTTAAGCCTCCTAGAACCTGGGAGAACATTACTTCCGCCACACTTGGCAAGATGGCGGAGGAACCTGCCAGGGACGCCCGGAGTGCTTCCGGGGCAAAGGGCAGCTCTTCCGCCACACGAGGAAGTGCTGCCGGAAGATCCTCATCAGCCACCTGGAGCACATCCGGGCGGGAATAAAAGGCGCCGCCTCCCAGCAATCTGGGAGCTAGAGTCGGGAGAGGGAGCAGGACGAAGCTCCCAGGAGGAGATTGGCGGCCAAGGACTGAGGAAGAGAAGTCTAATACTGGTGATTATTGCTGAGTGCATTGTGTGTGGTGTTTTGGACTTTATTCTTGTGTAAAATAAACGTGTGACTTTTATAAAGATGTGGTCTCTGACTGGTGGTGTCCGGGCAAGTCTCACAATGGCGCCCGAACAGGGACCTTCTGCCTGTTCCAAGGCAGAGGACCCCAAAAATAATTTTTTTGTGACCTGCCCGGTACCCCAGTCGGCCACACACACATCCTGCAGGGAGACGGTTCGCACACGCACCGCAGACGTCCCGCGAATCGCCCAGTGGCCGTCGGAGATTCTCCAGAGGGCTGTCTTCCACCCGAGGGGACTGAGGAATGCCAGCCAAGGCCAAGGAGAAGGGGATTCCCCAGCGTTTGTCGTCGCCGGAGGGACTGCAGTAGGCACAACCACTGACGGGTCTGGAGGCGGTTGCCTGGACTCATGTCACTGTCTGGGGTGTGCATATCTGGTCCACAAAGCCGGGACGGCATCGCTAGAGGAAGGGGAGGATCCGCCACGTCTCCAGCAGCCGAGGCAGAGGGACGGCAGCGAGAGTTGCAGTTCCCTTGGGAGAGGCAAGATGGCCTAAGACCGGAAGTTCTGCCCCGTGACAGGCGAGGGATTGGACGGTGTGTGTCGTGTTCCCGTCAATGATTGGTTGAAGACGGGGCAGGCGAATGTCCATCTCGAGCAAGGAAAGGGAACGGTGAATCCCGGAAGAAAGCTCCAGAAAACACAGCCGGTGAAAAGGACCGATAGAATGGTAAGTCCTTCACTGGCTGTTTATTTTCTACCTGCAGGTCCTGACATGTTGGAGAGGATGCTTCGATTAAGGAGGATGGTTAAGCAGGTAGAACACAACCTCCGAGTCTGTATAGACGATCTGAAGGGGAAGGCGGTCGCGTCAGGGCAGATCTTACGTCATGAGGCAGAGAGGCGCGACGCTGGAATCTTTGGCCGGAAGATCTTGGCGGTAAAGGTAATTAAAACTGATACCGTAAAGGAAAAGGGAGGCGCGAGAGAACCCGTCCCAGGATCGCGTGGTTCCGGGGACTTAGTAGCTGCATCTCCGACAGTGGAAACGAAGCGAGTTGCTGATCGCTGGGAAGGGGTGGAGCCAAGACGCTGGCTGACAAGTGCCGTGGGTCTTAGTGCTCAGCCGCCAGAGCCAGCATCAGTCTCGCATCTTTCTACAAGGGCGCGGACGGCAAGGGACCTTTTTCTTTTCAATAGGAAGATCCAGGCCGTCAGAATGCCCCAGAGAAATAGGAAGAATCGAAGGGGGAAAGCCGGTTCTTCCTACAAAGGGAGACGTGAGCCCGTGGGCTCGTGGAGTGTGATACGTCATTCTCTGCGTGTGCAGAGGGAAGCTCCAAAGTCAGCAAGGGTGAACCCAGTATGTACCCCGATGAAGGGGAGTGGATCACACTGGAGCAGGTGCCAAGGTTTCGGCGACCAGGGTGCTGGTCAAAGGGGGGAGTGTTGGCCCTCTGTCAGAGATAAAAATGGCAGACAGTGGCATAAGGGCAATGACTCCGCCCCTGTGTCTATTTTTATTTTTATATGACCAGGACCTGGGAGACAAGTTATACCCACTTCGGCTAAAGTGTACACTCGCGGGAATGGCCGCTACGAAGGACTGTTCTGCGCTGGCGATGGGGCAGTGTCACAGACGGCTGGGGTTCTTACCCGGCCGGGACGCCTAGAAGGTCTGGAAGGTGGCAGTAAAAGCTTCCGGGTCAGGAGGACACAACCGCCCTGGAGCAGGAGAGGACCACGGGAGAGGAGGAGAGACTTTCCAACTCCTTGGGACCCGTAGCCACCGCCAGGGGGCATCTTAAGCCTCCTAGAACCTGGGAGAACATTACTTCCGCCACACTTGGTAAGATGGCGGAGGAACCTGCCAGGGACGCCCGGAGTGCTTCCGGGGCAAAGGGCAGCTCTTCCGCCACACCAGGAAGTGCTTCCAGAAGATCCTCATCAGCCACCTGGAGCACATCTGGGCGGGAATAAAAGGCGCTGCCTCCCAGCAATCTGGGAGCTAGAGTCGGGACAGGGAGCAGGACGAAGCTCCCAGGAGGAGATTGGCGGCCAAGGACTGAGGAAGAGAAGTCTAATACTGGTGATTATTGCTGAGTGCATTGTGTGTGGTGTTTTGGACTTTATTCTTGTGTAAAATAAACGTGTGACTTTTATAAAGATGTGGTCTCCGACTGGTGGTGTCCGGGCAAGTCTCACAGTATATATATATATATATATTATATATATATATATATATATAATGAGGGGCCGTTCAGGAAAAAAAGATTGGTTATTATATAAATATATACATTGGTTCAGATATATATATATCGGTTCAGATACATTGGTTTGAATATATACATTGGTTTTAATGCATTTGTTCAGATATATATTTCGGTTCAGATATATATATTGGTTGGGATATATTGGTTGAGATATATACATCGGTTTGAATACATCCGGTCAGAAATATACATTGGTTTAGATACATTGGTTGAGATATATATAAATTGGTTTGCATACATCCGTTCTGATATATATACATTGGTTGAGATACATCCGTTCAGATATATACATTGGTTTGAACACATCCGTTCAAATATATACATTGGTTGAAATATATATATTGGTTGATATATATTGGTTTAAATATATATATTGGTTAAAATAGATTGGTTTAGATATATACATCGGTTCAGATTCATCCGTTCTGATATATATATTGGTTCAGATAGATCCGTTCAGATATATACATTGGTTGGGATTTATGGGCAGGCACAACGCGGCCACGCATGTTTAGCATCTCCCTTTCGCTTCATCATTGCTTTAACACTGTTGTAATTATTGTGCACATTTTATACAAGTAGCATATGCCTGTCTGTCACGTTTTGTTTCGTAAGCCCTCTTGGTTGGGGGTCCTCAATTTCAAAGCATTTTTTTCCTTTCATTATTTAAAACACTCACACAGATACCCGCCTCACTCGCTCCCTCTTTTCCCACCCATGACAGATTCTTATCAAAAGCAGAGTTACCAGAAAGCATTAATCGCAACCACAGTACGTCCCATTTTTTCACCTAATGAGACGCTGGTTTATCATTGGTAGAAAGCCGCCCGGTGATTTCCGTTATTCCGTATTGGCAGCATTTCATTAAAGGGTGATCTGCTTCAGCAAGGAACTTAGTCCTGTTTGGATGTTATGGAGGAAAACACTGGACTTGCTCTGTTTCTTTAAATGTTGATCAGGGATCAAAATGACCAGAATATTCCCGCTTCACAAATAACTGATGTTTAACTGTTTTTATAGTAAAACTAACACAACCACACACAAGCACGTACACGCTCACATACACACTCAAACTCACAAATCGTGAGTCGCACGTACTACTGATTAAGCGAATCTGTCAAGGGCGATTATTTTTTCACCCCACAAAACAGATTCTTCTCAAAACCTGAGTTACCAGGAAGCATTGATAGCAACCGCAGTACCTCCCATTTTTTCACCTCAACAGACGCTGGTTTATCATTGACCGAAAGACGCCCGGTGATTTCTGTTATTCCGTATTGGCAGCATTTCATTAAAGGGTGATCTGTCTCAGCAGGGAACTTAGTCCTGTTTGCTGAAAGGATGTTATGGAGGAAAACACTGGAATAGCGCTGTTTCTTCTGAATGTTTATCAGTGATCAGGGACCAGAATGATCAGAATATTCCTGCTTCACAAATAACTGATGTCTGTTTTTATTGTAAAACTGAGAAAACCACACACACATGCATACACAACACAAACACTCAAACTCACAAACCGTGGGTCGCACACACTACTGATTAAGTGTATCTGTCACGGACGATCATTTTTTTCACCCAATAAAACTTTAGTTCGTCAAAGTTAGAAAGCAGTGCGGTGATTTCTATTATTCCTTATTGGCAGCATTTAATTTAAAAATGATTCACGTAAACAAGGTGAAAAAGTCTATTATTTTGACAGGACGATCTTTTTTTAGGCTTAAGCATTTTTGATTGACTTACAAAAGAAAATAGTTATTACTTACCCTTTGCTTCAAATTGGCTTTTTAAAAAACCTTTTTGATATAATTTATGACAGTATAAAATAAAAGTAGTGCTCAAAATTATAATGCGCCTATCTAACAGGACGAGGTGGTGGTAAGAGTGAGATTGCTGACTCGCAGTTAAATGATCACTGGTTTGTGTCCGGGAGGCTTCCTTTCTGTTATTTTATTTATTTATTTTTACAAATTGCTTTGAGTACTAAGAAAGTAGTAGGAAATTTCCTATCACACCCACCCTTTCACCCCTGTACATTGGACAGGAATCTCATTTTCACAGCAGGTGCAATTATCCTATAAAACACTTAGGAGTTCTGTGCACCGTTTTTCATGGGAGATTAAAACTCATCAAATGTATTTTAAAAACTTGTAGCAGTCTGTGGCTTTCCTCATCTGCCGTGGTCCATTACAAAATGAACACCAGGCAGTTAAAATTGTGCACAGTTTCTTTAATAAGCCTATCAGACAGTCTTTTATAGCGCTTTCATATCGAGTGTGTCTCTTAATCCCTTCTAGCAGAGGAGACACTTATTTCCACAGCTACACTGTAAAAAATTTCAGTAAATTTAACGGTACAAATACTGTAAATGGTGAAGGTAAAAGACCTTTTCTGAAAAAAAGGAAAGTTACCTTATGTTCTACTGAAAATTACCTTTATATCTTAAACAATACATTTCATTATTTTTTACAGCCAAGTTCTGTAAAATCAATATTTTTCTACCTTCAAAATATGCTAAATACCGTTTATTGATGCATTACAGTTATACTGAAAAAAATCTGTTAATTTTACAGTGTAAAACTGTTAAATAACGAAGGTAAACAACCGTAAAATGTAAAACGGTAAATCACTGTTAAAGTAAAACCGGCTATGATATTTGCATAAGGACACGCCCCTTTTTACAATATTGTTCCTGGTGAACCGCATACCTTTGAATAGTAGGGAAAAAAAACTTCACCTAAGTTAGCAGACTTATTTTTCCCCACGTGCTGGTTTTTTGAGGTTATGGAAGCTGATTTATGGTGGGTTGTATTTGATAAGTAAGACACCATACACCACAAAAGAGAAAACTTTACTTCCCTACCAGGCAAGTGGCGTAACTTCATTAAACATTGAATTATTTTCAATGTGTATAATTAAATGGCACATGCTTGCTATTGGTTGTTGTTAACTAACTGATGCAAACTATGTACTGGGGTTTGACCCTGTCAGTTCATATTGTTTATTGATTGTCATATTTTTTACACAACATGAATTTTTGGTTATGGTTAAACATTCCCTTCTGTTGGAGTTTGTTGCAAAGACCAAATAGCTTTTACTACAAAATTATACTGTAAACCTAAAAATATTATCACCTTATTTATTACAGCAAAATTTTGGCAACCCAGCTGCCAGTATTTTACCATAAATTTAACATTATTTTTTAAAGTGTACCGTAGACCAAAAAATATCGTTACCTTCTTTTTTACGGTAAAATCCTGGCGACCGTAATTTTTTTTACAGTGTAGGTCTATGCTGTTGAAATGTGTACCCCCTGTCTTCTGCTTGTAAATTAATAATGGAATTACAAAACTGTCCACAGTGTATTTAAAGAGATTGAAGGAAGTCTTCTATATCATTTTTTGTCTACTATGTCCTTACTCATCCACTAATTAAAAAAAAAAAACAAGCACTTACACTGTCATTTTTTAAGTATGTCTATGAAAATCGCTGTGAGTAGCCAGAAAAATGCTATATAAATGAAAGACATTATTATTATTATTATTATTTAAGTTTTTTAAAATCCAAATAAACCTGATAGGACTTCCAAGATATGTGCCACTCTAGGGTACCAGCAATGTCAAACTGATTAGGAAATTTTGTGATCAGTTTGTTTAAAGTATATTAAGCAAAAAATAACTTTTCATCATCTTCTCATTTATAATTTGGCATTTCAGGATACAGTATATACTGCAAATATACATTTAAATTGTAACCGCTGACAATTAGCTTCAATACAGCTTCAATATGTGCACAAAGTATAGGTGATAAAACACACAAATTCTGACATTAGCATGACTGTTGAAGGAAAAACATTTATTAGAAAGTATTCTATGGAGTTTTCATAAATTAATCATTATATACCTTTTGAGGTTTCTTGATATATTTTGTAATCAGGTTTTTAATTTTTTTTTTTATTTTTACTGCCACTTCACAGATCAACAATCCCCAACTTGGTCACTGTCAGAATAAGTCTTTCAACTTTTTTCCTGTATCCATTAATACATTTTCCGGGTTTCACTACTCATCTGAAAGAGTTGGCATCAGGTTGGGTGGCACTTTTAAATTGTAGTAGTATGAGCGAGCGTCAGTGTGGCAAGCACTAGATTGGCATTTCTTTCCATTTCATTTTTTGTCTTCTGGCCCAGGCTTGTAAATCTCTTTTGTAAATGGGTGGCTTGGATAGAGGACAGATACTAACAAATTTCAAGGCTTTATTAAAACAATACTAAAAGATATTTGTGTATGTGTGTTGTAGTGCCCCATGTTGTAAGTGTTAGATCCATTGAAGAAGTCAACTTAAACAAAGAAAATGTATATTTTACAGGTTTGTTTGAAGTGTTTTACATTATAACCATATTATTTATTGCTGCGTGAATATAATTTTTTCAAGGGGATGACCTTTACTATTGTCAAAAAAGACAAGCAAGGCAACAGGAGGAATATGAAAGCTATTTGTTGAGTTTAGGAGACAAAGGATACTTGTAAGGAAGTTCATGCCAGTGCTATCGGTGTACATTCTGGAATTTATAAAACTGCTGATATTATTTCACAAAGGTGTTACTGGCCTGGTTTTATGCTGACATTAAAATGGCTACATTTTCTGAAAATTATAATCATTATTTTAGTTAAAAGACTATAATTGTCAGAACAGATTCAATAAAATGTTTTAATATCTCAGTTGCTGTTTGTCGGACTCTTTAATTGACTTGTCCTACAAATGTGTATCAGTGGATATTTGGTACTTCATTTGACAAATAATATTAATTTTTCCAAGTCTCATATATTTCAGATAGATAGATAGAACTTTACTTGTCCTCTAAGGGAAAATGTGCTGAATGAATAAATAAATTAATATATATTTTTTTATTTATTAATTTTATTACAATCCATACAAAGCAATCAAGTTTTTACAAAAAGAAAAATTGAGTTAAGAACAGATCAATCCCCACCCCTGAGAGAGAGAGCAAGCCAAGCCGTGTTAAATTTTAAGGCTTGTAAACATACCAAAAATAATAAATTCTCTGTGCTTTATGAACTTATTTTAAAATATTACTGATTAGATCCTGCCATGTTTTGAAAAAAGTCTGTACGAATCCTCTAACTGAGTATTTGATTTTTTCCAATTTCAAATAATATAACACATCGGTTTCCCACTGACTTAAAAGAGGAGAGTTTGGGTTCTTCCAGTTTGTCAGAATGAGTCTGCGTGCCAAAAGTGTAGTGAATGCAATCACGATTTGTTTGTCTTTCTCCACTTTAAGCCCCTCTGGAAGAACACCAAACACAGCTGTTAATGGGTTAGGAGGGATTGTGAGTCCAAGGCTATCTGAAAGGTAAGTAAATATTTTTGTCCAGAATAATGTTAATTTGGTGCAGGCCCAGAACATGTGACCTAGTGAGGCTGGGGCTTGGTTGCAACGTTCGCAGGTTGGATCATGCCCTGGAAACATTTTGGAGAGTTTTAGTCGAGACAGATGTGCTTGATATATAATTTTGAGTTGTATAATTGTATGCTTTGCGCATATGGAGCTCGAGTGAATTCTCTGCATTGCTACTTTCCACTCCTTTTCTGATATATTAATTGAGAGATCTTTTTCCCAGTGTCCTCTTGGATCTTTGAAAGGAAGGGATTGTAAAATGATTTTATATATTGTAGAGATGGAGTCTAAGTCCTTGAGATTGAGCAATATTTTTTCCAGCATGGATGAGGGTGCAAGATGAGCAAAATCTGGAAGGTTCTGTTTAACAAAGTTCCTGATTTGAAGATAGTGAAAGAAATGGAATGTTAAATTTGGAATGTAATTGTTCATTGGATGCAAAGACGTTGTCTATATAAGATCTCTAAGCAAGTTAATTCCAAATTTTTTCCAGATATTAAAAACTGCATATGTTTGTGAAGGTTGAAAGAGGTGGTTCTCTTGCAGAGGTGCCACAGATAGAAGCTTCTCCGTCTTAAAATGCTTTCTACATTGGTTCCAGATTCTAAGTGAGTGGAGCACAATTGGGTTATTAGTGTATTGCCGACAACGTGTGTTTATTGGAGCACAGAGCAAGGAATACAAAGAAGTACTGCAGGATTTTACTTCTATTGCGGTCCGAGCCTGTGTATGTTCTTCTATTTGTGTCCAGGTTCTTATCGCCTGTATATTTGCTGCCCAGTAATAAAACTGGAAGTTAGGTAGAGCCATGCCGCCTTCTGCCTTTTGTCTTTGTAGGGTCGCTCTTTCCATGCGTGGATGTTTTGAATTACAAATAAATGAGGTTATTGTTGAATCTAATTGCTTAAAGAATGATTTATTAATGTATATTGGGATGTTTTGAAATAAAAAAGGAGCTTATGAAGAATATTCATCTTAACAGTGTTAATTCTTCCAGCTAGTGTGAGATGAAGGGTTGACCATCTATGCAAGTCTTGTTTAATTTTTTCCATGCAGACGGCGAAATTTTGCTGATATAGAGCTTTATGTTTACTTGTGATGTTTACCCCTAGGTATTTAAACTGTTCTGCAATGATAAAAGGTAAATTAAATTAATATTAATATAATGAAAAAAACAGCCAATCCAATAACAATTGTCTAATGTTCATTCTGCAAGCAACAGTTGGGGCTCACAACTCTGAGGCAAAAGCTCAGCTGTAGAAGTGAGTGTCCCTTTGAGTGGAGAGGACAGTGGGACACAGTAAACTTGAAAGTGATGTAGAAGACTTTCATCTTTTACCATGGATTTCAGATAATATTACTTATCCAGGGTTCATTTTGAAAGCAGCAGACAGGGTGCACACAAGCCCATGGATCTGCTCCAGCCATGGAAATGAGTGTTCCCTGTAGGGGAACAGACACATAGTGGAGAAGATTATATAGAAAACTATACCTACGACCTTTTAAAATAAATTTTACATTTTTTTACCTCTCCGGTGTTCATTTTGTAATCAGCAGTCAGAGGGCACACATTCTACGGCTCTACAGCAGCCATGGAAAATGAGCGTCCCGACCAGTGGATGAGATATGCGTTTTCATTCCAATAGTTTTAATAACTCACATGGCGGAGGTGAAATTTGAGTTCAACAACAAAACCTTTCCCGTGGATTTTTTTCCCCTTTTTTATTCCCAGGAAAAACCACCTGTGTAAATGTTTAAGAGCAAGCTGTCACTTATAGCATGACAATGGCTTGCTACATTTATTTTAACGAGCTGTCTTTTAAATGTCTTTATAAAGTGTTACTGGGTGTCGAGCAATGTATTATTATTACTGATATTTTACTAAATGTTACTATCCACGTTTCTTTGTTGATGAGCCCCGTTGAAGAATTTTTTGGTAACAGAACAGTAAACACGCCAAAACGACTGAAAACACAACTGACGACTGGTATTTTTCGATATCATTTTAACAAAGTTTTCTGTCCGCCCTCAATCACAGAGCACCCCGGTAAAACGTCAATAGCGTTTAATATACCTGCAGCCTAAGAACACAGGCATCAGGACATCGCTGCGCGTGCATGTTTACTAACAGATATGACAGCATTTTGCATGGAGCATGCGTTAAAACAAATAGATTAAGATCAGCGATTTTCAACGATTCACATGTTTGCCGTAAGATTTTTTAAAGCAATCTAATTAAAAACTTCTTTGAAGAATTATGACACAAAATACGTCTACGACGCAGATTCTATACCATTTTATATGATTTTTATATCATTATTTTAATAATACACATAAACTATATGTAGACTATAAAGCAATACATGTATAATTTCGTGCATTTTAACCAGTTGACATCTCTCAACTTGTTAAAAATTTGTATATAATCAATTTATATGAACCTTTACTTCAATAATATACACATTATGTTTGTATTGCGTGTGCACCTTGCTGTGTAATTATTTCAATGAACTCGTGGTATTGTCGAGCACATAGTGTCCCTATTCATACCCCACTACGCAGCGGCTGAATTTGATCACGCCTTCACACGTATAATAATAATAATACTATTGTTATTATTGTTATTAATTCCTTACGTTTTTATAGCGCCTTTCTTACTACTCAAAGCAATTTGTAAAAATAAATAAATAAAATAACAGAAAGGAAGCGTCCCGGACACAAACCAGTGATCATTTAACTGCGAGTCAGCAATCTCACTCTTACCACCACCTCTTCCTGTTAGATAGGCGCATTATAATTTTGAGCACTACTTTTATTTTACACTGTCATAAATTATATCAAAAAGGTTTTTTAAAAAGCCAATTTGAAGCAAAGAGGGTAAGTAATAACTATTTTCTTTTGTAAGTCAATCAAAAATGCTTAAGCCTATAAAAAAAGATCATCCTGTCAAAATAAGAGACTCTTTCACCTTGTTGACGTGAATCATCTTTAAATTAAATGCTGCCAATAAGGAATAATAGAAATCACCACGCTGCTTTCTAACATGTGACGAACTAAAGTTTTATTGGGTGAAAAAAATGATCGTCCGTGACAGATACACTTAATCAGTAGTGTGTGCGACCCACGGTTTGTGAGTTTGAGTGTTTGTGTTGTGTATGCATGTGTGTGTGGTTTTCTCAGTTTTACAATAAAAACAGACATCAGTTATTTGTGAAGCAGGAATATTCTGATCATTCTGGTCCCTAATCACTGATAAACATTCAGAAGAAACAGCGCTATTCCAGTTTTTTCCTCCATAACATCCTTTCAGCAAACAGGACTAAGTTCCTTGCTGAAGCAGATCGCCGTTTATTGAAATGCTGCCATTATGGAATAACAGAAATCACCGGGCGGCTTTCCACCAATGATGAACCAGCGTCTCATGAGGTGAAAAAATGGGAGGTACTGTGGTTGCGATTAATGCTTTCTGGTAACTCTGCTTTTGCGAAGAATCTGTCATGGGTGGGAAAAGAGGGAGCGAGTGAGGCGGGTACAATGAGCCGGGGCGGGACGGAGTGAGGCGAAGAGGCGGGTATCTGTGCGAGTGTTTTAAATAATGAAAGGAAAAAAAGTGCTTAGAAATCGAGGACCCCCAACCAAGAGGGCTTACGAAACAAAACGCGACAGACAGGCATATGCCACTTGTATAAAATGTGCACAATAATTACAACAGTGTTGAAGCAATGATGAAGCGAAAGGGAGATGCTAAACATGGGTGGCTGCGTTGTGCCTGCCCATAAATCCCAACCAATGTATATATCTCAACGGATCTATCTGAACCAATAGATATATATCAGAACGGATGTAGCTGAACCGATGTATATATCTAAATCAATCTATTTTAACCAATATATATATTTAAACCAATGTATATCAACCAATATATATATTTCAACCAATGTATATATTTGAACGGATGTATTCAAACCAATGTATATATCTGAACGGATGTATCTCAACTAATGTATATATATCAGAACGGATCTATGCAAACCAATTTATATATATCTCAACCAATGTATCTAAACCAATGTATATTTCTGACCAGATGTATTCAAACCGATGTATATATCTTAACCAATATATCCCAGCCAATGTATATATCTGAACCGTAATATATATCTGAACGGATGTATTAAAACCAATGTATATATTCAAACCAATGTATCTGAACAGATATATATATCTGAACCAATGTATATATTTATATATATATATATATTATTTGATAAAAGCACAACAAAAAATTAATCACAAAAATGCTCTGCTTTTCTCTGCTGGCATTCTTCATTTCTTATTCACAGGTCTAGTAAGAAAGGATACACTGTACATTCCTGGTGGGAGCCAATGAGCTTGGTAAAACAGCATGCTACACTGTACTATTTATAAGAAATTTACCCACCATCCATTCATGCATTACTGAAGTCATTTAATTCATTTTTGAGGCATATGCTGGAGCCTGTTCTGGTGGGACTGAGCATAAGGTAGAAATAGCCTTACCATGGCACCCGTCAAGGGCACAACACTCTAAGACAAATATCTATATCCGCTTTTCCTAAGCCCATTTGGAGATCTTAGTCAGCCTAAACTAGAAGTTATAGTGATGTTACAGGAAAACCATGTACCCAGAGGCAAACCCACACTGGCACTTGGAGAGCAACCTTCATAGCAGTTTATCTAAGCAGTACTGAACGTACAAATCTCTTCAGTTTCCAAAACAAATAAAACTTTATCTAGTAAAGTGGTTGCAGTTTTCTGTGTCATATAATTTTATATCATTCACTCTTTGCCAGTGTTTGTGCAGCTGTTACTTTGAAAATACTTATTTTGGTTAATGGAGAAAGGACTCAAGTGTTACCGAAAGCAAAATATTACAGAGGTTATGCACAACTCCCCATTTCTGCCTTAAAACCACTTTAAAATGTACCAAATACAAGCCTATTTAATATTTCCAAAAATATAAAGCTTGATTAAACCAGTTACAGAAAATGTGTAGACTATCAATGCAACACCATAAAAAATAACACCATATTGACATTAAACAGCACCTTAGCAATATAAAATATAAGGATAGGTGTTCAACTGCTGGGAACAAAACAAACAACAAAATCTTTGTATTCTGTAATCTGTGAGCTAGGATGAAAGTAAAAATTGGATAAGCTGTGATCTACAATCAGCAAGAAGACCTGTTTGGTGTTTTTCTTTATCTGGGAAACAACTCATCCATCCATCCATCCATTATGCAACCCGCTATATCCTAACTACAGGGTAACGGGGGTCTGCTGGAGCCAATCCCAGCCAACACAGGGCGCAAGGCAGGAAACAAACCCTGGGCAGGGCGCCAGCCCACTGCAGTGGGAAACAACTTTTTTAGCTAAATATATGCATTTCACACACAAAAACATAAAAAATAAAAGCAAGAAACACAAAATTGACAGTCTTATCCAACCGAGGCAAGCAACCTAACAATGAATCAAGTCAACAAAGACAGTTTTATTAAGATCCATATGTATTATTGTATAATAATAAAAGTTAAGAGAAAAAGAGGAATTAGACAGAATATAACATTATATAACACTCTCAACTAAAATCAATGCGCATGTCATGAAACAGATCAGGAAAGGAGCAGCACACCAATAATAGTGCCAACTCAGTCACCAGTAATCTAACATGGACATCTCTAAAGTACTCAACCTATTTTTCAAAGTAGGATGGTAACTGGTGGTAAATATTTCAATAACAAATCAGTCCAAATATTTTCTTATCTTACTTATTAAAAACTTAAAGCCTTTTCCAACTGCATCAGACGGTGTGGGCACCACTCTGGCACAGGATACACACAAATAGCCACACTAGTCACAGAATCTATAAAAAATGGACCTTAAGAGATTATTCTTTTTATTTACCTGTAAGTAAATGGCAAAGTAGGAAAAAAATATACTAAACTGATGAAAAGCTGCCAAGAAAAATGAAACAGGAAAGATTCTGACCTTCACTTTAGATCCTGGAATGCAGCAGTGAGGACAGGTTTTCAATGCAACTCTTTTAATTAGAAGCTTTCTTCAGTTTTTTGTATTGAACACCAGGATTTACTAATTTCTCATTATTATTTTATCATATACCTTGCACAACATACATTTTTATTAGATAATATGCTAAAGGTAGTCTCTTACTGAAATTCATAATCAGAATTATAGAACATACATCCATATTGTGAGCCTTCATTTCTACAATACATGGTCTCAGGGAGGTAGAACCCATTCTAGTTAGCATTGGGCACAAATGTAGGGTAATGGTGAATGGGGCACATGTAGACGCTAACCTCAGTAATGTAGGGACACTTTTGTATATCTGTAGAATTGTTAAAAAAAAAAAAACAATTACCCAGAAAAAAATCTATACAAGCATAAAGCGTGCAAAATCCACCAAATGGTTGCAAGGATGGCGATGAAGCCTGGTCTCCTAAACTTGTGAGGCAACTATGATAGCCACCATGGTGCCCCAAATATAGTACAGTATATGCCAATTGAAGTGTATTCTAAACAAATTTATTTCTAGCTATGATGTTTCCTCAAGCTTGAAATATCTTTATTGTCTTTATTGTCTTATTTTCAATTTATCCTTACACAACTCCTGTTTAGTTAGTGGAATGGATGTACTTCTTTTTTATACTTTTGGATTCTTCTAGAATAAATTCAATTAGTAAAATGTAATGAAGAAAACCGGGCACAAATCTAAATCTGTGGAACTGGAAATCTTTTAAATTGATCAACTTAGCAAGACAGAGGCCAACAAGAAGTATTTGACCACTCTAAAGCAATTATAGACTTTCATGGTGAAGGGTTAAGCTTAAAAGATCAGGACCATAAGATACATGGAAATGAGAACCCTTACCATTTATATCATATAAAATCTTAACTGCAGTTTTCCAGAACTCATGTAGTAGACCAAGTGATTTGACAAGACCAACGGTGACCTTTTCTGCATAGATGCCCTATGTAGTTGGATTTGTAACACAACACACTATACTTGGAACCATAAGGCACAGTGGCGAAAAAAATATACTGTTAAAAAGCTTCTCTGCAACAAGGTCATTAAAGTGTGTGATGACAGAAGACAAAACAGATCCACCAGGGCAGAGAGAATTCTGTGGAAAATGCAGTGAAGTTCTCAAGAGCAATGATGCTTTAGAAAATACTTATTGTAGATGTGTCTTTTCCAGGTTCCCAAAATCGAGCAACTACTGATTTGGCAAGGGAGGACCCAGCATAAGACATTCTGCAGCCCAATTAAGATAGTTAAAAAAAAATAGTAAACATTGAAAAAAGGACAAATCACAAAAATGTATTACTCATGCAGAATAAAAGGCATAAAGGAAAAAATGTTTCTTCTCTGTTTAATTACAATTTTAGCATTCTCATGTTAAACTTCAGTTATGTTTGTACTTAAAAGTTGTGTTACTTTTATATGGCAAAAATACATAGGCTTCAAACATTTTAACATAACTAGAAAAATCAACTTAACATACCCTAACTAAACAACAAATGCTTCAATAACTCATCTTACTTTAGACTTGAACTTGAGGGAAAAATGTAAATATTCTTCTACAGTCCAGTGAAACTCAGATCCTCAATTCAGCTGACCATTAAACAAAAGACAACTGAGGAAGGCTTAACAGTTTTGCAGAGTAATAGGTAAAAATCAGTTTGTTTAGACATGGAAATTGTGTTAATGAAAAGATGTAGGGAATTTTATAATTAGGATGTTTAAAATAATTCTTTATAAATCTTGGAACATTGTTTCATTTTGGACATAAAATATATCCTCCTGTCCTGCCTGTCCAGGTGCAATTTAGGTTGGGCTTCAGTTCTCAGAGAACTATAAAATTAATAAATAGGCTGAGATAATGGATGAGTGAGAAGACCCTGGAGCAACCCACATATGCCATAAGAAAAGCATGAAGTTAGTTCCTACTGTATTTAGAGTTTGGCACAGAGGATCATTTAGATGGAAAGTGCAGCCCTTTAAAAGTAAAATGGAAAACCTGTTGGTATGATAGATATTCAAAGAATGAAATGTTTTGTCTAGTGGCTTTTCCAGTTATCACAATGACTTCACTGGAATTTTTAAACTATTCATTTTGTTAAATTTCAAAGACATGTAATAGGTGCTATTTTTTAATTTAAAGATTTAAATTTCCAGAGTACAAAAATTCCATACCACAGTAATGTTTTTGACACCTTTCAGTTTATTAACATGTTTAAATTCTTTTCAGACCTCAGAATCTTTATGAGATTAGATAATTTATGTTTTACTTTGTATAAGGGACTAACATTATTGCAGAATCATATTCTTTGCTGTGATGTTTTTGACATGAAAATTCTGGAGAAGCCACACAGACGTGGGGAGAGAAACAGACACACCGTCAGAAGGGGCAGAACAACCCTGAGAAGCCACAGTGTGTGAGTGTGAGCATGTGTGTATAAGTGAGAGAAAGAGAGAGTGGGATAGATGATCAAGCATGTAAAGGACAGAAGTTTAGGAGACTCGCTTCTCTGCTTAAGTGCACTGGCCTGAATACATGGCTGCTAGTGGTACTGGGAAGATTTTGGCTTGGATTAGCTCATGGAGTTGGGGAAAGAAAGTGAAGAATGTGTTGCCTCTGGTCTGAAGTGACGGCTATGAGGTGAAGGCAGTGACATTAATGTGCACAGGGGGCAGGCAAAGAAAAGACCATAAGAGCCTCATGGAAGGACTAATGGAAGATCAGAGTAGTGGAAGTGGTACTGTAGGGTGGCTGAAAAAGGAGACAGCCTCCAGTAAACCCCACATGATGAGTGAAAGACAGACTGCATTTTACAATGCATTAGGCTACCAACATGATGAGGTTACTGATTAAATAATTATTGCTAAATAATGACAAAATGAAATCTATTAACTTATTGTCATACAGTATAAACGGTGCGTACGCACAGAAATGTTGCGTTAGAACGTTTCCACGTTCAAATTGCGATGTATAAAACCTACACTTGGCGTAAAGCCACGCACTTTTCCACGGTACCTCATACCCTGTCGTACGCAAGTTCTCCGCTCGGTTTTGCAGACTGGCGGCACCCAGCATCAAAGCAGTGCTACTGTTTCTGTGTGGTTAACCTATTCTTAGATCTACATCCACGATGGCAGTTTTATCAAATACACTGAAATTAACCGCATATCGTTCATAAATTTAAGGCACCTGATTGTAATCAACCTGTAACAATATAATTGTGCACAGAATGGCCAAACTATTCCACTGGCATGGCTGCTTTAGCGTTGCTAGAGGACCTCGCAAATGGAAGGATTAGAGGAGAATGCTTATTCCGAGATCATACTGATTTCTTGGCACATGATGATTACTGGCTTCTAAGTCGGTTTAGATTTCCAAGAACGATACTCTTGGAGCTGTGTGCTGAACTGACACCGGCTTTACAAAGACAGACTTTGAGGAATTGTGCTCTACCTGCTCCTTTGCAAGTTTTGTCCACTCTCGGGTTTTTAGCCACAGGAGCTTTTCATCGTGAACTGGCTGACCGATCCGGTATTTCTCAGTCATCACTGAATCGTGCCATGCCAGCTGTATGGGATGGTATTATCCGCTTGTCAAGCAGATTTATAAGATTTCCGTACACTACGGTTGAACAGGCAAACATCAAAGCGCAATTTGCAGCAATGTCTGGTTTTCCCAATGTAATCGGAGCGGTCGACTGCACACACATTGCTATAAAGGCACCTTCACAGAATGAATTTGTTTATGTAAATAGAAAGCATTTTCACTCTATTAATGTGCAAATCATCAGTGATATGAAAATGCTTCTCACTTATGTTGTTGCGAGATGGCCTGGCTCAACTCATGATTCATTCATCCTGAGACATAGTAGTGTGGGGAACAAACTTGAAAATGGTGCTGTGCGTGATGGCTGGCTTCTCGGTAAGATAAGACATTTATTACCTTTTTGGTTACAGTTGTACGTTATCTGTACAATTTAACCATATAACATGATTATTCAGGTGACAGTGGCTCCTCACCCCTCTCGCCAACCCACTGACTGAACAAGAGCAACGTTACACTGACCTCCACTCTCGGGCTCGGGCAGTGGTAGAACGTACTATAGGGCAGCTTAAGGGCCGTTGGCGCTGCCTGGATAAGACTGGTGGAATGCTGCTCTATAGTCCACAGAAAGTGTGTCATATCGTGCAAGCATGTAGCATTCTACATAATATGGCACTCATTCGTAACTTGCCGGTACCTGAAGAGATGCGGTATGATGAACTTGACCCTGGACCACCAAATGATCAGCCACACCGGACAGCATTACAATGTCGAATGAATGTAATTAACAGAATGTAAAAACAGGTAAGCAGATGCATCATTTATTTTTTCACAAATTCATTTAATTTTTGGTTAATGTCACACAATACTGCCTTGATATTTCGTAGATCATTGGCTAAATCCCGTTGTGCATTGGCCATATACAGTATCTCACCGCATCCACCAATGCATTTTGAGATTCTAGAACTGCATCAGTCAGCACACGGCCAGATGATCGCTCACCAGTTTCCGAGGCAGGTGTGTGTGAGCAGTCAGCGCCCGAAGATGTGGTCGGCACAGAAGCAGCACCATCATCGCCCAGAACCATGTCCTCAGCATTGGGTTCTGCTTTTGTACTATTGTCTAGAAGTAAATAAACAGTAATTAATACCTGATTGTTTGTCTTATTACTCATGCAAATTATTTAAACGAGTATGGATCATGGCAATCAAAAAAGAAATAAAAACTCACCGGCACCTGCGGTGATGTCAGAATCTCCCTCCCCCACTGGTAAAATGCCGACAATGAGTGTGTCACCAATACTTGCTGCAACTCGCTGCTCAAACGGCATGAGCTCTGGGAGTTCAGTACCTCCCCAGTGGAGCTAACATGCAGACCACTTATTTTTTAATTCAGTCACAGTACGATTTTCTGCTCCAGCACTCTTTGACTGCATCCACCACACTATGCCACTCCATCAATTTCCTTTTGTTTCTAATGCCACTTCCTAAGTTACCAAATAAAACATTTTTCCTGGCCTCTATTTCAGCTAGCAGGACCTCCATTTCACATTTGCTGAAGTTTTTTTTTTTTTGGTTTTTCCCGTGCTTTCGCCATTGTCTTTCTGAAGCGCTGAAGGTAAGGGGCTATTTAATATTGATTTGCATATTCAAAGAGGCGTAATTCTGGGAGGAGTTGGGGGTGGGGCAGTAGGCGCGTGCACGTGCGTTAATTTCCATGCTGAGTGGGATTTATGTAGTGGAAGAACGCAGAAGTCGGCGAACACACAGATTCCTGCATCTGGATTTTTCTGTGCGTAAGCACATTTCGGCTTTTGTGCTTACGTCATGTTATAGTGCGAATTCTATGCATGGCGTTATGCATGAGGCCCCTGGACTCCACCAGAGTCTTAATTTACAAATGTAAAATCACAGGTGACAAAAATTAATGTTTTTGATCTTCAGCTGATGTCATCAATACCATTATAGTAAGAAATGTTATTACAGATAGAAAACCAAATGTTAAAATTTTAATTATTTCATTATTATATGGAATCATTTAATGCTTAAAGTTTTGGTTTCTCATTGAAAGATAATCATAGTGAAATTATAAACTAAGTGTCATAATACATGTTATTTAAAGCTAATTTTTGAAGGCTTCTAATTGCTTCACACTCTTTCATAAATGCTTTAAAGTTATTTTATTTGTTTCTTTGTTTTTGTGATGCGGCAAGCAGGTTACGTTACTGCATCCATCCATCCATCCTTATCCAACCCACGTTGCATTTGTTATATTCCCAGACTTCCAGTATGAATATGGCCATGGCTCCATTCGAAATCATCCTTGTCTGGATAAAACATAAACAGATCTTTGGCATTAGGTAGTTTCCATTTCCAAGAATGCCAAGTGCTATGTTTGTTTGAGTTTAGATATCTTTTTTGACTCAGACTTTGATTTTTGATTTGCCCCAGTGCTTTGGTCAGTCACAACATTTTTGATATCTGGTTTTCACCTTAGCTTAGTATTCTCTTCGATTTCAGCTCATGTAATGATCTCTCTGTCTTTTTGCATTTCGCAAAGACTCTAGCCAAAGATAAAATAACTGATAATGTGGTGTGTAATAAATAATTTCACTCAGAAAACTTAGCAAAGAGTTTATGAAATTGGCCAGTATTATGTCTGTCGGACGTGATGAAGATTTGAATGAAATATTAACAAAAACCAAAGCATTTGACCATATACAGTGTTGAAAGGAGGATTTATATACAAAATGGCGACAGGAAGTGATTTGGCAGTAAATGACATGGCGGAACCAGGAGTGATGTCATTGGTAGGCAGCTGAAAGTGACGTCATCATGGCGGAGCCGGAAAATTACTTCATCATTAGGAGCCACTTCCCATGGGCTCACCACCTATGGGAGGGGCCAAGGAGGTCGGGTGCAATGTGAGTTGGGCGGTGGCCGAAGGCAGGGACCTTGGCGGTCCAATCCTCGGCTACAGAAGCTGGCTCTTGGGACGTGTAATGTCACCTCTCTGAAGGGGAAGGAGCCTAAGCTAGTGCGCGAGGTTCTGGCTAGATATAGTCAGGCTCATCTCGGTGCACAGCTTGGACTCTGGAACCACTCTGGAGTTGCCCCCAGTGAGAGGTGCCGAGCGGGTGTGGGCATACTTATTGGCACCCGACTTGGAGCCTGTACATTGGGGTTTACCCCGGTGGACGAGAGGGTAGCCTCCCTCTGCCTTCGGGTGGGGGGACGGGTCCTAACTGTTGTTTGTGCATATGGAGGGGGTGCTAGAGGGCATAACTTCTGGGGACTCCCTCGTACTGCTGGGAAGCTTCAATGCTCACGTGGGCAATGACAGTGAGACCTGGAAGGGCGTGATTGGGAGGAATGGCCCCCTGATCTGAACCCGAAAGGTGTTTTGTTATTGGACTTCTGTGCTCGTCATGGATTGTCCATAACGAACACTATGTTCAAGCATAGGGGTGTTCATATGGGCACCAGGACACCCTAGGCCTCAGTTCGATGATCGACTTTGTGGTCGTGTCATCGGACTTGCGGCCACATGTCTTGGTTACTCGGTTGAAGAGAGGGGCGGAGCTATCAACTGATCACCACCTGGTGGTGAGTTGGCTTCAATGGTGGGGGAGGATGCCGGTCAGGCTCAGTAGGCCCAAACGTGTTGTGCGGGTCTGCTGGGAACATCTGGCAGAATCCCCTGTCAGAAGTAGCTTCAACTCCCACCTCCAGCAGAACTTCGACCACGTCCCAAGGGAGGTGGGGGACATTGAGTCCGAATGGGCCATGTTCTATGCCTCTATTGTTGAGGTGGCTGACCAGAGCTGTGGCCGTAAGGTGGTAGGTGCCTGTCGTGGCGGCAATCCCCGAACCCGTTGGTGGACACTGGCGGTGAGGGATGTGGTCAAGCTGAAGAAGGAGTCCTACTGGACCCTTTTGTCCTGTGGGACTTTGGAGGCAGCTAATAGGTACCAACAGGCCAAGTGGAATGTGGCTTCGGTGGTTGCTGAGGCAAAAACACAGGTATGAGAGGAGTTTGAAGAGGCCAAGGAGAACGACTTTCGGACGGCTTCGAGGAGATTCTGGTGCACCGTCCGGTGTCTCAGGAGGGGGAAGCAGTGCAGTGTCAACACCGTATATGGTGGGGATGGTGCGCTGCTGACCTCGACTCGGGACGGTGTGGGTCGGTGGGGGTAGTACTTCGAAGACCTCCTCAATCCCACCAACATGCCTTCCAATGAGGAAGCAGAGCCTGAGGACTCAAAGGTGGGCTCCCCCATCTCTGGGACTGAGGTCACCGAGGTGGTCAAAAAACTCCTTGGTGGCAGGGCCCCGTGGGTGGATGAGATATGCCCAGAAATCCTAAAGGCTCTGGATGTTGTAGGATTGTCTTGGTTGACATGTCTCTGCAACATCGCATGGACATCGGGGACAGTGCCTCTGGATTGGCAGACCAGGGTGGTGATCCCCCTCTTTAAGAAGGGGGACCGGAGGGTGTATTCCAACTACAGAGGGATCACACTCCTCAGCCTCCCCGGAAAAGTCTATTCGGGTGTTCTGGAGAGGAGGGTCCATCGGATAGTCGAACTACAGATTTAGGAGGAACAGTGTGGTTTTCGTCATGGTCGCTGAACAGTGGACCAGCTCTACACTGTTAGCAGAGTCCTGGAGGGTGCATAGGAGTTTGCCCAACCAGCCTACATGTGTTTTGTGGACTTGGAAAAGGCATTCGATCTTGTCCCTCGGGGAATCCTGTGGGGGGGTTCTCCGGGAGTATGGGGTACCAGGACCACCTGATAAGGGCTGTTTGGTCCCTGTACAACCGGTGTCAGAGCTTGGTCCGCATTGCTGGCAATAAGTCAAACCCGTTTCCAGTGAGAGTTGGACTCGGCCAGGGCTGCCCTTTGTCACCGATTCTGTTCATAACTTTTATGGACATAATTTCTAGGCACAGCCATGATGTTGAGGGGGTCCAGATTGGTGGACTCAGGATTTGGTCACTGCTTTTTGCAGATGATGTTGTCCTGGTTGCTTCATCAGGCTGTGATCTTCAGCTCTCTCTGAATTGGTTCGCAGCTGAGTGTGAAGCGGCTGGGATGGGAATCAGCACCTCCAAATCCAAGACCATGGTCCTCAGCCGAAAAAGGGTGGAGTGCCCTCTCAGGTTTGGGAGAGAGATCCTACCCCAAGTGGAGGAGTTCAAGTATCTTGGGGTCTTGTTCACGAGTGAGGGAAGAATTTAGCGTGAGACTGATGGGCAGATCGGTGCGGCGTCCGCAGTGATGCGGGCTCTGCATTGGTCTATCGTGGTGAAAAAGGAGCTTAGCCGTAATGCAAAGCTCTCAATTTACTAGTCGATCTACGTTCCTACCCTCACCTATGGTCATGAGCTATGGGTAGTGACCGAAAGAATGAGATCGCAAATACAAGCGGCTGAAATGAGTTTCCTCCGCAGGGTGTCTGGGCTTTCCCTTAAAGATAGGGTGAGAAGCTCAGTCATCCGGGAGGGGCTCAGAGTAGAGCCACTGCTCCTCCACATCGAGAGGAGTCAGATGAGGTGGCTCGGGCATCTGATCAGGATGCCTCCTAGGCGCCCCCCTGGTGAGGCGTTCCGGGCACATCCAACTGGGAGGAGGCCCCGGGGAAGACCCAGGACACGCTGGAGGGACTATGTCTCACGACTGGCCTGGGAACGCCTTGGAATTCTCCCAGAAGAGCTAGAAGAAGTGGCCGGGGAGAGGAAAGTCTTGGCCTCTCTGCTCAAGCTGCTGCCCCTGCGACCCGACCTCGGATAAGTGGAAGAATATGGATGGATGGATGGCATTAGGAGCCAGAAAGTGACGTCATCATGGATGGGTGGAATTGACGTCATCCATGGGAGTCGGAAGCGGGATTTTGTGGAGTGGCCATTTTGTGAAACTGGAAGTACTGAATGTAAGTGTGTAGGATTGTTATTTTTCTTCTTTGGCTCTGTTGAGAGAGAGAGGGAGAGAGAGAGGCTTTAGTACCCAAAATCAGCCCTTCGTCTCATGGTAGATCACTCCCCTTAGGGCTTGTTGGCTGCCTCCCAAGCGCACATTTGTGACAGGTAGTATACAGTACACCCTCAACATTCGCAGGGGTTACGTTCCTAGAGCACCCGCAAATTGTGAAAAAATGCAAATTATGGATGTGGTTAAAAAAATGCCTATTTTTATAGTTTAAATCCTAAATATGCCCCCAAAACACTTTCATTTCATTTCAACCTTAGCTTAATACATTACCTAAAAAAAAGAATGCAAAGGTAAACCCGTATTCTAGCAGTGCTAGAATGTAAAATACCGATGTTACCGCTATATGTACTGTAATTCATGCAAGTGCGTTTTCCTTACCAGAAGCCTTAGAAGGTGCAGGGCGTTTCAGCCTTAAACTGCCACATACTTAGGGTTAATGCATCCTTGGATGCCAAATACTTTTTTGCTGCACTTTAAGTAAATTCACAATTTACAAAGAAAAAGTGAAATTTTAATGGAACGCATTTTTTTTCATGCAAAGAGCATCACAATTACTGCAACACTGATCATTTTACACACTGCCACTGAACTATAAAAACTATTTAAAAAACTACTGGAACAATATGTACAAGGTGCAACTGTCGCCATGGATGAAATTCAGTAAATCAATGAGCCAACTGTGCTTGAGCTGACTGCACACAAGCACACAGAGGTAAATGCTTACGCTGGCAGGGTAGTCTGGTGCAGCGGCTAAATCCCAGAGACACTGAGGTTGCAGTGCTGCAGGGGTTGGCAATGCTCATGAGCTGGCTGCTCAACAAATGTATGGCACAGACTGATCAGCTCTGGCGTGCTGGTAAATTGCACTGGGAAACAACAATAGCCAGTTGTGGCATTCAATGAATGAATGTCACTGAATATACTCGGCTCCTACGTGCTGGCAAATTGTACTGAGAAACGACTATAGCCGGTTGTTGCGGTTTTAGGATTAAGAAGAACAAAATGGAAAATATGAGAAAACTCTGCTGGAGATGCGTCACAGGGCAGCAGTCAATCAGCAGCAAGAAGAAATGAATAATGCTGTAGCGGTCCGGTGCCGCTAACATTCACACCATCGAGAAGATGGTGATTTATTTATTTTTATGGTGGAGATTCCAAGGACACACCCAGCCTTGACCCGACCCGCACGCACTCACAAACAGAGACAAAAACAAGCAAACCAGTAATCAAACAGCAAATAAAGAATGCAATGAAAAATAATTAAAACAACGATACCAGCCCTGTTCCCTTTACTGCGATTATACATTAAATACTAAAAAGCACCCACAAAACACACACAGTAAAGTGTGTGAAATGTAATGATGAAGATAGATAGTCCAGAGATACCCATGTTGAATGGGAATGTAAAGATAGTCTTACCGGTAGGACTATCTTTAGTTGGTTAAGATGTGTGGACCGGTTCAGGAGCACTCCTTTCTTTGCAGGATGGCCATGAATCCACTTACAGTCCTCATGTACACAGGCAGACAGCAGACAATCCAGACCCCAACCACGAAATGATCCAGGACAAAACAAATAAGTACAGGTAACCCAACAGAAGGCAGGCAGTGAGACAGGAACCTGAAACACAAATTACAAAAACTTTTTTTTTTCTTTTGGTCACTGCCCCCCTTTTTAAAAGCCACGCTAACATCCTTTGACCCCAACAGCCCCTGCACCCTCAGCATAACACCAATCTGAGCCACTGTAGGGACTGCTGGGAGTTACAGTTTCAAATTGTAGTAGAGTACGCTCTCGGATTGGTTACTTTCACAATCCCAAGCCGCATTTTCCTCTATGATTGCTTCCAGTGCAGTATTGCCATGAAAAAAGACATAAAAAATTGCAGAGGATATTTGTGGTTTCCGCTAACAATTATTAGTGAGGTTCTAAGGAAAAATCCGTGAACGACTGAGGCCGCGAACCCTGAACCGTGTCGTTGTGGGGGTCTACTGTATCTGAAGAAAGATCAGCATCCTGGATTTCACAAATGTTATTTCTAAGTTAAAATTTTAGCGATTCTACAGTCTACTTAGATAGAATATCTATGTATTATTCAAGAATTTTTTTATTTTTTTTTTTAGTTTTTCCTTGTTTGTAGTAGCCTGTGTTAATCCCTGGCTCAGATGTGTTTTCTTTTTGTTTAATTTTTCGTATTGTACTTTACATACTATTTTGTACATGTTCTTGAATACATTTTTGGTTACTTTTCATTTGTATTTTATGATAATTTTTGGATTATTTTTGTCACATCATGTTAATTATGTATTTTATATTATTTACCTTTCCTCTTTATGTTAAACCTACGAAAGCAGTGCCACAGATGGGACAACCTTAGGCTTATAAAAGTCTGATTAAATTATATAATAGCCACTGTGCTATTAGTTTCTACTTTTGTTGTTCAGCTTATTATTGGATACCGAGTGTAGTGAGTTTTCTTTTAACATTTTGGCTCTGGTTTTGAGTTTATTCATAGATTTCAGACTTGGCATTTTTTTAGCTACAAGGTTTGCCTTTTTAGGAAAACCTTTGTGATTTTAGTTTTAGTGTTAAATTTAGTTCTTGCATTATTTTATTAATAGAAATAAAGGCTTTAACTATTAAGTAGTATTATTTCATTATTACAGGCCAGGGTTTCTTAATGGTTTCCCTCTTTTGTTTTTATGAATATCATTAGCTTGGGTTAATTTTACTTTGATTTTCGAGGACTTTCATGTGTTCCTAGGCTTCAGTAGAGCCTTGAAACCTAATTTTAGAGGGAAAGCAACTGTTTTGAGTTTTGTTAGTTGGGCAAATCACAAGAGCCTAAAAGAAGATTGCAAAATTAAACTATCCAAAAAAGAGCTAGATACAAATTATGCATTTCAAGGCTTATAGTTATGACTTTTTTGATAAGGAAGGGAATATTTCCACCAACTCTATTTGCACTTTCTAACGATGTTTTGATTGCTAAAAATGACCTGTCCCTCACATTTTACTTGGTCATAATTTCTTTAAAATTCACTCACAAAGGTGTCAGTTGATCTGTGAGATAATTCAGAATCAAATAGAAAATCAGAGGCATTGATTTCATACTCAAAGAGTATTCCTAAGCCTCAATAGTCTATTCAACAAGATATGACACCTCCTTAGTAAGACCAGTGACAGGAGAAGTGATAGTACTAAAACATCAGATAAATGTGCAATGCTTTGTAAATCAGACAAGCCTGTTTAACTTATGTTTGATCTGTAACTTAACATTTGCTTCTACTTTACGTTAATCCATATATAATCCTTCTTGTGATATTTTATACCCTACAAACAATACTGAAGAAAAATGACATAGACATTTTATTTATTTATTTTTTAATGTATCAGGATCATCCAATTATTACTTTTTTTTTGTTCCTTTCAGATTGTTTTCCAAGTTTTACATGTTTCATTTAAAATTGGTTATGTATTGCTTTTATTTTATTTTTTTTTGATTTATTGAAAACCTCACTCTAAAATTCACATTGCTTTTTGTTTCCATGAAAACTTTTCTGTTACAACATATGGTTATTGTGCCGACATGAACTTATAATGTATCTCGCAGCATCATATTTGTGAGTGAGTGGCTGCAGGAATTAACAATCAATACTTTACATAAAATTGAAAGAGAATGAATCAAAGAGAATGTAAACAATTTTTTTTCATTTGTTTTAGATTTCATGTATGATTTCTGTCTTTCCGCAATACAGGTGGAAATCCCGTTCTAACGAAACTCATGGGACCATAAAAATGTTTCATTATAAAGGAAATTTAATTATAATTAATATGGGGAAAATATGTATAGTATTGGTCACAATTTCTAACTGCGGCAGCACAAGGACAGCTCCGCAACTGCTCTGCTGCATCTGGTAAACAGTAAACCAAAAGGAATGTAATTGGTTGTCCTCTGCAGGATCAGGCCTACCATGTAAAGTACTTGTTGCATGATGTTTACATTTAACACCGGGCTTTCACCTGCTCTGCCGCAGTGATGATTCCGAGCTGCTGGTGTTCTTCTAATCTGAAGATGTGAGCTAAAGCAGAACAATTAGATGTGTTGCAGCTCCTGTCTTGAGTGCTGATGTAACAGCTTTTAAAACAGTGCCTTGTGTTTTTTGAATGAAGTCTTGAGACTGCACCTGCCTTCTCTATGTAGTAATAAAGTACCTGTATTTTCTTTGGAAACCTGGACTCACCTTCCTACCTCTTGTGCAACTCTGTGACCTATGCTTGACAATACCTGTATAAAAAACAAAACTTCTTAAATGGCAAAAAATATTTTAATTGAAAATGAGACTTTAAATGCAACTTTAATATAGAAATAGAGGTATGAATACAGAATAAAAACAAGTTGTTAGAAATACAGGTATGAACACAGAATGAAAATAATACATTAGATGTACCACAACTTCCCATGCGGACACTAGGTACACATTTGGCTATATGCATGATGTTGCGCCTACTGCCCAAGACCAGAAATTTCACAACAGACTGTCACTTTCTTTGAGACAACCTATTTCAGGGTTCCCAAGACTTGGCGTGCAAAACATAGGTACGGCATTAAGTATTTTTTGCATCACATTATTATCTTCAGTGACTATTTTTGGCCCAAAAAACATTAATTATACTAAAATTGACATTTCGTTAAAAAGAAAATCGTTTAACATGATGTTGTATGAACGTTTGTGCAGGCCCACAAAAAGAATTCATTATTCTGAAAATTTTGGCATTTATTATAACGGGATTTGACCTATATAATAAAGTTCAGCCTAATGATCAACCCAAGCCTGTTTATTATGATTCCAAAATTTTTGTTTTTACCTCTACCTCCCATGAAATAAAATAAAACCACCACTGGCATAAACTTTCCTCATTCAAAGAGGTTCTTGTTAGCTGCAAAATGTGTCTTGGACTGTATGGACATTTTGAATGTTTAAACATTGAGCTTAATAGATTATACCTTGTATATATATAAACAACTGCCTAAATTAATAACATTTCTAAAAATGCTGTAATTGGTGTAAATCTGGTTTAGTGGATTTTGACAGATAGATATTTTATTTACCATACTGGAAAATACAACATTGCATCAGGGGACACAGAATACACTTAAAATGAAAGGTAAATATTAGCAAGACAATCAATGCTCATCTCATTTGATTCAGAGTCTTTTGCCTCAAAAAAAGCCTGGTCCACCTACTGACAGTCATAGTATGACTGTTTCGCCCAATCCTCTTTGCAGTACCTCTCAAGCTCCATCAGGTTGGATGGGAAGCGTCGGTGCACAGCCATTTTAAGATCTCTCCAGAGATGTTCAATCGGATTCAAGTCTGGGCTCTGGCTGGGCCACTCAAGGACATTCACAGAGTTTTCCTGAAGCCACTCCTTTGACATCTTGGCTGTGTGCTTAGGGATCATTGTCCTGCTGAAAGATGAACCGTCGCCCCAGTCTAAGGTGAAGAGCGCTCTGGAGCAGGTTTTCATCCAGGATGTCTCTGTACATTGCTGCAGTCATCTTTCCCTTTATCCTGACTAGTCTCTCAGTTCCTGCCACTGAAAAACATCCCCACAGCATGATGCTGCCATCACCATGCTTCACTGTAGGGATGGTATTGGCCTGGTGATGAGCCTTGCCTGGTTTCCTCCAAACGTGACGCCTGGCATTCACACCAAAGAGTTCAATCTTTGTCTCATCAGACAAGAGAATTTTGTTTCTCATGGTCTGAGAGTCCTTCAGGTGCCTTTTGGCAAACTCCAGACGGGCTGCCATGTGCCTTTTACTAAGGAGTGGCTTCCGTCTGGCCACTCTACCATACAGGCCTGATTGGTGGATTGCTGCAGAGATGGTTGTCCTCCTGGAAGGTTCTCCTCTCTCCACAGAGGACCTTTGGAGCTCTGACAGAGTGACCATCGGGTTCTTGGTCACCTCCCTGACTAAGGCCCTTCTCCCCCGATCGCTCAGTTTAAATGGCCGGCCAGCTCTAGGAAGAGTCCTGGTGGTTTTGAACTTCTTCCACTTACGGATGATGGAGGCCACTGTGCTCATTGGGACCTTCAAAGCAGCGGAAATTTTTCTGTAACCTTCCCCAGATTTGTGCCTCGAGACAATCCTGTCTCAGAGGTCTACAGACAATTCCTTTGACTTCATGCTTGGTTTGTGCTCTGACATGAACTGTCAACTGTGGCACCATACATAGACAGGTGTGTGCCTTTCCAAATCATGTCCAATCAACTGAATTTACCACAGGTGGACTCCAATTAAGTTGCAGAAACATCTCAAGGATGATCAGGGGAAACAGGATGCACCTGAGCTCAATTTTGAGCTTCATGGCAAAGGCTGTGAATATTTATGTACATGTGCTTTCTCAATTTTTTTATTTTTAATAAATTTGCAAAAATCTTAAGTAAACTTTTTTCACGTTGTCATTATGGGGTGTTGTGTGTAGAATTCTGAGGAAAAAATGAATTTAATCCATTTTGGAATAATGCTGTAACATAACAAAATGTGGAAAAAGTGATGCGCTGTGCATACTTTCAGTATACAACATATGCATACAGTATATGCATATGGATGCATATACTGTATGTATATGCATCCATATTACTAGTATACAGCAGGTCTAAAGTATCACTTTTTGCAGCTGAGCACTTAACATATCAACAACACAATGGACTGCTGCATCTAGAGCCTAAAAGTAAACAAATGTGTGACAAAATTAACAATAATTACATAAAAGAACTCTCAAAGGAGTTCTAAGTATTAAAAACATAAACTCACAACAGCTATTTCAATATCTGGGTTGCAGAGTAGTGTTTTAAACATAGAATAGCCAAACATTATTAACAAACATAGAAAAATCTCTTCCTTTCCTCCTATCATTCTCACTTAGACCTCTGACTGCATGCCCAAAAACTGAAAGATCTCAATTAAAGAGATTGTGTCAAGGTTTGATCCTTTAACTACATTTTGGATGTGGATCATTGGGTTCCTGTTGTTCCTGGAACAACATCAGCATTAATTTCATTCAAGGACAAATATTCACCTTCAATCAGTCAACCTTAAACTCAGTCTCTGACATCATAAACTAGGACATGCGTGAAAAAGCATGAAACCACCTGATGAATTTAAAAAGACCCTCCTTTATTATTCACAAAAATGTGTGCAAAATGTTTCAAGGCTGCAAAATCTGCAATCCATTACATTTTCAAGGTAGCTATTTTTTAAACATTATTGAATAATATAACATATAAAATAGTCTGCCCTCCAGCATACATCCTTCCTTTATGGTTGCAAAGGCTAAGTGTAAAGCTTATTGGTTGAAGGTGAATGGTTGTCCTGGAACAGCAACCCTGATGTTGTTCCAAGAATGACAAATCCAACAGGTGCACCACCAGATTTCTGAAGCTACCTTCATGATACTTCTGGTTAATGTTATAAGCTCTTCATTCATATTTTCCAGTGATCTTACCTCTTCTAAACTGTATGTTTCACTATCGCTCTGCACCCTCATGCACACTTTTTCAGTTTGCTGTTATTTCTGCAGAGCAATATGCTGTGCCTTAGTTGTCCCACATATAACAAGCTGACAACACATAATAAACAGTATGTCAATGAAACCTAAGAATCAATCACCAAGATGTGCTGCAAAAGACTGCCTACACAAAGTGCCCCATCTTGATGTTATTGTTAATATTGCAAAATATATACAACACTCTGTAAGAACAACAACAACATTTATTTATATACTATACCACCTTCCAATGCAGGGTATAATTCAAGGTAGTAAGTGGAAACAAAGAAAATAAAATAGATATACTAATTATACTAAGGATCAGATAGTCAGTAGGGAAAGGAAAAAAAACCTTCAGTGGAGAAAAAAAAACTCTGGGGCTCTGCAACCAAAAGCCCACCCAGGCCATGCTAATCAGTCAGTCATATATTTAAGATACAAAAAAAGAATAAAGCAGATTATCAACCTGTGCAGGCATCATCAGGCATAGTACATCAGTATTCTTTCTTACACCAGCCTCAGGGAATTTCATCAAAATAGTGGTGGCACAGGGGAAGAAGAAAAAGACAAAAAATGTGATGGGTTATAAATGGAACAAAAAGTGAGGTTAAAAAAATAAGTTTTAAGATGTGACTTAAACAACTCTACCATGTTGGCCTGACACATCTCTATAGGTAGATTGTTACATATTTTTGGAGCACAAAAACTAAAAACAGCCTCATCGGTTCTTTTACGTTTTATGCTTGGAATAGCAAGAAAAGCAGAATTTGAGGATCTTAGGTTAGATTGGGAATGTAAGGAGACAAATATGTTGTGAGGGATGGTCCGTGTTCTTATCTGGCCGGGATAACCTTGAGGTTGAAGGACAGGGGGAGACAGCTTAGACAGGGCTTTGTCTCCTCCAGGACACTAGATGGCTGTGAGCCCAGGCATGGAACTCCACATCGGTGCCCACAAGGCATTGTAGTCCTAGGGGACAGTCTTGTTTGGTCCTATTGGTGTTACCAGGGGAAGCTGTGGGATTTGGCAGTCCCTACTCCATAGCACTCCAACCTCACCCGAGAGTGCTTCAGAGCTGCAGCATCATGTCATTGGAAGCAGCCTTACATGGAAGAAGCAAAGTTGGGTGGAAGGTGGCTGAAGCGTGGAAGGTGGAGTGGAGGAGGTTGTAGCCAGCGAGAGAACGAAAAAAAAGAGTTGTGCTTGTGCTTCCAGTTGTGCTTAATTGTGTATACTTGTGGCTGTGGTGGTGGGAAACGCTTAAAAAGATGAGTTTTCCCACAATAAAAGACTCTTTGTGCTTTTAACTTTTGCCCAGAGCTTGCTTGTGTTGAGTGTTTGGGGAGATGGAGTGCCCCCTGGTGTCCATAATGTATATAACTGGTAAAAGAAGTGAGTCAATTATCTAGGCATATTTTCTAAACATTCATAACTTTATCTTTTTCAAAACAAGGAGTAAATTTATATATTATAAAACATAATAGTTCTTTTGTTTGTGGTTCATTAGTTCACATAGAGTCTCACAAATCATTTTTTTTTTCTTTGAAAAAAATGGCCTTCAAGGTTGAAGTTGAAACTCAGTTAAAACAATTCCTCCATATAAGTAATGAAAACCAGCAATCAAGCAGCCATGAAAGCAAGTCAAGAAGAAATACAGCATGTGGCATCATTCAATGCCAGAGTACACTCAGGCACACACCCATTTACTTATATTTTGCCATTTTATAATCATCAATGGTGGCATGGTGGCACAGTGGGTAGCACTGCTGCCTCGCAGTTAGGAGACCTGGGTTTGCTTCCCGGGTCCTCCCTACGTGGAGTTTGCATGTTCTCCCTGTGTCTGCGTGGGTTTCCTCTGGGTACTCCGGTTTCCTCCCAAAGTCCAAAGACATGCAGGTTAGGTGCATTGGCGATTCTAAATTGTCCCTAGTGTGTGCTTGGTGTGTGTGTGTGTGTGCGCCATGCAGTGGGCTGGCGCCCTACCCGGGGTTTGTTTCCTGCCTTGCGCCCTGTGTTGGCTGGGATTGGCTCCATTGGAAACCACTGTAAATATTTATAACACCTGCGTTGATTTTTTTCTTTTTGGAAATGTCTTTGCATTGGACTTTGAAAATATTTTTTGCACGACATTTCTTTGTAAAATAGTATGCACATTACTGGAATAAAAAGATTCCTGATTTTGAATAGTTTTTTTTTTACTCTTACTCCATCCCTTGGTTGCTAAGTCTCATCTACTGACACCCCAAGTCGGGAGTTGTGCAACTGGGTCCTACCCGGGGTGTCACAAGCAGTCTCTCAGTTGTTTTCCACCTTGTACTAATGCTGCAGATGTCTCTCCAGATCCTAGATCTCAACTGAGAGTCTCCTCAGAAGAGCCAAATAGGCCCATTTCAGCCTCTGTGGCACTTCTGTGATCTTCTTTTCATCCTGCATTTGATGCTAATGTAGCACCAGGGCAGAGTGCCAGAATAGATTTTCATTTTGTTCTTTAAATGGCTCTTTTATATGGTTCGCTATCCTTAAAAGGACTGCTCTTTTTTTTTTTTTTCTGTCCACCCTGGCCATTGGACCTTACTTATTCTATGTTAATTAATGTTGACTTATGTTTATTTTTTATTGTGTCTTCTATATTTCTATTTTTCATTTTGTAAAGCACTTTGAGCTACATTTTTTTGTATGAAAACGTGCTATATAAATAAATGTTGTTGTTGTTGTTGTTGCTCACCACTGACACACTAGAAGGAATTCTATTTGTGACATTGCAGGCTTGCAGCAGCGTACCTGTCACTGATGATTGAATGCCAGCTCGTACTACTGGTGACACTTCTCTGGACAATGCAAGTTGTCAGTGCCAGTATAGTAAAAAAAAAAAAAAGTTAAAAGGAAATAGTCTCTAATTTTAAAATCATCAGTCATATCCATGATATTAAAATCATCAGTGAAGTCAGTGAACCTCAAGCTGTTTATAGCGTGGAGAGTTACCTGCAACTATTTGCAATTTATTTGTTTTGTTGTACACAACTGCATAAACATTATTTCACCACAATATAAACTAAACTGGTATCTTGAAAGAGAATATTTTAGCAAATAGATGATTTTTAAAGGATTATGTCATTCTGATAAATTGTCTTTTTCCAACGTACACACAAATATTGTATCAAAAATGAACTAAAATACTGCATTAATATTGTATTCTCAAATTTTGTTTTCAGACCTAATTTAGACTCCAACAGTTAGTTTCTCTATGAAAGACACCATCAGTTTGACTTTTAGGGTTATTCTGAGATGCACTATGTATTTTACCGTGTCATGCACCTTTAGTTGACCACAGCCAGTGATCTGTGTATACAGCTGCAATAAAATTAGTCACACTTGGACCACTAAGAGGGTACCCTTGTTGGTAACGATGAGGTTTAGGCATGAAAAACATGTTCACATCCTGCAGTGTCTGGGCAAACAGTAGGAGGCATTTTCACAACCTCTAGTATATCTTTTAGGAGCCTGGAGTATACATCCATTAATGGTGAGCATCTTATTTTTTATGAGATTCCTCTCATGCCCTTTCTGTGACTGTGTAAGGCAAGATCTGTTTCTAATGAAGTATAGCCCTCTGATTTCCAAAGTTAATGTTCATCTCCTAAGGCTGAACACTTGATACTTTATGACAGGAGCATTGTTGAAACATTCAGGCCATCACATGTGTTTAGCAAGCTGGTGAATATTTCAGGTCACTTTCTCAATTGTTGTAAGGTCTGTCAGTTGAAAAGAGTTACCTGCTGCATCACTGTACATTTGTTTCTAATTTGTATATTTCATTAAATGACTGAGCACCATAATAGCATTTGTTAGATATTGTCAGTTCACTAGCATAATAAACAGTCTAATGTTACTGTGCTTTCTCACCTTTTCAATCCAAAAATAAGCTTTTCCAGAAAACAAAGGAATGCTTTGGTTTCTGGACACTTTCTCCATTCAACATAGTACATTTTCTTATTTGGTTGTGATGGAATCCCCTCCCGCCAGTCATTGCTACTTTGCAGAATATCCTCAGCATTTAATCCAGTAAAACAAAGTCCTTCCTGTAATTGAAAAGATGCTTTCTTTTTATGTTTGTCATAATGCTGCTTGTAATTATGATTCCTTTCAAGTGGTATTGAAGCAGTAGAACTGGTCACCTTGGCCTCTCCTCTTTTTTTTTTTTTAATCCATAACAAATTATACGTTAATTGTTACTTTATTTCTACCACAATAAATGACAAAAGGATAAGATAAACTTCTGGCATTCCTGCCCTCATTGCCGCAGTTGCTTTTCAAATAATGATATTGTTTGTATTGTTTGCTTCATAGACTTACAGTACATTATATTTCATTATATTACTTAGTAGATGGTGTGTGGGAGACCTACATGATGAAGACATGCACTTCATATATTTCTTCATGTCTTCCATGCATTTTGATGACCTGTTGCATCTTACTTAGTTTTTTGTTCATCATTCTGGCACCCACATAACCAGCTTCTAATTGAAATTCACTATTTAGAGAACAAGGACCCTCGACCACATTGTGATGTATTTACAAAAAAATCCTGTGTGCAGCATGAAATGAAAAACCAACACGTATCATTGCATCTGATGTCATTTTTGCGGTGCTGCCCTCACAGTCAGCGTGGATGTGTCAAGTATAAATCAGGTTTTAAATGGGGGTTATTGCAGTCAGGCATGCTAAAAGCAACAATCTTTAAAAGGAACATCAAAGTTTAGCTTGTATATAAAAAATTTGGTCTTTTCTTGTTCTCAATTTGTTTTTGATTAGGAAAATATGGACCAAAGATCTAAAACATCTCAGGTTTTGCGAGTTTGTAGTTTGCTTACCCACCATCTTAACCCGGTAGTCCCGGGCATCCAGACTACTAATTTGCCCACACCTGTGAAGTGTGGTAAGTGAATCAATGTAACATGCATTTATGTATCAGTGACATTAGATAATGTTATTTAGGCTTCCCAAACACAATAACCGCAATAGGCCATACCCATGTGCAAGTAAAGGCAGTGTCAAACAAATTGGAAACTGCATATGTAAAATGGAAATCATTGATACCATCATTGCACAGGTCAGTCCTTTTAAATGACAGTTGTATTGTGCAATTAGACATTCTGAAGAGGGTCAACTACTTCAGCAGGAGTAACTTTGGAGCATCACGCTAGTGGCGGAAACTGCAGGTTTCTTTTTGGTTGCTAAATGTGCAATAACGTCTGCACGTAATACATGTACTGTTTTAATAATTTTGAAATGAGCTGTGTTCTTCTATAGAATTTCCAATTGCTGCCAAATGTACTTCATATTGCTACTGTTTACTGACTTGCTTTAAGTGTTTGAAGTATGACGTTAACAAACCAGTATACCTGTATTTACTGTCAAACTGGGCAATTCAAAGGAAACATCTTTTTTTTATTTGAAAAATGTTATTAATGTTTAATTGTGCAATTCAGAACAGTAATGTAGTTCGACATATCAGTCTGCTATGGACTACCACACAGTGGACACATTTGTTTTTTTGTGTTAGATCAAATGTTGTTTCTTGATCGACTGCAGTAAAGACAGTTTCTGTCTTTGTTGCATGTTCTTTTATTTTAAAATAACCATAAAGCAGACCAGGACCTTCTCTGGTTAGCCCAGAAGAAGCTCATACCAAGTCAGCTAGCCCCAGAAATCTACCTGCAGGTTTCAATCTGTCTAGGCCCAAAGTGATGGAAACTTCCTTAATAGCTCAAAATATAAAGAAATGTTCCAAAATATGGCAAAAAGTACCACACTAAGGAGGATAAAAGTAAATCTTCAGCTTTTGCACAAAAGAGCAAACAAAAACCTTTATGAATAGGATTTATTTAAAATAGAAAATACAGCCCAAAGCATAAAATAACAAAAAAGGAGCTGCCTAAAAGGCATTCCTATGTGAAAAAATCTTAAAAAACACAACCTGAAAGCAAACTCCAAGAACAATAGCAGAAACTATTTAAACCTAGGGAATCCAACAAAAATTTCAAAACTTATCCAACAAGCACAATAATTTCCTAACTCTGGAGCCTTCTCAGCTGACTTAAAAAGACAAAGGGATGGCTCAAGAGTAGTGACATCACTGTGACCCAGCCATAGGCACAAAGAAAAAGGAATAGCAGAACATGAAAAGTTACAGGACACAATTACTAAATTATAGAAAAACATAATGGAAATTACATAATACTGTAACATGAAAAATAATAATTGAAAAACAACAAAACACAAAAACATATGTTAAAACATAACAAACAAATGTAAATGGGTTCACTTTTCTACAGTCATGTCATCACAAACTCTGTGTTTCAGTCAGCCATGCTAGTAACAGTAAGGTTACCAGGAAAAAAGGAAAAACCCCTGACAACCAACATGGTGTTGTTTAAACATCAACGATAATTTAGCAATATTAAATACATTTTATTTGTAAAAATGAACCAGAAATATAAAATGGGAGCAGCAATGATTGCAAAAGATTTAAATGGAGGCTTAGAAAATTTAAAAACAAAACAAATTATAACACTAAGCACTCATGCCTACCCTTTTAAAGAAACATACCCAACAAAAGAATCTAACTAGTTAATTATATAAGTCTGTCTTATATAAATTAATATAATTCCCCTACCTATGATCCTTCAAGTTACAAACTTTCAAAGATGTGCATGTCCAATAAATAAAAAATTATTTAAATAAGTAAAAAATTTAAAATTGTATCGTAAGTTCAAATTTTGCAGCAGCGCATAATTTATTTTGTGTGTCTTGCGGCATGCTATTATTGTTTATATCCTCAATCACATGCATGCATCCTCTACAAGTGGTTGTGCTTCTGGCTGTATCTTTGTTTACTTTGAGTTAATACACTTTATTTCAAGCCCAAGATGACTAGAATTAAGCGTGTTCAACAAGAACATGGGGACAAAGAAACTTGTTAGGGGTAAGTTCTTCTTCACTCAGAGAACCATTTTAACATACAATAAAAAAAATGTAGTTTGGTGGAGTGTAGACACATTAGGAACCTTCATTCGGATCTTGTTAACAGCTTGTTCTCCTCAACTTGTCCTAATCTAATCTAAAGTATGATCTACATATATGAGCATCCCATCAGGAGTACTGTAGGCTTAGCGTGTGCTTTTATTTTGATACACTCAAACTGGAGTTAGTGCCAGAAGGACTTTTTTTTCTGTGTGTGTATGTATATTTATATATATATATATATATATATATATATATATATATATATATATATATATAT
>JANRMT010062791.1:38856876-38876576 GCA_026402145.1 Polypterus bichir lapradei
CCTCCCAGCAATCAGGGCCAGAATCGGGAGGAAGAGGACGAGGTTGCCTGGGAGGAGTGGTGGAGCAGGAAAGTGTGGTTTTTGTGTGTTTTGTGCTTTGGACTGTGTTGGGCCTGTGGGACACGGGGAAGGCGTGTGCCCACGGCTGAAGAAAAAATAATAAAAGCCTGTGAGTGTGAACACGTGCCTCTGCGTAGTCTGTGCCGGGTCAGGTGCTATATAGCGCCTTTATCACAATATATATATATATACAGTGCATCTGGAAAGTATTCACAGCGCATCACTTTTTCCACATTTTGTTATGTTACAGCCTTATTCCAAAATGGATACAATTCATTTTTTCCTCAGAATTCTACACAAAACACCCCATAATGACAGTGTGAAAAAAGTTTACTTGAGATTTTTGCAAATTTCTTAAAAATAAAAAAATTGAGAAAGCACATGTACATAAGTATTCACAGCCTTTGCCATGAAGCTCAAAATTGAGCTCAGGGGCATCCTGTTTCCCCTGATCATCCTTGAGATGTTTCTGCAGCTTAATTGGAGTCCACCTGTGGTAAATTCATTTGATTGGACATGATTTGGAAAGGCACACACCTGTCTATATAAGGTCCCACAGTTGACAGTTCATGTCAGAGCACAAACCATTCATGAAGTCAAAGGAATTGTCTGTAGACCTCCGAGACAGGATTGTCTCGAGGCACAAATCTGGGGAAGGTTACAGAAAAATTTCTGCTGCTCTGAAGGTCCCAATGAGCACAGTGGCCTCCATCATCCGTAAGTGGAAGAAGTTCAAAACCACCAGGACTCTTCCTAGAGCTGGCCGGCCATTTAAACTGAGCAATCAGGGGAGAAGGGCCTTAGTCAGGGAGGTGACCAAGAACCCGATGGTCACTCTGTCAGAGCTCCAAATGTCCTCTGTGGGGAGAGGAGAACCTTCCAGGAGGACAACCATCTCTGCAGCAATCCATCAATCAGGCCTGTATGGTAGAGTGGCCAGACGGAAGCCACTCCTTAGTAAAAGGCACATGGCAGCCCACCTGGAGTTTGCCAAAAGGCACCTGAAGGACTCTCAGACCATGAGAAACAAAATTCTCTGGTCTGATGAGACAAAGATTGAACTCTTTGGTGTGAATGCCAGGTGTCACATTTGGAGGAAACCAGGCACCGCTCATCACCAGGCCAATACCATCCCTACAGTGAAGCATGGTGATGGCAGCATCATGCTGTGGGGATGTTTTTCAGTGGCAGGAACTGGGAGACTAGTCAGGATAAAGGGAAAGATGACTGCAGCAATGTACAGAGACATCCTGGATGGTTCATCTTTCAGCAGGACAACGACCCTAAGCACACAGCCAAGATATCAAAGGAGCCAAGATATCAAACTCTGTGAATGTTCTTGAGTGGCCCAGCCAGAGCCCAGACTTAAATCCGAATGAACATCTCTGGAGGGATCTTAAAATGGCTGTGCACCGACACTTCCCATCCAACCTGATGGAGCTTGAGAGGTGCTGCAAAGAGGGTTGGGCGAAACTGGCCAAGGATAGGTGTGCCAAGCTTGTGACATCACATTCAAAAAGACCTGAGGCTGTATTTGCTGACAAAGGTGCATCGACAAAGTATTGAGCAAAGGCTGTTAATACTTATGTACATGTGATTTCTCAGTTTTTTTATATTTAATAAATTTGCAAAAACCTCAAGTAAACTTTTTTCACGTTGTCATTATGGGGTGTTGTGTGTAGAATTCTGAGGAAAAAAATGAATTTAATCCATTTTGGAATAAGGCTGTAACATAACAAAATGTGGAAAAAGTGATGAGCTGTGAATACTTTCCGGATGCACTGTGTATATATATATAGTACAAGACTGGCCCTGGACACAGACAGACAGACACCGTATGCCCAAAATACACACATTTTATTCCTTTAAATGTCCCGCACGCAACACAGTGCTCCAATACACACAGTACTCAGCCTTTTTCCTTTCGCCGTCTCTACTCCTTTCTTCCTCAGCTTTGTCCTCCTCCTTCCGACTCTGGCTCCTCAACAGAGTGAGGCAGCCTCCTTTATAGTGCACCCGGAAGTGCTCCAGGTGTTGATTAACATCCGGCATATATGTGTTAGGAACTTGTTCCGTCTCTTCTGCTTGCACTCTCTCTCTTCACACTGTCCGAACACCACCCACTGCCCAGAAGTATATAACTGCTTCATTCTCTTTTTAGATCAACATGACAATCGATTAAACAATGGTACATATCAATTTCCCTTTCTTATCAAAGGTGTAAGCACATTTTCATTGGTTAAAAAAGAGTAGTGTTGTCAGCTATCAAGAAGTACATATACCAGTCTATGCTGATTAGAAAGCAATGTCCCCAGAACATTTAATTTTCAAACCAAGTAAATACAAAGATTTTCCAAGGAAGCAGGGAGTACTGTTATCAACAATAACCTGTAACAGAATTATTCAGGAAATTTGCCTTTTCATTTACCACCCCGGTCTCAATAAAGGATGCATATTGCCCCTTCATCTATTGGCTTTTACATTTATTCTTTACCTGTTTGTATTTCTAAGAGAAAAAGAAAGCCTTCCATTGCTCAAAGATCCTTGTAAACAATGCAGAATTCCTTACTTAGCCAACATCCATATTTGCTTGGAGTCATTTACCACTGTGACCTGACTTGTAACTTGTGGTGGAGGATGGTTTACCACAGGCTGTTTTGCTGGTGACTCAAGTTCACTGTCAGGTGTGTCAGCATTTTAAAGCCTTCCTAAAATCAGTGTGTCTGTGTGCAATGCAAATCTGTTGAACAAGGATGACACAAACTGGGAATGAAACAAAATGAGTCACAAAATAAAGTTCAAGTCAAAGCAATGTCTTTTATTCATATACTTACTTTAATGTTACAGTTACTAAAACAGCAGAATTCATCAGAGGAACGATGATTAACAACTTCAGTCAATAAATGGAAAAAATAACAGTATGGCATTTTGTGCTGCTGTGGAATGGTATATTTTTCATGCATCTAAAAGTAAAATGCTTACGTTTTCTTTAAGCAATACTTAGCAGCAATCATAAATATGTACTTGCATTTATAAAGAGTATGCAGTCAAAATAATTTAATGCACAAACTCCCTAGACTTTGTTTCTTTTTTGTTACTGTATTAAAGAGGTGAGTCTGTGAGCACAGTTGTAGGAAACGTTTTTAATTCTCACTTAATCACAGAATAAAATTCAGGCACAATGTTCTGATCTAAAGAGTAAAAAATGAAAGGTTTCCAGCGTGATAATTAAGGGTTATAGTTTTAAAGGGCCAAGGCTCACATTCAATTATTTTTATATTACTTTTGGCTTTAAATAAAGATACACTTAAAATATGGAGTTTTGCCAGCTGCTCTTCCCCTTAACCAGAGAAAAATCACACACTCGTAAAATGCTTGGTGTTTTAGAAAACAGCTTCAGTAAGACAACCTGCCACTTTCTATTTGTTCTTGAGTAAACTATAATACACCACTGTACTAAAAAATAAACATATTTCAAAGAGCTGATTAGATGAAAGAACACATCTTGCTCTCTTACATGTGAGAGTGTCATGTTAAGATATCTGCCGCATCTCAGCTATTTGTTCTTGGAACATACCAGGTTTTTAAGAAGGTAAAAATAATTTCTAACAAAAAAAAGCAAAATATACTGTAGACTACTATTTAATGGTAAGTTATGACTGATTGCTATCTATTAACCCTGTGACTGTTAAATGTTAACCTGCTCAGGAATAAGTGTGATAGAAAATGACTGACTGACTGAACATTGTAGTGAAATATTTGTAAATAGTGAGGGCGCTCATACTACAAAAACACAAACTCATGTAATATGGTTTCCGTCATTTAAGTAACAGGATAATGTTAATTAATTCTACATCAGAAAAAGCCCAGTACTTAAAATATGTAGCTCAGACCAGTTTGCACAGATGACCTCCTTCAAGTAAAGGATCAGTGTTTGATTCAGGATCTGCTTCCCACAACCCTTCTTCCTTGGTCTACTTCCTAATTTACAAGGTAGGAAACCTGTAAGTCACAACAACTTTTTAAAGATCATTACTCAGCAGCCTAATGGACTTGAATCTGGGAAGACGTTTCATATTTTCTGTATCACAACTCTTTTTTTTTCTTTACAATACATGGGGTACAGTGGCTGATGCCTCAGATCTTTATCTTGTCTTTCTGTTATCTTTTATACGAAAAGGTGCTTTGCTATAATCCTGTACAGACATGTCAGAAACATTGCTTTACTTTCTATGAGCTCCAGTGTCTTAGTATCAAACTTTACATCTTATGAACCTTTTCCCCAGGAAGAAAGCCCGAAGTGGAAGGAAAAAGATAAGTTTTTGAGCCTGTGGAAAAAGGTGTGGGTTTTTATAAATATGAGCACCATTTTTCCCACCAGGTGGAAATCATGGCATGGAATGGGAATTAGTCATGCCGAAACAGGACTGGAATGAATCATTATGCATTATGACATCCTAATGGTCATGAACGTACATCAAGGAAGCTAACTAGTGTAAATTTAGGCTAACAAAGAAACTCTCTCTCTCTCTCTTTGCTGTACTATATATCCAGACACTGTGCTTCCGTCTTTCTCAATCCAGAGGACATGATGGAGATGAGACAGCACTTGACAAAAGACAAAACAGCATACTTAGACAGAGAAACACCCAGTAATTTAAGCATATCTGGTGCCTAACACGAACCAGGTTGTAGAGTTGTTTTGTCATACCCATTGAACTCTGCTCTTTTGGAATATAATGAATAAATGTGTAACTTTTTTTCATTCCAGTTCTGGTACTCTGTCTTGTTGCCTGAGGTTATGAATGTAAAAGAAAGAATAAACATACAAAGCTAAAGATAGGATTTGGGACATTCTGTTAAGATGTATTCAATAAAGAGTCTAAAAGGGAAAACTGGGTCACAGTAGGACTCTATCATGACAAAACAGACAGGATAGTTTGTGTAAAAAAACAAGCTTTGAGGTTCAGATTCAATAATTTTTTCCATGTGTAGTACAGTTTACATGTTTGTATTGGGAATTGGAAAACGTATTCCTTTGCTGTGTATCTTTTTAATAATAGGTTTTTTTTTTATGGAAAGGTATCATACACAGTAGATCAAAATACATTTATTGTAATACAATACTAAAAATATTGAAATTTAGCATAGTTGACTTACATTGGGCTAAAATGGATGAAGGTAAACAACATAGGTAACAGAACAAATACACTGCAGAAAAATATACCAGCCAGGATGAACACTGGAGAGTAGTTAGGTGCAGTTATAGCTGGAAGATCTATTAGCCAAGTTCAGTTCTGCTGTCTGAGTCTACTGTAGTTTCAGTTTTACCTTCAACAGTAATAGGAAAGTGTTGTGAATGAACCACTTGGAAAATTATTTTCTTGATTTTGCAGTGTTTTTACTACAATCTGTTTGTGGCAATATTGTTTATTGTGCCATAAAATATTCCTAGATGGGTTTATTAATGTTCTTCTTAAAAATAAAAGTTTACTTTGTTAGTTTAATGTTAGTATCATTCCGCAATGACAATTATGTTTTGTTTATTGGTGCTGCCATCTAATGGATTGATTGCTGTTACATTTGTTGCAACATCATCAAAGTGACAGTTTAAATACCGGCGTGCTACTCCACTCACTATCTATGATTTGTATCATTTCCTAAAACTGAAATCCTTACTTTGTGTACTTGTAATTTTATTAATCTGGTTTCAGATCTCCCTTTCTGACAATGATCACACTTAACATTCTGATTTTCAGCACTTGGTTTCTATTTTGCCCTTTTCTATAACAATGCTTTTTAGTATTTTGATCTCGACTAATTTCTTGGTCTTTAATATTCATTCTTTTCATGCTGCTCAGAAACTTGATAGTACAGAAATAAACAGGAGAATTGCATGGAAACAGTTATGCAGGCATTACGCAATACAAAATGCTGTATGGTATATGAAATGTTGCGCCATTTTTTAATGGTTGAATGTGTTCCTGATAAAACAAAAATTTTGTTATTTCCTAAAACAAATGATAAGGAAAATGGGCATAACCAAACCAAAACCAAAACTATGACCCTGAAATCGTGATACCGTATGCGAGTTTTTCAAAATGCCTCATGCCTATTAAGTAGGCAATCCTAGTAGTTGCATTTGAAAGTAGTTGTTAAAGTAGTAGTAGTAGTAGTAGTAAAGTAATAGTAGTAGTTAAAAGTAGTTGCATTTGATTGTGCATTTCATCAAAACAACCAAGATCTGACCAATCAGATATCCTGTGATTAGGACGAATTTGTGAGAATATGTCTAAGATTTATGTTACCATGTTTGCTTTCTAAAAAAGCTTGCTTTGGTCAGCTTGGTTGTTGTTGCTTCATGTTAAATGTTCAGCCCTCAAATAAATGACAGCTAACCCAACATCTTCGCATAATGAAGAACAAATGGCCTTTAGGCAATGTGCCTCCAGGTAAAAAAATGGAACATATACAGTATTTGGCATCTGAAGAGGCAGGATTAGTGGCTTTTGTTCACTGAGCATGTTCTGTAAGTTTATATGTTCTCAATGTAGACCATCCAAAGAGTAGCTGTTACATACAGTAGTTGGATTATACTATCTGGAGAAAGCACATGAAGCATGTCTTCTAACCAAGACTACAACTAATCCTTTATGTTGAATTGTCCACACAAATCCATGTACCATAAAGTAAAGGTTGAATAAACCACTATGTTTAATGTAAAACATTAACTGCTAAAGTAAGAAATGATGTGCACTGGTAAATGACTCCAAAACTGGCATATCTCTGTCCTGTCAGTCCTGTTTTCCTTTCTTTAAATTAACCATATCTATTAGGTTAATTTCAAATTTCCATACAGATGCTTACTGCAGAAATGCTGTTTCCTCTTACAAAAAGTAAAACAATATTTAATTGTAGTTTCAGGGCTAGTTGAACTGTCTAATCCACACAGATAAAATAAAGACCATTCAAAATTAACTTTCTTGAATGATTTATTGTAATAGTGTAGGATCCAGGAACTCCATGGAGTAGAGTTTTGCACCTCTAGGTTATGAGAAGCCGGTCAAGGTGTTTTAGGCATCTACTGAGGCTGTAATTTTAGTGCTTCCCAGATGAGGTGTCTCAGGTATTTCCCACATGGAGGACACCACAGGGCAGACCCACAACATGCTGAAAAGATTAAATTTCTCAGATGACAAGACAGCACCTTGGAATTCCCCAGAATGAGCTCTGTTACTGGCTATAGAAAAGTCTGGTCTGAACAATTCATTCTTTTGCCACTGTGATTCTTATCATGAAAATGAGATGAGAAAATGTTTGTTTTTTCAAAGGTAACAGACTTTGTCTCATTTTTATAAATTACATTCCTCCATTTTAGACCATATTTTTACTTTTAAAAATGCTAAGTGCCTACAGATGCTGTTTTGGAACTGTGACTCACATGAACATATACAAATCACATTTCTTCTTTACAGAGTGTTCAAAAACTACTTATTTTCTAGGACACATTTTTTTACAGCTGCATTTTTTAAAGACACCAAAATTTATGATGGAAGAGGTTGTGAAGCTGTTGCTGAAGTTACCCTACTGCATGTGCAAATTATGGACTAATTTATAATACAGCCTTGGAGAACACTGCACATATGTGAAAAATGTGATATTGGTTATCTAGGGTGTTCTACCCACAGCTGCTATGTAAATGTAAACTGCGTTTTTGAAATTTTTTATCCTACACTGCTGTAATTACAGAAATAAATAAATGAATATGTTCATTTTTGGTTTGTGTCTTGTGCTTGATAAATAAGCTGATCTCACTTCATAACTAGTTTTGTGAATTTGGGGTAACTTTCATAACCTTTGAATAATAATAATAATAATAATAATAATAATAATAATAATAATAATAATAAAACACTTGTAGATGTTTTCCAGAAAGTAATTTCTTTTTCAATAAATAGATAAGTAAATGAAGGACAATCTGTTGACACCACTTCTAATACATTATTAAAATATGTATAATTTAGCGATCAAAAATATGAAGAGACAATTTTCCTAGATAAATAGATGTGTACATACACAAACACACACACACAATGTGATCTGAACACAGCCTAGAATGACTAAAAAGGAATAAATTTAAAAAGAAAGAAAAGTTCTCACTTGGCTGTCCCAGTAGTGTTTCTTGAATGTGAGAGAATGTGCAGCACTGTTCATAAAAGCACTCAGTTTTATTAATTCTCTCCTTCACTACAGGGGGTCCAGAGTGTGTCCTAAAACTGAGCTTGCCCTTTTAATTAGCTTGTTGAGTCAGTGGGCCTCTCTTGAAGTGATGTTACCACCCCAGCAAACCACAGCATAGAAAATTGCCCTGGCCATCACAGAGTTATAGAAGATGTGAGGGATGTCACTTCCCACATTAAAGGAATGCAGTCTCCTAATAGAAAAGAGTTTGCTCTGCCCTTTCTTATATAGTTCCGTTCCTCTGTGTCCTGAGACCAGTCCAACATGTCATTAATGTGAACCCCCAAGTACTTGTAGGAGAGGACTACCTCTACATCCACTCCTCGAATAGTAACCGGACATGGAGGATTTTTGATGCAACAGAAGATGAATTGCATCTTCAGTTTTTTATGAAATGGTAATAAATTTGTCACTTATAGCTAATTCCAAATCCTGTGGGTAGTTTCTACGCTGGGGCATTTATTTTCATTAGTTGTAGCCTGAGAATTTTACAGGAAATTATTATATATTGTCTACATAATTGTGAAATTCCAATAAAAGTTATAAATAAATATGTTTACATTTTCAAGGCTAAGTACCTTTTTTCTTGCAAATAACGTTAACTAAAATGTAGGCCACTATAACTGCTTTCAGGAGAATTTGGTGACTCAAACTTTCATACTTGTTTTCTACTAATAATATTAATTTCCTATAACCATCCATGCATTTACTGAACACAATATTCCAATTCATATGCCACAAATCAAAACTTGATGGAATGCCAGTTGACCACTGTGTACACTCACACATGCCCAGACTCACTTAAGCCAAGCTCATTAAGAGTACCCGATCAATATGCCATGTGAGTATTTATGATGAAAATTACAGTACATGGAGAAAAACCCCATAAAGACACGTGGAAATAATGCAAACTATACACAGGTGGTGACTCGGCCAGGATTCAAATGATTTAATTTTTAAATCTTTGACTTTTATGGTTGAAACCGTTCTGTAACTGAAACACTTTGTGCATGGCATTAAACAGATTCTCGCACATTTATGTGTTTGTACATTCACTTCATTTGATTTCATGCAAGCCCTTCATAAAGAATGAAAAAAAGTTTAGAACTCAGAGTGTAACATTTTTACAAGCCTTGTTGGGTCAATGAAGAAAAAAGACCACAAAAAAATTGGCAATGGTTTATCTGATGGAATGGTTTTTATAAATATATTGTATACTTTAGTATGATTCTCAAAACAAATTTGGATTTTTTCCATATACACAAAGTGCATTTTCAAAGGAAACTTCTGAGCCTCTTACTGTGGTCACATGTTAAAAATTAAGGATAAAAAATTGAGCAAGTATGGTGTTATTTCAAGCAGGCTAAGTTCTGGTATTTTTCAGAGTAAAAATTAAGGAGAAACATAATTGAAAACATTTAGAAAACACATTAGAATTTCATTACTAAGGGCAAATGAAAGAGTATATATATGCATTTCTCCATTTTTGCTCTATTGGTTGCAGTATCAGGAGTAGTCAGTAGTTACTGACTGCAAAGTAGTCATTGACACAACTAGGCAGGTTGTTCCAGATTTTCAGGACCATCCTCATAATTTAGACTGTTACGAACTGATCAAGATTTATGAACGGGTTCATTAAGCATTTTTCTGCATACATTTTAGGTTGATCCCTTGTTTTAGGGGTTTCTTGAGCCCAAGATTCTGAATCTTCTATGAACTTTTTGATTTTTTGGGGAGATTTTATTGATTTTATTAAAATCAAGTAACATTCCATACAAATAAGTCAAGTTTTACAAAACATTTCTGAAACAAATCAACCCCCACCCATGAGAAAGAGAGCTAGGTCAGCAGAGTAAATCTTTAAACTAGTAAAAATAAGTAAATAGATAAATTAATAAAAATAAATAGAGAAAATAAAGAGGGGAGAGAATTTGTTTCCTCAATTAAAATGCTTATTCTAAAATGTTATTGATTAGATCCAGGCAGGTTTTGAAAATGTTTTGTACAGATCCTCTAAGTGAGAATTAGATTTTTTCCAATTTCAGATAATATATAACATCAGTTACCTACTGACATAAAATAGGAGAGTTAGGATTCTTCCAATTGAGCAAGATAAGTTTTTGTGCTAATAGTGAAGTAAAGGCAATTACAGTTTGTCCTTCTCCACTTTAAGCCCATCTGGAAGTACGCCAAACACAGCTGTTAGTGGATTAGGAGGGATTGTGACACCAAGATATTTTGGTCCAGAATGATGTTAATTTGGTGCATGCCCAAAACATGTGGCCCAGTGAGGCCAGAACTTGATTGCAGCATTCACAGGTTTGATCTTGCCATGGAAACATTTTGGACAATTTTAAACGAGGCAGATGTGCTTGATATATAATTTTAAGTTGAATAATTATATGCTTTGCGGATATTGAACTTGAGTGATCCTTTTTCCACTGTACCCTTGGATCTTTGAAAGGGAGGGATTGTAAAATGGTTTTATATATTACGGAGATGCTATCTGAGTCCTCAAGACGGATCAATGCTTTTTCTGGCATAGAGATAGGTGGGAGGTGAGGAAAAATGGGCAGGTTTTGTTTAACAAAGTTTCTAATTTGAAGGTAATGAAAGAAACGTGTTGCTGGAAAGTTAAATTTGAAGTGTAATTGTTCATAGGATGCAAAGACGTTGTCTATGTACAGATGTCTTAGTGATTTAATCCCAAATGTTTTCCAGACATTAAAAACTGTGTACGTTTGAGAGGGTGGAAAAAGGTGGTAAATGTGCAGAAGTGCCACAGATAAAAGCTTCTCTGTCTTGAAGTACTTCCTACATTGGTTCCATATTCTGGGTGAATGAAGCACAATTGGGTTGTTAATAAACTCAGCAAAAAAAGAAACGTCCCTTTTTCAGGACTGTGTATTTCAACAATAATGTTTTAAAAATCCAAATAACTTTACAGATCTTCATTGTAAATTGTTTAAACAATGTTTTCCATGCATGTTCAATTAACCATAATCAATTAATTAACATGCACCTGTGGAATGGTCGTTAAGACCTTAACAGCTTACAGAAAGTAAGCATTTAAGGTCACAGTTCTAAAAATGCAGGACACTAAACAGACTTGTCTACCGACTGTGAAAAACACCCAAAGAAAGATGCCCAGGGTCCCTGCTCATCTGCGTGAACGTGCATTAGGCATGCTGCAGGGAGGCATGAGGACTGCTGATGTGGCTAGGGCAATAAATTGCCATGTCCACACTGTGAGATGCCTAAGACAGCGCTACAGGGAGACAGGAAGGACAGCTGATCATCCTCGCAGTGGAAGACCACGTGTAACAGCACCTGCACAGGATCGGTACATCCGAATATCACACCTGCGTGACAGGTACAGGATGGCCACAACAACTGCCCGAGTCACACCAGGAACACACAATCCCTCCATCAGTGCTCAGACTGTCCGCAATAGGCTGAGAGAGGCTGGACTGAGGGCTTGCAGGCCTGTTGTAAGGCAGGTCCTTACCAGACATCACCAGCAACAACGCCGCCTATGGGCACAAACCCACCTTCGCTGGACCAGACAGGAGTGGCAAAAAGTGCGTGAGTTTCTGCATGACAGCAATGTCAGTGTTCTGCCATGGCCAGCGAAGAGCCCAGATCTCAATCCCATTGAGCACGTCTGAGACCTGTTGGATCGCAGGGTGAGGGCTAGGGCCATTCCCCCCAGAAATGTCCAGGAACTTGCAGGTGCCTTGGTGGAAGAGTGGGGTAACATCTCACAGCAAGAACTGACAAATCTGGTCCAGTCCATGAGGAGGAGATGCACTGCAGTACTTCAAGCAGCTGGTGGCCACACCGGATACTGACTGGTACTTTTGATTTTGAGCCTCCCTTCATTCAGGGACACATTGTGAAACATTTTTAGTTTATGTCTTATGGTGTTGACTCTTTTAGTGTTCATACAAATATTTACACATTAAGTCTACTGAAAGTAAAAACAGTTGAAAGTCAGAGGACGTTTCTTTTTTGATTGATCAATGATGTCAAAATATAGATATCCATAGTTGGCACACAGGGGCAGTGTTAAGCAAAGATTTTGAAGCAGCAAAAAGAAGGTCAATGACCGCAAGAGAAGAGTTAAAGCAGGGGGCAGAACATTTTGTTATTTTCTTGGTGTCTCCTTTTGCCCTGACACCAGGAGCAAGAGGAATTGGGATCGGGATTACAGAATATGGAAATAAAAAAGAGCATGGGGCATTTCATTGTTAGTTTGTGACTCCAGTAGGCCTGAAAGTGCAAGTGTGATGACTTGTGTCAGGTGTTGCAGGATAGAAAGGAAAATAAAAATAAACAAAAAATGGCAAAAAGTATCTTGAGCAGCATCTTAAACTTAGCTTAAAGCCCTTGTGTTGTCCTGCTCTTTCTAATGCACACTACGATATTAAGGGTTTCCTCTCTATACCAACAGTCTTCACATGGCATACTGTTTTATTTTAATCTTAGTTACCAAAAATGCTGCTCTGTTTTATACATTGGCCTTCTGTGCTAACAAAATGTGTTGTTGTTACATTTTGGGCTTGTTTTCTTTTCAAGCCAGATTTTACTCAAAGATTATGAAAAGCATAGTGGATTTTTTCAAAACAACTTAAAAATATATAAAAAAGAGCTTCTGGGTCGAGTTGACTTTTCCCTCGTTTGGTCAGATCACAATAAAATTCAGAGGCATTTTCATCAGAAGAGCTTTCCTGCAATGGAGCAAGCACACTGTCTTAAAGACCCCAGCCCTGTGTAAAAGACTTCCTGTATCTGAGGAAAAGCCCCTTAAAGACTTTTACTTGAGAGAAGAGACTTGCATGTTTCTGCCGCTGATCATGTATTTCTTTGATTTAATATTATGAGAAAGTGTGTTTTCTTGCAGCAAAATCATCCCATGAAAGTGAAACCACTGCATCTGCTGTGTGTTTTTTCAATAAGAGTGCAGGAGGGTTCATTGAGTTGCACGCCATTATGTAGTCAAAGATAGGGATTGTGGTTTACAGTCCAATGCCTAAGCCAGTAGGCCACAGTTCCTGCCAAAGTCTTGGTTCAAGTTAAAGCGAAATAAGAACTGAGTCTCAAAGCCAACAATACTTAGGAATAAATCAACACTGGAATTTGTATTTGTAGTCATGATTATACTTAATGTGTTTTAGAGGAAACATTAAGCTAAACGGAGATGTTTACCTTCAATTTTAAGCTCAGTACAATCTTAATGATTTTATCAACTTTATTCTCTAAGTGTTGCCAGATTTCCACTATTAATTGGGTTTTACTAAACCTAAAGAACAAACTACTAATTTTGAGCTTTAAAGAGATTTTTCCACAGTTTTTAGAAAATTTTTAAGTGAACCATTCATCTTTCATTAATTACAATGGTGACATTCTCCATGATTAAAGTTATGTTACTTTTATATTACTAATGCATTGCATTGGAAAGTATTGTATTAATTTTGTCAGATTCACAAACTGTAAATAGTAATATTTACCTTTGCATTTTTTGTTAATGTTAGGGTTCTTTAGAGTGACTTTAAAGCACATGAAATATTACCATATTTGGTTATTTAAATATCCTAACTAAATAAGAAACCAAATTATAACTGTCCTAGACCCGAAATATTAATGTTAGAGAATTGATGGACCACAGTACAAAAGAAAGCAATTCCAACATTAAAATTGTTTACACAACTGTGTTTTAACTGTATCACATAAAATACGACTATACATACACACGTTTTCAAACTCACCTTGACCAATTCATGCAGACAGGGGGCTGAAGCCTATCCCAGCAGCAGTGGGCATTAGACAGGGACAACCTTTGGAGAGACCACAAGTTCATTGCAGTGTCTAATGTGCTAGCATTTCACAGGAAAAAAGTTGCTGCTTCTAAATATTATTTAGAAGCGTAAGGGAATGGTACTAGTCGGTATGAAATATAACTATTTAAGGGCTATCTTTAAAACACTGCAAACAAGGCTGCCCACTGCTGCTGTTCTCCCAAAACAATTTCCTTAATGTCTCTTTTTTTGGAACTCATCATACCCTTGACCCAGGAGACATAAGGCAACTGCTAGCAAATTAAACTGAATTATATTGAAGCCCCACAAGAACAACTGTTTAAATATCTTAATAGCAACCAGACCTTGAGGAAACCACAGTTAAGAAAGGAGACAGTGGGATTTTAAAGTAACAGGGAGAGCAGCCATTCAAAAAGGTGTCAAGTACTTTCCAATAAAGGGAAATACATGTACAGTAAGTGTTGCTTTTAGTAGCAAATTATCAATCCATCAGTTGCTATATGGCACCAAGTGTGGTGTAAAGTATTGCAAATGACTTAGCCTGTAAAACAGCAGACTCCTTTTATCAAAAGCAAGTGTTAGTTTGTTAGTTAGTTTCTCATCATCTGCTTTGTTCCTATTCTTATTGCACATAAAACTAAAGAAGGTATTAAGTGACATAAAAATGTTTCTGCTTTTAAATCCCACTTTTTAAAAGTTTGTTCGAAATAATTACGCATAGAATGTTTTTTTTTCAGCTTCTGCTTTTAGAAAATATTGGATTCCCTAACTTTTCTAAATGAATAATGTATTTCACAGAAATAGGAGAATACTTTAAATTTGTTTAAATTTATTCGTAATAAGGGTAACTGTACTATATATCATATATGATTACATTTTTTCATAGAATATATGCAACATAAAAATCAATTTATATAAAGAAATAACTATACGTTATGTCTAAACTAGCTGTGCAATCTGTCTATGATGGATTAAAATCAACACAGAATTCAGTGTTAATGTTTGCAGTGCACCATCTATTGGAATGCATTTTGCAATACATGTAGTAATGAAATGCATTACATGTTTCATTTTCATTTTCAAACAGATGGTGCATCACAAACATTCTGGTACAAATGTTTGCAATGCACCATCCGTTGGAATTACAAATTCAATGAATATCTCTGATAAATGCCATTTGGTATGGGATTTGTGAAAGCAGTGTTAATGCTTGTGATGTACCGTCAGTTGGAATGACAGATGCAATGCATTTTATTACTATAAATACCATCTGTCAGAATTACACAGACAAACCAACTGCATGGACACACAGATAGACAGAAACACACACACTTATCATTTAATTAAGGTGGATTCTAGGTTCCCCTATTTTTTGTACTAGACAGGAATTAAATGAATATTTCAATTAAAAGTTAAATTGTCTGAGAATAGGCTGATTATTTCTGATGGTACATCTACTCATTTATCTATCTATTCTATGGCAGACCAAAGGCTAGTAAAGACATACAAGAACAAAAACAAAATTCAAAAGACTTGGTATTAGCTACTTAAAGCAATTAGTTAAAACATAATGTAAGAAAGCACTATGTGCCAACAGTAGCTTGAATAAGTTTGTCCTCTGCCAAAATGACGAGCTTTTAACTTTGATTTAAACACTGAAACTGATGAAGCTCCACTATTATGGGTAAATAGATAGTTATAGCCAAAGGCTCTGTCTGCTTCATTTATTTTACATCAACCATGTGCTCTCTGTAGTTTGTATTTGAGTAAGTTCTTTAAGGTAAAGGGAGTATAAAACACTTGCAACTTTATATGTGAGAAGGAAAGTTTTAAAACCAGCTCTAAGCTTATTTAAAAGCCATCAAAGTAATTCACACAATGGAGTTACACAAGGGTAACTGCTTATGATTCTTGGTGCCATGTTTAAATTAACTGTTAAGTATTATGTATGAATATTAAGATATTAGTGTAAACAGCCTGAGCATAAAGCAATACAGTAGTCCTTACAAAAGTCCATGAATGAACTAGATTCTCAAAATCCTTCAAGGAACTAATTATTTGAACTTACCACTTGATATGTAGGGTATTCCAACATCATTAACAATTAAAACAACTATACATAATTTGACCTGTTACATCTGTCCGTACGTTACCTTTACAGATGGGTATTTAAATTTTAAATGGAAGGTGTTGCTGAAAGCAACAAAATGCAAGCATTTGGGTAAAGATTTTAAAAGAAGAGTCTCATAACAGTAATACTGACAATAAAAGAATACCTCATTGTACCTGAGGATTAATAAAAGCAAAAAATAAAACATGTTATTCTTTCTTCCATTTGCACAGAAGCAACTTTGTAAACCTTTTTTTATAGACAAATCTAGGAGTAATCATAATGAATGGAGACAGGGGGTCTTGGACTATCAACTCAGAGGTCCAACGTTTAGATAATGACAGCAATGCACCAGAACAAATGAAACACTAGACAAAGTGCAAGAGCATCATTATCAACATGAGGAAGAGTGAGAGAACTTCATGCTGTCAGTTAAAGAGTGCCAGTTAGACATTTGAAGAAGCGTACACATAACTAGCCATTACCAAAACAACTTAAACAAATAAGAAATTCAAATTGTATTTTACTTTGTTTTGTCTATAATTTTTGAGAAGTATTTACAAGTAAAATAATATTATCCTAATCAATGAGTTAAGAATTCAATTATTTTAGCTTATACAGTATGTTTTGAAAATGTCTGTTCATTCAACTATGTATTTCCTAATAATATTCATGTTTTATATAAATTGCAAAGAAAATAGGTTTAAAAATGGCTATCAAGAACCATAAACTAAGCTGGTTAGAAAAGGAATGGACGGAAAAGAGTTAACCCCTAACTCTGCCTGGACTTTGCAGTCTTTTGGTTCAAATTTTTCCAGTAGAGTTTGGTTAAAATACAGTTATTCACGTTGTGCATGTTTTTATGAGGACATTTTACTGTAAGTTGTTAAAGTTCTTACCACATTTTCCAGCTAATCCGATTGGTTTTCATTTTTCCCTCTGCATTGCAAGTGTGAGGCACATTTTTCCCTTAATAAATATACAGTAATTCTATAGAGTGCAGAATAAAACAGAAATAAGGATAAACAATTTATAATTCTTAATTATTTTTATTTATTTTTGTTCTTTGCATTTTTAGAAGTGTGTCTCTGTAAATGTTTAGAAAAATATCATGTGTGGTTCATAAAATGTTAATTAAATGCAATATGGAAAAAATAAGGTTTCCTTTTATCATATGGTTGCATTTTCTTAAATATTAGAAAAATATTTCAAGGTACAGTATTTCATTTTACTTGGTGAGGTATGCTGTTTTCAATGAAAGGCCATGTGCCTGGAAGCCACAGAGTTTTTTAAAATGCCTCACAGGGTACCCCCTGAGTGACCCACCAGCTCATAAAAGTACAGACTAAGTCTCATAAATTCAGTAACTGTGTTTTATTTTTAACATGTGTGCCATAGTTTGCATTTACAGTACATACAGTTGATAGCAGAAGAAATGAGATCACCCATTCTATAAGAAATATACACTTAAATGGATTAACAGAAGTTAACGATCTCAAAATTTGTTACATATACAGAGAAAACCTTAAATCTAATAATATACATTAGGGTTATGCTTAGGGTTTATTTTTTTCATTTTGCTGTTTGACATACTGTACTTACAGTAACAGAATCTCATCACATTATTTAGTCTTCTGCAAAAGATATCCTTTTGTCAAGACACACATTTCTTAGGACTGCCATATTCTACTGCAGCACCAAATCAAAGGCTTCTTAGTGAACAATTTTTATTATATATGGAATCACTAAATAGCAAACGCCAAGCCAATGTATTTTATAAATACAGAAAAATAATTCATTTGTTTATAAATGAAACCCAATCATTGACATAATTTATTTACTTTTTTTTAAGCAGTATATTTTTCAAGCACTAAATTCAAAAATGCATTTATTATTTCAGAAACAAAAGCTTACAATAAGAAGATTGCGTAAACTCTAACTTTAAATTGTGTGACAGATTAGGGATTTCTTGCTCCCTTGTACCCTCAGACCACACGTCAGACACCAGATAAAAGTCCAAATAATTAATTTATTATAATGATAATGTGCACAAAGCACGCTCCTCTCCACAATTCTCAATAAACAATAAACAATCCTCCAAACTCCCCGACGCTTAGCCACCCTGCCTCCCAACTCAGCTCGTCTGTCTGGGATCTCCCACAGTCCTTTATACTCCTCGACCCGGAAGTGTTTCTGAGCCCTCAGTCCATGTGATTATCCAACACTTCCGGGTCAGGCAATCTTCTCTTTTTCTTCAGCCCGGAAGTATATCCAGGCTATAGGGAAAGTATAAGTCCCTGGGCCTCCCTGCAGCATCCTCCGGTGGCCCCCATGGTATCCAGCAAGGCTGTGGTGAAAAACTCCAAGTTCCATAATGCCCTGCTGGAATTCGGGGCCCTTCCATGTTGCAGGGATGGCTCCATCTGGCAGTTTGGGATTGTTGGCCGGGATACACGGCCGGCAATCCCTCAAAATTGTTAGCTGAAGCATTATAAAGTGGCCATGCTATAACTCTAGACACGTAAAATATTTTAAATTATACAGAGGAGATGGAGGAAGATCTTATTAAAAAGACGTGCAAAAGGAAGGAAAGGGTAAAAGTTAAACAGCTTCAAATAAAAAGAGGGTCTGAAATTCAAATAGTCAGATATTGGCTCTTTATTGTGTGCATTCCTGAATTACAGTAAACAGAGACAATCTTCAAATAAACCACGGAAGCTGTTATTAAACTTTCTTCAATTGTTAGAACTTTGAGAATCACTGCATAGACATTTAGAAGCTTTTCTTCAATTAAAATTGATTTTTTAAAGAAGCAGAAGTTAGAGTTTCCAAAGCTAAAACATAAATTCCTTATCAGAGAAACCACTTCCCAAATGTTTCTCAGTCAAATTAAAGAGCTCTCAAATAACCGTACAGTGAACAAATTCAAGGAAAGAGTCAGAAAGTCAATAATTTATTAATGAGAGGCCAAGATGACATTAATGACATCCCTTCCATTTTCCTGCCAAAGTCAATGAATACTCTTCTATGCCAGCATTATGTCACTAATATTTGATATACATAGTGCAAAATTTAAAAATAAAACATGCGTTTGATTCTTTGAATTAAAATTTGTGACTTGTCTTTAAGAATATTACTCATTAATGTGTAAAATCTGACAGTGAGTGTAGAAACCTTTCTTTTATATTCAGCTAACTGGGGTACTTGTCAAAGTAATGATTAAAACATTTGCTATCTCTTGTCCTACGTGTGCCAACAGAGCCTTTCATCTGTATTGATGTGTGCATGAACCTCATTCATTGTAAATTCATTGGCCTGAACAAACTGGTGAGGAAGGCAGGCTCTATTGTAGGCATGGAGCTGGACAGTTTGACATCCATGGCAGAGCGACTGACACTGAGCAGGCTCCTGTCAATAATGGAGAATCCACTGCATCCACTGAACAGTATCATCTCCAGACAGAGGAGCAG
>JANRMT010062791.1:38881982-38903043 GCA_026402145.1 Polypterus bichir lapradei
AATTGCCCCTTTTCCTTTTCATTTTAGGTATTATGTTCATTAGGTATAATACCTAATGAACATAATACCTAAAATGAAAAGGAAAAGGGGCAATTTACAGAAGTACTTTGCAGCCCTTTGAACATTTTTTTTTCAATTTTGAACATTGCCTCTGCATAAATTAAATCTAAAACAGATGTTGAGATTAACACAGTGAAGTCTGACTTCTGAAGTTTAACTTGAAGTCAACATTTTAAATCATTGTATCCCTTACTTTTCTGAAACATATACTTTAAGTAATTACCCCTTGTTAATATGGAAATTAGCCATTGCTATTGGGTATTAATACATCAATGAAAGTAAGTTATTTCGTAAATAAAATTTAGCCTGGCAATTCATGTGAACTTTTCTCTCAGTAGTTATTTCTTGATGTTCCCAAAGACAATGAATCACTTCTCTTCATTGATACTCCAACTGACTGGCCAGATTAATATTGTTTCCCCTAAGTGCCTATTTATAAGGACCTGTTTTGTGAGCCAATTATTGTAAGACTTCTGTATGTTCAGGAACAAGCTATGTGGATTTAGTGGTCCCTACCTTTTAGAAAAATGGCATTGTGGGATGGCTTAGGTGTCAGTTGTAGCTGTAGTCTGGGAGTCCTTTAGGTGCCTTTTTCCTAATTCCAAGTGGGCTTTTATGTGACATCTGACCACTGTGCCATAAAGCCTTAATCGCTACACAGGTTCTTTAGAATTCAGCCAGTGTGAACATCAGGTTCTTGATCAGGTCTACGTAATACTTCTTTTTTATTTTTGATAAGTTTGCCAAAATTCCTAAAATGCCGTTTTCTCTTTGTGATTCTGGGGGTTTGAATGTAGTTTGATAAAGAAAAAATGAATTTAAATAATTTTAGAATAAAGCTGCAACATGACAAAATGTGAAAAAAACTGAACGGGTCTGAATACTTTTCTGGAGGCACTGTACTTTAAGATATATTCAATTTTATTTCAAGATAGCCGAAAAAAACATATTTAGATATGGCAAGGATAAGAAAAGGAACTTATTACAAGGTATCTGAACATAATTTTTTGATATATACAGTACAATGTATCTTAAATACATTTCCAGATATCCAAAATAGTATATTGTTCATTTTCAAATATCTCAAATGCATTTCAAGATATCTTAAAATAAGTTCCTCTTCAAATTCATTTTAAGATACAGTATATTAAAAGAGACAAGAAGTCCCATTGAAAGAATAGAAAAATTTATAGGAACTTATTTAGTGATACATGACAATAAATACTCAAAAAACGAAAAAAGTAGAGTGTGCAGTAGAGCAGATTTAAGCGCCACAAACCAATTATCAAATTTTTTAATGCATGATGAGTTGCATTTGTTGAGGATATGGTAGTAAAAGAACTAATGACAGTGTTTTTGATTGAAAACTCACTGACACTAACAAATATCAATCAATTCATAAAAACACGTAGAGAACATGGATTATTATTATTATTAGTAGTAGCAGTAGTATTATGTGGCCCAATGAAGCAATAGCACTCAGTGTCTTTGTGAAATAAGGAAAACGTCTTTCTTATAGTAAATGAGTATAAACAATCATGTGAATTTTTCAGTTAATATTGTCTAGAACTGAGACAGAAATTCAAATTTGGGCATCAACATTCAGTATCAATAGGAGTGCTTGTTGACATTCTGTGGTGAATCCATGTCCCTGCAGCTGAAAGCCAGCCTCTTTCAAAAATAGCTGAATCTCACAAAAGTGACTTGCTCTACTTCTTAAAATGACATGGATATTTTGTTTTGCAGGATGTATGTAATCTCAGGATGTAGATCAATACTCAATAATATTTTTTGGCTTGAAAAATAGACGCATGTGGCAAATTTCAAAGCTTTTCATCACATCTGGGCCCTGGTACCATTCACCTCCTTTATAAAACACAAGAGTGAGCTATTTACTTTTTTAAATGTATAAAATATTCCTCATTTAAAACACAATTTCAAGCGGCAAACTAATATATACAATGATTGTCCCTAGTGTGTGCTTGGTGTGTGTGTGCGCCCTGCGGTGGGCTGGCACCCTGCCCGGGGTTTTGTTTCCTGCCTTGTGTTGGCTGGGATTTGCTCTAGCAGACCCCCATGACCCTGTAGTTAGGATATAGCAGGTTGGATAATGGATGGATGGATGGATTATGAAGAAATAACTTCAACTTGAAAATTACTGAACATATCATTGAAAAAATAAACTATTTTAATATATCTGAAATTCATTTTGAGATATCTCTATTACTTTTTCTTGCCATACTGATCTCTGTCTTTAATAATAATAATACTTTTCATTTATTTAGCTCCTTTCCCAAGCTCAAGGAGCTTAGCTTTGCCCAATTTGGGGCAATTTTTCTCAATTTTTCTTTGCAAAACTCCTCAAGCTTTAATCATGCTTCAAGGGATCATGAGTGAACAGCATTTTTCAAGTCCAGCCACAAATTCTTTTTCGAGGCATTGAATGTGAGTTTCATGTACTTGGTTTTCACATCTTATTTGTTAGAAGGCATTTTCCAAAAGCAGGTCTACTTAATTCTTAATTTACATGTTGATAGCAAATGTATTATAGCAGAATGTACAGGACAACTGTTTTTTGTGCTGCACAACAAACCTATGTGCAATTTTTATATTTTAAAAATTATAATGGCATTTGACCCATTAGACATTTTTATTGTGTCTTTACAAGATAATATCTTATGCCTTCTTCAATATCTTAATTTACAACAAAAATTAATATTAAAGACAAAATAATGGTCTGAAGAAACATCATAGATGAATAAATCTAAACATTGATATTGGTGCATTAATTTACCATGGTGTCACATGCCAAGTTCCTCCAGCAAAGTCATTTTAGGACATAACAGTGTGGTTGGAAATAAATGAATGGCTGTAAGCTTTCATGCTTATAATGTGCAAATCTAGGACTGCACTATGTTTTCAATCTTTTAATCATTACATAAAACTCCTAATTTTGGCATTCCTTTATTGATCTGAATTTCTTTTATGTGACACTTGCAAACAGTTGAAAACTGTTTAAACTGGTATGTGGATCTGTCAAAGAAAACTGGGATCAGAATTGGCCATGAAAATCATGATTTTTACACCTTCTACTCTTGAGGCTCCACTATACTTGATGGTTTTCTCTATCCATATTTAGAATTCATACACATAACGTATCTATCTTTCACTCTTCAGCAGAATTAAACCACTTTTAGCTTTTAAGCTTTTAAAACTGAGTTGACAATTTGAAAAGGGTGGCTATCTAAGTCAAAGTTCTCCAGAGAGGTAACTTTTACTTCTTTACTCACCACTGTACTAATCCATTAATTGTTTTAGCACACACAGTGCAGGCTCCTCACTTAATACATTGCAATTTCCTATTTTCTTTTAACAGCATATCTTCATATTTTTATATGCTAATTGGATGGCTGAAATGTCTATCAATGAAATTCCCTATTTCAATTCTGGCACAATATATTTTTTGTATTGAGCAGATAACGTATGTAGTTGAACACTGATAAATACATACTGTCTGTAACCTTTATTTTTGATTAAGGAATACTGAAACAATCTTTGTTTTCTTCCTCTGGCTTCAGTGGTTTGAAAGTGAGTATAGTCATCTTGGAATTATTTTTGTATTAAAGAGTAGGGAAACCACACAGAAGCAAGTGAGTAGCATCTACTGACTATTAACCTTTACTCACAAAATCACCATGCTTTTATCCACAACCCACATTATGATGACACATACAGCAGAGAAATAAACATATCAGATACATGATCCTTTGAAGGTGCAGATATTGTAATTAGTATTGTATTAAAAGGAATAATCACATTTTACATTCCCTGTAAAAGTTATTCCTTCATTTAGTGCATTGTATAAGGAGAAGAACACCTTACAAGAGATCACATCTAAATATTTTTGCGTGTTAATAAACCAGATACTGTACAGTATTGTCTTCCTGGTCAAAACCTTCGCCAGACCTGCAAAAAAAATCCAAATTTTGGAAAGTGTATTGTTCGTCCTCCTCTGTAACAAAGTTTAGTGTGACATCACCCTATTAGTCTCTGAAAAATTGGCTTGAAGGTTGTAAAACCAGTATATGTATAGCACATTTGCTTGAGCCATCTTTCAAAGCTTATTAACTCTCTTTCCATATCTTCATATATAGTACTGTAAAGCAGTGTTCCTTAAACTTTTTTTTCTCATGACCCAATTTTGCCCTTGCTTGAAGCGACCCATCACAAGAGACTTTGCAGACTGTATGCAACCCTTTCCCATTAAATACAACTGTGAGTCACAACCCTGCGTGACCCAAAAAGTGACAATCTGCAACCCAAGGAACAAGTCTACTGTGTAATATTTGCATCACATTTCATCCTAATTTCGCCTGTAGATATCTTCATTATTCTAACCCATTTTAAACATCTCAGCTTTTTCAGGTATCTTTATAAAAGTTAGTGATGATGAACCAGCTGTGTAATTTCATCATCCATTCCAATATCTTGAAACAAATCGTGGCACTTTGTTACTGCTAACTGCTAGTGGAAGAGTTGCTCTTTGAGTCTTTCACAATAGTGTTCTTAAAAAAGCATTTGCCCCCTTGTTTTTCACATTTTAGTGTTATACAACATTGAATTGGTACATTTAATGTGTAATTAATATAAATCACTTTGCAGAGAAAATTTTCAGATTAGAATCTTCATATGTTATCAATGTCTGAAAAACCAAATTAAATCTACTGTGATTCAACGTTGTATGATGTGAAAATGTCCAAGGGAGTGAACACTTCTTATTGGTACTGTGTATCAATACCTATTGAATATATACTTCCTCACAAATGTGTTTCTGTAAAAGCATGTGTGTTAAAAACTGATACAATTATTTCTTTGATATACCTGGGACAGCTACTCCTGCATTTTAACAAGTTTTTTGGTGTAATTTTGCATCAATAATGGTTCCTTTAGTGTGAGTTACTCACACTGACTGCTCAAGAACAGGTTCAAACAAACTGAAATACATCCATCCAACCCACTATATCCTAACTACAGGGTCACAGGAGCAAATCCCAGGGAACAAGGCAGGAAACAAACCCCGGGCAGGGCGCTCACACACACACCAAGCACAATTTAGAATCGCCAATGTACCTAACCTGCATGTCTTTGGACTGTGGGAGGAAACCAGAGTACCCGGAGGAAACCCACGCAGACACGGGGAGAACATGCAAACTCCACGCAGGGAGGACCTGGGAAGCAAACCCGGGTCTCCTAACTGTGAGGCAACAGCACTACCCATTGCGCCACCATGATTCAATTTTAATTTATGTGACATTTAAATTTGGTTTGTGCCCTTCAGCAAAATCAACTTACCCTGCATCAATTTTCTTAAGCTGTTTTCATTAAATGTTTGACCACCAAGAGGAGAACAATAAATCTAAGCTTGACAAACAGTAGACTGTCAGGCCTTTTTGGTGAGCTAAATTGTCCTAATATCTCATTAACTCATCTTTTAAAAGTCTGTTAGTGTTTCCATTTCAAATACAGGAACTGGTAGCTTTTTCCAGATTGCCAAAACAGTTAGTAATGTGCTACTCTCTGGCTTCTCTTTCAAACTTTAAATTTCACCAGTATTCTCAACACATGATTTGGTGTGTAACTGCAAGAATTCTGCTAGATTAAGTTTAGTTAATGCCATTAACAAGACCTGCATTAGGTCCCCAGAAAGTCAAAAGAGATTTAATTTCCTCTACCCCTCTAGTCTATGAGAGCAGGACTTCTGTACTTCTGGTATGCATCTGCTTGCTTTTCTCTCCAAGGCTTTGCAGAGCTGTTTAAATTTTTTGTAGCATGAAGACACGGACTAGACACAGTAATCTAGGAGTGGTCTCACTAACTACACATTATTGAGGATGAGAACAATAGTCCTTTGATTTAATCTAACATGATCTTCAGTGCTAGGAAAGGCACCGATTAAATAAACTGTATTATTATTATTATCATTATTATTATTAACATTGTAAATATATCATCTAAAATTTAATTTTCGGCTTCCATTGCTCATATACAATACCTGGATGAAACCAAAGAAAACCACTAAATCCTTTTCAGTAGTTGCTTTAGGCTGGACTTTTACTTTCATTGACCCTCTTACATAAATTATTTTTTTTTAATCTTTTTAACTGTCTTTCCTTTTCACTATTATCTTACAAATATGTCCTAAAGACAAACCACAGAGTTACAGAGGTGTTGCCAGATGCACAGGCAAAGTCTGTCTTTTATAGGGAACAATTTAATGGGATGCAGAAGTGTTTAGAGATGACATAACAGTCATAAGAGTCTTCCTTTTGACCCTTACACAAGAAGACAACTTTGATCCCATCACCGGATCTTCCACCTACAGCTCTGACAACAACAAAAAAAACCTCAAACAGCAGGAAGTATTTGTCATCTGGGACTCCACACTTTTTCTTTTTATTACTTATTCCTTAAACTCATTAGCCAATTGAGTGGTAATAAACAGGGCCACCACTTAGTACAACAATTTTGAATAATGTTTCACTGTTGTTTTAATTTTATGTGTAATTATTAAGTTAAGTCTCTGGTCAGCAAACTGTACACTTTAAAACTTGATTTTCCCTATCTTTTGCCAATTAACTTTTCACCAGTCCATATTCATAGTTTTATAGGCCAAGTAAGATCACGTTGTAATTTCAGACAAACAAATACATTAGTAGAATAACATTAAACTCAAAACATATTACATCATTTTCTCAAGAGTTGCGAGAGCTAGAGGTTATCTTTGCAGCAACGAGGGCGAGGTAGGAAACTGTTGTGGACAAGATGCCTGTCCATTGTAGAGCCCAACATTAAAACCGTAATACACAGTATAGTGATGTTTCTGCATTAAGGGTCATTGGGGCAAAGACCCACCAGATATGCAGGATAAGTATTAAGCTTCCATTAGCAATTTTACTTACTATTAAAATGTTTCAAACAACACTCACCTTTGTCTTCATAAGCAATTTCCAATTATCTATGATATTCAATGTAATTACTTATCTAGAAAAATATTGTTTCTCATTGTACGTGAAATTGTCTTCAGGTGGGAGCTGTAAACCTGTCTCAATGCTTAGGGGCTAAAACAATTGGCCCTGCGATGTACTCTATGTCTTTAGGTGTGTGTGTGTGTGTGTGTGTGTGCTTGTGCAAACTGAACTTTCCAGATATTAAAATGAGGATCACCTATTTTTTTTCTTTTTTTTAATTATCCAGTTGCACTGCTGGTTGTAGCTTTTCCCAGTCAATTAATAAGTTACATTTATATGGTGCTTTTTCAAGCTACTCAAAGTAATTTACATAGACTGTAAGGAGTCACTTCAACCACCATCAATGTGCAGCATCCACTTGCATGACGAGAAGGGAGCCAGTCTTGCACCAGTATGCTCACCACACATTAGCTATTAGCTGGTGAAGGGCTGAGAGAGATATTTAGCCAATAACAGACAGGGGATGATTTGGGGGCCAGAATGAATGAGGCCAAGATAGGCAATTTAGTCAGGACATCAGGATACACCATACTGTTTTCTAAAGATTTGTAGGAATCTTTTATGACCACAGAATGTCATGATATCTTGTCAGAAGTATCACATAATTTTTTCAGCACAGTGTCCCTTTCACTGCATTCGGGAATTGGGATCTACACACAGCGTAAGGGCTTCCTGATGGCCTCACCAACACCTCTTACAGTAGCAATGAGCCTTTCTCTGTTGGTTATCCATCCAAGCACTGGCTCTGTCCAGACATGCTTAGATTCAGGTAGATTTCCTGTTTTGAAGTGTAGGTGGTATGATTGGTGTTGGCCGCAGTCACTGTTCCCTCTAAGGAGTGGCCTGGTGTTAGCCATTTTTTTTTCATGTTAGGAGAAATGTTCTAAAAAGAAGTAATTTTTGAATGCCAGTATTAACAAACCATTTTTGTATATAGCACAAAAAAAACATCACACATATTGTTATTTACCATGCTGCATATTTAATGTTAAACATTGAAAAATTAACTGAACTGATTTATCAAAGTTTGTTTATAAAAAGTGTATTTCTATTCAAAAGTTCACTGAATATTCAAACAGATTCTCTTCTGACCTTTTCTGTCTTCCATAATTTATAAAATCTATCAACATTAACTGGCTGCCCAGAATTTAAAAAGAGTTTAATTTTCAACAAGTTTTCCAAAGGCTCGACATCCTAACAATTTCTAGATTTTGTTTTTCTGTCTTTCATTAGACTAAATCACAGTCAGCACTTGAGGCCTGGACTTTGCCCCAAATGTCCAAAAGTGAAAATAGCTCCTTGAAGTGATTGTGTTGTTTAGTAAACGTAACCATATCTGAAAATGTCCTTACAGTTCCAGTTTCTAATTTTTCCTTAATCAGTATCTTGAACTCTGGATACTGGTTACAACGATCCGTTTTAAGGGGATTATAGTCTTTCTCCAAGCGCAGTATTTGATAGCAAGCCTACTTATATGCTCAAAACCAAATGAAAAAATTTCCAGAGAAACAATTCTTCACAAAGACGCACCAATCTTCCAGTTCTTCATCTGGAAACCAACTGTCCATATGGTCACATGTCTGCTAGATAAAATTGATTTTTTTTTAAATTAATTTTATTGTAATCATTCCATACAAATCAATCAATTTTTACAAAAAGTAGGATTGAGAACAAGTCGAGCCCCGAACCGAGAGAGAGAGCATGGCCAACAGGGTAAAACTTAAGGCCTGTAAACATACTTAAATTGATGAGTTTGATAAGCCAATAGAGATGAATGGAGAAGAAAAAGAAATGCAGAAATAAATGCTTCCTCTGTGCTTTAAGAGCTGTGGTCCCTGGCCTTGTGCCTCCTCCAGACCGCGAGGGGGCGTCCATCCTGGTTATGTTGGGGGCCTCGGGTAAAGGGCTTGGAAGCCCAGCCCTGTAGGGACCCGTGGCCACCGCCAGGCGGTGCCCCGATGCCGGTATATCCTGTGTGGTCCCCGGCCGGGGGAGGGCTTGTGCCTCCTCCAGACCGAGAGGGGGCGTCCATCCTGGTTATGCTGGAGGCCTCGGGTAGAGGGCTTGAAAGCCCAGCCCTGTAGGGACCCGTGGCCCCTGCCAGGCGGCGCCCTAGTGCCTGATTATCCCGGGAGCCCGGCACTTCCGCCACACCAGGAAGACGACAGGGGACACCCGGACGGCTTCCGGGTGCGCAGCCGGCACTTCCGCCACATGGGGGTGTGTCCGCGGGAGATTGCCGGGAAGCAGCTGGAGCCCATCCGGGTTCCTATAAAAGGGGCCGCCTCCCTCCAGTCATTAGTGGATGTCGGGTGGAAGAGGACAGAGCTGGAGAGAGAACGGGAAGCGGTCAAAGAGAGAGAGGCACAGAGACTGTGAGGCCTGGACTGTGGGGAATCGGTGCAAGAGGCACTGGGGTTCGTGCACTGTAAATATTGCAAAAATAAACGTGTGTTGGGTGAACTATGTTGTCCGTCTGCCTGTGTCCGGGTCCAAGCTCACAGAGCTTATTCTAAAATATTACTGATTAGATCCTGCCATGTTTTGAAAAAAATCTGTACAGATCCTCTAACTGAGTATATGATTTTTTCCAATTTCAAATACCGTAGATCCCGGAATACAAGCCGACCCGGTATATTAGCCAATCCCCTTCTCTACCTACTAAATTACATGTATTTGCCGATGACCGGTATTTAAGCCGACCCCCTTCTCCAAGCGAAATTTTCTAAATTTCCTTAAAAGTGTCTTTTCGGGTATATTTATAATGTTTATCGGCTAGAATTTGAGACTGCCGGCATTTTTGATGGAAATCAGGAAGTGATTGCGGAGAAGTTTGGTAAAATGGAACCTTTGTGTTGAAACTATATACGCAAATACGGTACATCGGCGGGTGGATTTCCGGAGATTTGTTATAAATTTGATTAACTTAAATACGCAATACAGTGAACCCTTGACTTACGAACTTAATTCGTTCGCAAAGGCTAACCCATAATGCGTTCCGAACCTCCCACTGCAACACTTACTTAACCTTTTCATAATAAAAAACACCAATAATTTTTCTAACGTACTAACCAAAAAGTTATAAAAAGTGCCTAGCCTACTTCGATTAGACTAGGAGCATGGCGGCGCGCATCGTCGCAGCGGATCAAGGCTCTCCTTTTCATTGCACTTTTTTGTGGTTTTTGTACTTTTTTTTTTTTGTCCTTGTTTGTGCACGATCGGTTCGGCGAACATCCGCTACACCATTCAGAACCTTATAGACATTGGTGTTCAGAGCCAGACATCTGTTTTGAGTGTTTTTCATCACACGCACAACATCCCAGACAACATAGCGAGACCAGCGGGCTCTCCGTGGTTTGTTGTCGGGTCTAGGAGACGACACAGACGGAGGAGGGAAAGAAAGCAGAAGCGGAGCCACAGATACGGCGTTATGCTAAGGCTAAAAAACAACCATACAAGCCCTATACAGAACATTTTTCTGCACTGAAGGAGCTGCCTTTAATCTCATTGTAGATGCGTATAGTGACAGTAAAAGGCATTCTATTCTAGAAACAATTTCATACTGTACTCACCATTTAATTTGACATCTTTGGGCTGCAGGAAGGGAGGAGGAGGAGGAGATATTTCCACACAATGTCCATCTTCGTTTCGAAATTACATCCACAAACACATGTATCTGGGCTCCGACTGATGCTACTAACGCTCTCGGTTGTTTGTTTACAATCGCGCAAGCGGATACACGTGACCGCATCCGTTTCGTAACGCAAGATGTGGATCGTAAATCAAAATAAAAAATTTTATTTTAAACTTCCCGATAATTTATTATAAATTTTATTAATAAAATCAACAACTAAAACACTTTTTTGAATAAATTCTTTATTTAAAGTACCGGCATGCAAAGTTACTTCTTCATCTGAAAGATGGCTCTGTGGTTTCGTCATTATTTACTTCCGTATTCATCTGCAAAACTGGCATTGCGCTGGAAATCTTGAATCTGAAATGATACTCGTTGTATAAAACGACCCCCAAACTCCAAGCCAAAAATCTAGGACGAAATTCTCGGCTTGTATTCCGGGATCTACGGTAGTATAAAACATCGGTTTCCCACTGACTTAAAAGAGGAGAGTTAGGAGACTTTCAGTTTAGCAAAATAAGTCTGTGTGCCAAAAGTGTAGTGAATGCAATCACAGTTTGTTTGTCCTTCTCCACTTTAAACCCATCTGGAAGAACACCAAACACAGCTGTTAATGGGTTAGGAGGGATTGTGACACCAAGGCTGTCTGAAAGGCACTTAAAAATTTTGGTCCAAAATGATGTTAATTTGGTGCAGGCTCAAAACATGAGACCCAGTGAGGCTGGGACTTGATTGCAGCGTTCGCAGGTTGGATCTCGCCCTGGAAACATTTTGGAGAGTTTTAGGCGAGACAGATGTGCTCAATATATAATTTTGAGTTGAATAATTGTATGCTTTACGCATATGGAGCTTGAGTGAATTCTCTGCACTGCTACTTTCCACTCCTTTTCTGATATATTGATTAAGAGATCTTTTTCCCAGTGTCCTCGTGGATCTTTGAAAGGGAGGCACTGTAAAATAATTTTATATATTGCAGAGATAGTGACAGAGTCCTTGAAATTGAGCAATATTTTTTCCAGCATGGACGAGGGTGCAAGATGCGGAAAATCAGACAGGTTCTGTTTAACAAAGTTCCTAATTTGAATATAGTGAAACAAATGAGTAGCTGGAATGTTACATTTGGAGTGTAATTGTTCATAGGATGCAAATATGTTGTCTATATAAAGATCTTTAAGCAGGTTTTTTCCCAATTTTTTTCCAGATATTAAAAACTGCATGTTTGTGAGGGTTGAAAGAGGTGGTTCCATAGCATCTTAAAATGCTTTCTACATTGGTTCCATATTATGAGTGAGTGATGCAAAATTGGGTTATTAGATGCTGATCTTTCTGATCATAAAATAGATCATTACGATGGCAGTTGACGAGAAGAATCTGTAATTAATTGCAGAAATACAGTATTTGACGGTTCTTCTGGAGTGCGTCTTTCTCATGCACACTTTGGCTCAAAACCTAATCTGCACATTGTCACCTCATAACAGGTTTAAATTTCGAGTTATTATTTTTAATAGCTTTAGCTCTACACTGTCCTCAAGAAACTGTGACACACAGACAGACACCCATCATCGAGATATCAATGTTTTCGGTGTCGAGATCCGTTGAAAACTAGAGATTGAAATTATTGATGAATTCTTAACTTTCGCTCCTCCCCTATAGATGATAGGTTATGGTACGGGAGGGAACAAAGCAAAAACATAGTTAACAGCTTAATCAATAAAAACAATAATTCATTAAAACTTTGTAATATATTTTAGACAGTTAATGAAGTAAAAACACTTCAAGAAAATAAGACTAGTAAAATGGATCTTCAGAATAAAGTGCAATTTTAAATGTAATGAACAGACTGAGCTAGTTTGTTTTAGTAGAGAAGACATATTTCCAATAATAATCAAGTGTTGTGTTGCAAAGCTTTGTTATAGCAAGAAGACTGCCATTAAAGGATCTTAGCTGTCATATATTTATGCAGAATAAGCAGTGTAGATATTTATTCTGGGGTGTTGCTCTTGACAGCTTTTACAGTTACTAGCAGAGCTTGATGGATGATTCTGTCTTAGAGAAGGATTTGACATAGTAGAGTGAGTTGAGATCTCAATAAGATCATTTCTTTTAAAATGTTAAGCATGCCTGTCCCTTTATTAAAACCTTAAAATCAATCATTTACACAAGGCTCTCTAAAATGGCACACAGGCACAGGCACTTCTGCATCACAAATCCAGAGAGTCCTGGATTTGAATCTGAGCATGGCCACTGTCTGTTGGGATTTTGAAAGTTCAGTCTGTGTCTGTATAGGTGTTTCTCCAGGTACTCAATTCCATGTCCAAAGAAAGCTTATGGTAATTGGTGGCTGAATTGGCCATTTATTAAAGAGTGAAATTGCCTTTGTGAGTGTGCCCTGCCATGCACTGGTGCCCACCTGTGTCTGGTTCCTATGTTGTGTTCTAACCTGCCTGAACAGGATTAAGTCAATGGATATTTGCACCCAGCCTCTTTAGATTGATTTACATTTAAAGCATCCTTCTTCTTACTCCATCATTGTCTGAAATATTACTAGTTCATTGTCTTATGACCAGATTTTCATCTGCTGCTAAGTTTATTGACAATTTGTGATCAAGATTCTACTCAGTTCCTTTGCTGTTTTAATCATAATATGAAGATTTCTAACCTATTGAAAATTAATAAACAGTTTGATGTCTATGACTTTTTCATTCATCTCCTGAAGCCACGTAATACAATTTAGAATCCTCGGTGCTCTCCTAGCAGCATGTTGCTCAAGAGAGGAGTCAGTTCTAAACAGAGCATCAGACACACTTCCTCACACACCCATGATTGCTCATTCGAGGCCAGGTAAGAGGTGCCAACCTGCATATTTCTAGGATACTATATAGAAATCAGAGTGTACAGAAGAAAACTCACACAAAAACTGGGAGAATCCACATAAACCCAATCTTTTGGAGATTTGAGACTAGATTGCTAACCACTGTGGTACCCATTAGATTTAAATATCTTACTATGAACTTACAAAATAAGCAGAAATAAAGGAACACATTTTAATCACTTGAATCCTCTTGCACATTCACTTTAAGCCAAGTCAACAACTACACATCACTTTTATTAGAAGTGCCAAGTATTCATTGAGCAATGGCAGAACAACAGCCAAGATGACAATCTGATGGGCACTGATTACGTTTATTCTTATACAATTAAGAACATCAAAAAAAGTTAAATGTTACTGAGTTCATTCACCAAGCAAAACTTTACTCTTTTCAAATAAAAAGCTATTAAAATAGGACAGCAAGGACTAGGCAACATATTTGGTGCATTCCACAAGTGGCTGCAATAAAGTACGCCACAGGATGCTTTATGAAAATTAAGTGTACCATAAATTTTTTCTTCAACATGTGTGCTTGCTGAAAAAAATCATGGTGCAAATAATTTAATTGAATGATTTGGATGTTATTCGTACTTAGAGTGCCAAACATTTGTTAGTCTTTATTTGATCACCAGGTAACCTTTCAACAGTCACATGCTTTGGCATCAGTTAGAAAGCACTGGAAAATCGTTTTGAGATTTTTAAGCAAGCCAATGGACGGAATGAAAACCACAATAATTATTTAAATCTAAATGCTCAATGACATAATTTCACATTATCTTTTCCTTATGTTTACAGAGTAAAACATACATAAAATAAAAGGAAAGTGGCAGGTTGAAAATGTACAAACCATTATAATTAGTTCGATATTAAAACATTATATATTATTGAATACACTATACTTTAAAATGCTAGTCTGGTTGTTGGTGCTATTTCAATTTTGCTCTATCTGTGGTTAACCAGATAAAAAAGCATGATTCACATAATGATTTGCTGTAAAAAAAAACAAAAAAAAACCCACTAGTAATTACAACCATTGTTGCCGTAAGGTAGGTGGATCAGTTAGTTACAAATGACTAAAAAAGTCTCTTTGTGTGCTTAATAAATGTCTGGTCATACTGTGATTGCCTCAGTCATCACTAACACCGGAGAAGATACAGACACAGACTGTCTATAGAAGAACAAAAGAGTTCTTTAATTACTGAGTCATATACAAATTAAAGGAAGACGTGAACAAAGAGACAGAAAACCATGTAAGCAGAAAATAACCTCTGCTTCATTATTGGCCTACTGCACTTACAAAACAACAAGAGCAACCATGTCATTACATGGCCCAGGGCAATGAACAGTCTATCAAGCACAAAGCTAACTCTCAGTATGTAAAATCAAAATACAAATGAAGTTAAAGTACAGCAATACACCATGTGACTGAAAGATAAATATATGGCATATTCTAAGGACTTGAATAAGAGGAAAATAACAACACCTGCATGTACCACAATGTTTTACAGACAAAAATTACCTGGCTGCCAAATTCTTTCTTGGACAAGCTAGACAAAAACTGTCTAGGCAAGTATCCAAGCCAATGGCAGTAACATATAAAATGGTACAGCAGATGCACTGTACCACAAGGACATTTCTCATATTTAGGACAAATCCTTTAATCAAAGACTGAAGTGGAACTCAAATAATCATACATTTAAAGCAAAGAGGCATGATAAGCGCAACTATGGTGATACCATGCCCAAGATAAATAAAACACAGCAAAAATAATACATTGCTCCATGCTATCCCTGCAGCTTAAGCAGAGGTCTACTCTAAATAAAGGGCTACCAAGTCCAATAGTTGAACCTTAAACCCTGACAAAATTTTAAAATATATCTGGATGAGATATTGGGATATTATTTAAATGCTGAGACCATTGGCTTAAATTTGCACATATTCTGACATATCTCTCTATTATAATAAAAAAAACCTTGGAACGAGACGTGACTTTTTGAAGAGACTTTATGGAATGAAGTCCCGCGAAATGGTGACTTTTGCCATTAGATTAGATTAGAAGTTATGCACTACTTACAACCATTTTCAAACAAGACCATGGTCATCTAACCTCTCAGTCGTGTGAATGCTTTTGGAAGACACAGTTCCTGCGCTCTCAGCTCTTATAGATTTTATGAGGACAATAATTTTATACATTCTAGATAACACGTCAATGGCTAAGTGAAAAAGAAAGAGCAGCACATCGAAAAGAAACCCAAAAGCATTGGAGAGAAAAGAATGCAAAAAAGAACAATAATAATCTATGTGAAAATTCTGAAAATAAGGAAAGTAATAATCATCCCGGATCAAGTGGAACTGAAAACCTCGCAGGTCCAATTGGGGTCAGAAATAAAAGACAAAAAGTAAAAGACAAAGTAGAACTTCATAAAGACGTTCAAAAACATTGGCGCCATACACATGCAGAGCAGGTTAGAGATTATGAAAGCAGTGGAATTCGAAAGGCTCAAAAAAAAAATGGCGCAATACACATACAGAGCAAGTTAAAGATTATAAAAGTAGTAAAATTCGCAAGTATCAAAAAAAAAGATGACATTAGTGATAAAAAACAGAAATTATTACTCGGTGAAATAAGGGAAAATAATAGTCATCCCTGACCAGGTGGAATTGAAAACCTAGCAGGTCCAAGCAGGGTCAGAAATAAAAGACAAAGAGTAGAAGACAAAGTAGAACATTGTAAAGATTTTCAAAAACATTGGCTCGAAACACACGCAGAGCAGGTTAGAGATTATGAAAGCAGTGGAATTTGAAAGGCTCAAAAAACAGATAGTAAAGCTTGCATTAGCACTAACAAATGGAAGCTATTACTCGGTGAAATAACAGAACAGCAAAAACAAATTGAATTTATGGACATAGGTGATATGTCAGAAGTAAGTAGATATTGTAAAGCTTTAAAGTTTAAGTCAGAGACTTGTAGATCGTCGAATTTGTGTTGTCATCAGGGAAAAGTAGCGTTTCTTCCCAATGAAGAGGTGTATCCATGAGAATTAAAAGATTTGTTGTTTGGTGAAAGTGAAATCCACAAACACTACAGGCAAAATATCCGAATCTACAATAATCTGTTCGCATTCGCATCATACAATGCTCAAAACGTAGATTTACACAATAATGGACCATATGCTATGGGAATCTGTGGTCCCGCAGCAATTAAAGCTACAACAATTTCGAGGAAACCACAATTCAGTCAGGTGTATATTTATGATCACGGAGAAGCGATGCAACATAGAAGTGAAAAGTTAAACGAACGGATTTAGAAATTATACAGCCAATAATGGATACAAATCTATATGTCAAAAAGTATCACACTTTACACGAAATTTATCGGCAAAACACGGACAAAGAAATTTTCTTTGATTTCTGTTTGAATCCTAAAGATCATTGTTGCATTTATAATAAACCAACATATGACAAATTGCCAGCGATAATAGTTTCGAAAGACAGAGATATTAAAGAGAGAGCTGATATTCGGGTATATCCAAAAGCAAAGCACAATTTAGAAGGAGAACTTCATATGCCATTCATATTAAAACATTTACAGTTTCCCGTTAGAATAGCTTTTCCTGTGACAATTAACAAATCACAGGGACAAACATTCGAAAAACTCGGCTTATTTATTAGAGAGAAAGAAACGATATTTACTCACGGCCAGTTATACGTTGCATTGTCACGATGTGAGTTCAAACACGGAATCAAAATTCAATGTGATCTTGAAGAAAAGTTAATTTCAAATATTGTTTTTAATGAAGTTTTAAAGTAAAAGAGAAAATAATGCATATTTAACAATTCCCATGAAAATAACAATCTCTTTAAATTGTATATACGGTTAACCAAACCCGGAGGTTGGCGAGCAAAGTGAGTGTGAGTGGGGGGGGAGCCCTGAGCCCCCTAGTAATTCAAAAGATTAGGACCCTTATACCAAAAGCTTTCCCTGTCTGTAATAATCTTGCTCTCATTTGGAACAATAAAGCAATTTCTATTTATGATGAAAGATTCGGAGCTGGTGTAAGAGCATTAAAAATTTCAGTGTAGTTATACTTCCTTACAGAAGGACACAACTGCCTTGCTTATATGGCAAATGTCTAACTTATACAGCTTTTCATATATCCAGCATATAGGACAAATGTCTCACTTATTTGTCAAATATCAACTTTATATAACAAATGTTTTACTTACTATATATACTAAATATCCAGCTTAAATGGCAAATGTCTGATACAAATGTCAAATATTAACTTTATATGACAAGTGTCTCTCTCTAATGTCATTTTACCAATTATGCATGATTTTTAACATTTACAAAATAATATAAACTTTTAGTTGCTAATATTAACATATACTATTACATTAACTATTACTTGGTATTTATATAAGAAATACACCCAATAATATTTTTCATTTAAGTGAAACATTTGCCAAAAGTTGGATATATAACATTTAGTCAATTTTTATGTTTGGTAATTCACACAACAAAAACACACACATTGTCTAAATTTAGAAAAAGATGACAGTACAAAAAAACAGTGAGCCAAATGGTGTCCCATGACTTGCTACTGTCAAATAGTAGTTTATGTGTTGTTCCCATGTCTACCTGGTGTTTCTCCCTCCTAATTGTCTTTCCAAATCCAAAGAGTGTACTTCTTAGATTAACTGGGGATTCTAAATATAAACCTACCAATAGCGGCGCACTGCACAATAACATGCAGTGAATATACTTGACTTGAGTATTCATAGTTTTCATACTCTTTCTCTGTACGTTTACCATTCGTTTGCTCAGAGGTTGATGCACTTGCTGCTTCCTGAGCAGCTCGTCTTTTCTCCACCCTAGCGGCCCGCTTCTCTTCTTTTGGCTGCTGCAGAGAGTTGACTCTACAGTAAAATAAAAAGAGGAATAATATTAGAGGACAATCATCATCCTGAAGGTGGATAGTAGACATCACATAGTATATGTGTACCAAATTTCAGGTCAATAGGTCAAATGGTTTGTAAGCTACAGGTGATTTAAAATCCTGGACAGACAAACAAACAGCCATGGTAGCATATTATATATAAAGATAAATTGTCCCAGGATGACTGACTGTGGATGTGTGCACGACTGTGTCCTGCAAATAAGTAGTGCTTTGCAAAGCTGATTAGTGCCATGTATGGTTTTATATGAGGGTAAATCAAAAAGTAAAGACAATTTAAAAATTATGTGGTACCCACAACAGATGGAAGCTGACACAATATAACATGTTCACAATAACTTATGGGTAGTGTGAATACACATACCACAATGCTCTGCTGTTAGTCCAGTTGAAGCCAAGGTCAAACAAACAAGGACACTCTGCTTTGGAATTGCACCACTGTTGAACAACATGCTGCAGTAAGATTTCTTTGGGCAGAAGGGGTGAAACCTGCTAAAAGTCACCAAAGGATGTTGGCCTGTGCAGATGAGTATGCTGTTTGTATGCCCATCTTACGCATACACTATGGCATGTGCAGATCCATAGGTGATATCTTACTTTACAGCAACAGTGGACAACATAATCCGTTGGTCTTCTCTGATGAAGACATTGGCCATGTTGATATGGGCTTGTGTATGTGATGTTGATGGTTGACCAAAGTGAGCTTCATCGGTTACACTTGTTCTTCCTGCTATAAACCCCTTTAACCATTTATGAACTTTTTGTTGAGTCGTGCTGTTTTCAATTCTGTACTGGGTCAACATCCTTGGGTGAATTGTAGCAGGTTTCATTCCTGCTGTCCAAAGGAAACTCACTACGGCACATTACAATGGAGTTGTTTATCTTATTTAGGAAAGTCTCTATGGTTTCAGGGGTACTTTAGATGGTTTGTGTTTTCAGTGGCACATTGTGAAATTTGCTTTAGGAAGCTTCACCAGGAGTTTAAGGATGCAGAATATTTTGAATAGTTTTAGAGTAGCTATATTAATGCACTTTTGTTCAGGGACAACTGACTGAAGTTTCCATAACTGACCAACAGATAAGACCAGGTTAAGACAGAAAAAAATTTGAATGGTTTAATGTTTCTGTCAGCACAGAGAGGACATAACAATCAATGATTTTAGAAGCAGTGCACCCTAGTCTGTTTCTCTCTCCCCCTGCCTCCGGTCTTCAGCAGAGGTATTGCCAAACTAAACTGTGATGGAGAAGATCAGACTACTTTTAATAATAGACCTATAGAAAAGTATAAGGTCATCCTGTCACAATCTGTGAGGTTTCTTAAACATAATAGATTTGTTGACCTCCTAAGTTAGAGTACTACAATTGGTGACACAGGAATATAAAATTTTTGACAACCTTTATATTCTGGCCATTGCTGTGTAAAGGTAACAGTGAACTTTTACTTTTCAGTGAAAACCAGAAGATGTGCCTGGCACAGTAGCACCATCACCACCTGGAGACACATCCTTGGCTCAGAGGTTCATCTTCAGCGCATGGAACTTGGCATACAAATAGTTTTATGCATCTGGATTTTTTTGTACATACATTTCCAGTTTGTCCGTACACCATGTTTTTGTGTGAATTATAAATATAGTATTATACAGGAGGCCCCTTCTGTTATTATTCCTCCCCTGCATAAAGTATTCACATCTGTTTTCTGAACATCTTAGCTACCTTGTTTTTTATAGCTAAGTAAGGACACCATGGAGCAATCCAGAAAAGGTCCATCCATTCTAATCACAATTTTTGACATGCATTAAAATATTACACATTTACATATGTCTGTGACCCATAGCTGAATTGAGCAGATTGGAGAATGGATAAATGAGTGGATAAATGAACACAGCTCTAAATGTGTAGTATAACATGTTTTTCTGTGTATCACGAGTACTACAGAGTACTATGGCACCCCTTCACTAACAAGATGCCTTTATATTTTTATTAATATTAGCTTGCTGAAAACAATGTTTATTAAACTTTCTCACAATGTTAAATGTAAAGTTCTTTGTAACTGGTATTTATTTTACTTACTGAGTCTTTTGATATTACAAATACACAAGTAATTATATAAAACAGACACTGAAGCTTCTATTTGGTCATTATTCAAACTCCTTTGCTTAAGCATAGATTTTGTGTCAAGATGTCAAAGATGTTTTAATCTTGCTGTGCAACTAATCAGAAACATTTTTAGCAGATTCATTAAGAGTGATTAAGTGCATATTTAAGTAAACACTTGTGCTTTTCAGAGTAGAATCTTGACACACATGTATTGTATTTATTTTATTGCATATAGCAAAATACCCGCGCTTCGCAGCGGAGAAGTAGTGTGTTAAAGAAGCAATGAAAAAGAAAAGGAAACATTTTGAAAATAACGTAACATGATTGTCAATGTAATTGTTTTGTCACTGTTGTGAGTGATGAGTGTTGCTGTCATATATATATATATATATATATATATATATATATATATATA
>JANRMT010062791.1:38903443-38942696 GCA_026402145.1 Polypterus bichir lapradei
AAGCCTGCCAAATTTCAGCCTTCTACCTACACGGGAAGTTGGAGAATTAGTGATGAGTCAGTCAGTGAGTGAGTGAGTGAGTGAGTGAGTGAATGAGTGAGTGAGTGAGGGCTTTGCCTTTTATTAGTATAGATAATAAACATAGATTAGAAGAGGAAAATAAAAATGCATTTAAATAGCAAGACTACATTATGAAAATTGCAATCATATGTTAATGCAATATAGGATATAAAATATGTATGCATGGGGAATTTACTGCTATTCAAGACTGTTCACTTTGATGCTTTGATACTACAGTATATTATCCAACCACTGATTTCCCACTTTACATATTCCAGTGCAATGAGATGGGTCATCTATGCAAGCTGGCATAAGGCAGGAAGCAGCCATTGATGGAACTCCACTCCATCATAGGGCACACACAGGCGCACACACCTACACTCACTCCTACTGGTCAGCTTAGTCCTCTCAATTAAAGTTAAGTACGTAACTTGGTGTGGGAGTCAAATATGCATGCAAGAAGAAACCCTATGCAGATAATGATCAGGCACAAATTTAACAATAAGTCAATATGCTCTGCAAGATAATTAAAAATAGTTCTGATCCAGTATAACATGGTAAGATAACCTACACTCTGGTATTACAATTCAGGTGCCCACACTTTATATTTATGTAGAGGTGTGCTTTTGGTATGGAATCATGTGTTTCCATGATTCTATTGGGCAAGATGTGATCATCATATGCTGTACTCCTCATTATGACCAGGGGTTCTGGACTCAGGATTGCTTGTTTGAAATGTTCCTCTTCACCATAAAAACAGCACAGACCATTCTGCTATTCTCATATAGTATATATAGTATCGTAAAAACTGCCCAGCAGATCATCGGCTGCTTTTTACCCTCTCTGGGTAAACTGCACAGCTCTCGCTGCCGCAGGAAAACAGAAAATATCTTAAAAGAATCGTCACACCCCGCTCATGACATGTTCTAACTGTTGCCATCAGGCAAAAGATATAAGAGCATCAAAACAAAGACTAATAGACTGAATAACAGTTTCTACCCTGTTGCAATTAGGGCACTGAATGCCACCTAATCACCTCCAATGCAGCAGAGCAATAGATGACATCTTGTGCAATAGTGTTCATGTGCAATTAAGGTCTTATGTTGAATGTTTGTGTTCTACCTTATTTCTTTTTATCCTTTCTCATCCTTTTGTAATTATATGTATTTATATTTTGACACCGCAGCGACTGCACCTAATTTCGTTGTATTTGTTACAATGACAATAAAGATATTCTGATTATATCTGTATTTTCCTGCTTGCATGTAACAGTAAGTTAAATACTAAAATAACAAGGCAATAAATAAGCTCAATAATAAATCTTAAGCTCTGTGGTGGTTTAAAAAAACAGGCTTTCTCCTTTTTCATCTTAACACATACGTATTTTTACTGTTTGGTGTGTAATTTCTCACAATGGCTTAGTCGGAACCTTAATTGAATGGAACAATAAAACACATGATGAAGCTAATTTCACATTCTAGCAACATAATATGAAAGTTCAGACTTATGCCAGCATTAAGGAATTCCTTAAAACAATTTAGATTTGCCTGCAGGAACCTAATTGAGTTATTCATTACAGAAATAATAGAAAAACAGCCTAGTTGAGTAATATGGCGTGTGGTTATTTTGTCAGCATCAATTATTTCTTTCACTGGCTGCTAAAAGCTGCTTGTAGGTGAAGACATAATGTTAAATATACTTTGGAAAGTGTAGGCACGGCAAAAGTGTTATCTCACCTGTTGCTTGCAAAAAACAAACTTTTCATTCAAGTTTTTAGGAGTAGGATTTGTAAAGTATTCCTTACACCTTTATATTTAATTAAGAGTGAAAAGTTTTAGACTATAACCTCCAAAATACAAAACAGCAGTTCAAACAGCAATTCAGTCCAACAAAAACGTAAGTCTTTGACAATAACACTTCAAATTGGGCAAAGTGCTGGCCAGTCAATGGCATCAATGCTTTTGTCATCCAGTTTGGGAATTGTTCTGCACCAGGAGGAACCCAGGGACCACTGCACCATTTCTACAACGACTGTGCGGATTTCATTCCAGTACATAACAACAGTCAGGGTAATGTTGCCTAACATGTGGAGGTCTATGTGACCCTCCAAGGATTTACTTCATCAGACAAACACTCACCTACCGCCAAACTGGTCATGCTGGATGACATTGCAGGCTGCATAATGTTCACCACGGAGTCTCCAAACGTCTGTCACATGTGCTTAGTGTGCACCTGTTCTCATTTTGGAGGAAAGCAAGGTGCCAATAGCAGAGCTGCCAATTGTGCTTTTTCTGACAAATGCCCATCAAGGCTCCAGGTAATGGGCTCTGAGCCACTAGAAGATGTCAGGCTCTCATGCATCCCTCATGGAGTCCGTTTCTGACAGTTTGGTCAGAAACATACATACCAGTTGTCAGCTGGAGGTCATTTTGTAAGGTTCTGGCAGTGTTCCTCTTGTCCCATCATGCACAAAGCAGCTGACACACTTGTCTTGCTGCTGGGTTGATACCCTTCTACAGCCATGTCCAGCTCTCCACCTGGTATGTCCTCCATTCTCTTGATACTGTACTGGGAGACACAGCAAAGTTTCTTGCAACATAACGTATGGATGTGTCATCCTGGAGGAGCTGGACTACCTGTTCAAGCTGAATCGGCTGCTGATACTGCCTCATGCTACCAGTAGTGAGAAAGACACTGGCAAAATGCAAAACTAGAGAAGAATTAGTCAGGAAGAATAAGGAGAGAGCAACTGTCTGTGGCCACCACCTGTAAAACCATTGCCTTTTTGGGGGTTGTCTTGCTGTTGCCTCTTTAGTGCACCTGTTGTCAATTTCATTTGCACCAAAGCAAGTGAAGTTGATTCACAATCACTTATTCTTTCTAACTGGACAGATTGATATCCCTGAAGCTTAATTGACTTGGTTTGAGACTGTGATGATTAAGTGTTCCCTTTATTTTTTTGAGAATTATGTACATATATTATAGTGATGAAAAGTTTTAATTTTCTATGAATGATTTGATTACAAAGAAAACACACTTCTTAAAAACACGAGTCAGAAAAATGCTGGATCTACTGTTTTAAGTCTCATTCTCACAGTAAAAATAATCTTTATACGTGCTTGCTTCTCTAAGCAAAAAGTCTTTCCCAGGCTGTTGTTCCAATACATATGGAAAGCACCTTTCCTGTGTGAAAGCAGCTTTGAAGAAGATGTCTTTGAATTTTGTTGAATAAGATGAGACAGAGAGAGAATCAATTTGTTGCTCAAGAATTACTAAGCTTTCTTTTGTGCTTTCAAGTCTGCTCCAATGACTCTGGAATAAAGTGTGCTTCAGAAAAAGAAGGCTTGCCAGTTTTATCTGTGCAGCACAGACCTAAAAACAAAATATATACTAAGTCAATTTATGTAAGCCTATCTTGAATTTAATGGGGGCCAATTTAAATGGAAAACAAAACGAGAAGATACTAAAGGAACACCAGAAGCTAAGCATGTACCTTCTTCCTCCTCCAGAACTGCAATGACTATGACCCAGAATAATTCCTGTGAGCCCATCTTCCATGACCCTGTAATCCACCTATTCCAACCCCTAGCACAGCTATCACAATGGTGTCAAATATGTCTAGAACGTTACGTGATATAAGCATTGGCCCTTGTGCAATATGTACAATCTTTGTTCCCTTTATCCCCTTTCCCTAACTACATCAAACAAAATTTATTTGCCTTGGACACCCACCTCATTGCAAGTTTTTGTTTGATTTTGTTACAATATATAAAAAATATGCCATTATATGCAAATTAATTTGTTTATTAAAAACATTTATTAAATCAGTACTGTAGCTCTTCTAGCCTCCTTTTTGAACATTAAGTACATGTGAACATGTGTGCAGTTGTGGCAACGAAAATAAATGTGTCACATTTTGTGAACTTTAAGCTTCATAAATGGTTGCAGAATAATTAGAGACAAATATCATACTAGTTATTAATACATAGTACACAGGATCACAAGAGCAGCATGCTTTCATGCAGCAGCTTCAAGAAAATGACTTGCACACATCATAGGAGTTCTTATGAATAACTGTAATAACCTAAAGCATATGACAGAAGTTAATGTGAATGATGAGATGACTATGATCAACATATTACTGGATAAGAAATGACCTTGTTATAAGAACTCTGAAGTGAAGTCACCACTTTTTACTTTAGAAGAGTGATGATAGTCCTCCGGGTTAAATAAATGTTTCTTTAGCTCGGCAAGCTAAATGATTTTTTCTTTTTCCAATCTGTGTGAGAGAGAATGGAAGCACAAAGTCACACAGGGTTGTGTCTAGCAGATGACCTACCAGTAGTGGGCATTCAGCTAATTTGTTACTACATTTAAAAATTTTAATTATAATTGTGTGTACTGTATTTTGCAAGACTGGTTGCATTTTATAATGCAGTTAAACTATTAATGCAATGGTTACCATGCAGATAGCACAGAAGATGTAAATTGCAGGAGATCAGAATGGAAGCAGGAAAAGCATATTTAAATTCATTTTTGTATTTGTAATTGCCAATGGTGTTCACCTAAGGCACTGGGGTTACTTTTACACGAAGGCAAAAGAAAAAAATGTGTCTGAATGCAAATGTTAAAAGAATGCATGGAGAAGAAATTAAATTCTCCCATAAGAATATGAGGTGGGAAGTTAAAAAAAGATGTGTTGGTCGTAAAGTAAATTAATTAAATTTAATGTCATCCAATTGACATCTATCTAATTTGAGTGCCTATTGGATGCACTGTACAGGGTGGTCCAGATCTAATTATGCAGATCCAGATCATCTGGATGACTTTAATTTATACGGGGACAATTGCAGTTCAGCGCAAAGACGATTCTTCATGTTGTCAGTTCGCACACTTCTCAATGCTCTGAGATTTTTCGGGTGATTTTCTATGTAATCAACTTAATAAGTTATAGCGTAATTAAAATTGCATAATTAGATCTGGACCACCCTATACAATATGTGTAGTGTTTGGAAGATCAGCCCAGCTACAGACAGACAATGAGACACACAATGTCCCAAAAAACACATGTTTATTATTTTCCTTCTGCACACACAATGCACAAACCACAAGGCTCAGTCTATTATCTTCTTCTCTGTTTTCTTTCTTTTTATCTTCTCTTCTGCTGCCTCCACTCCTCTCCAATCCTCTCCTGCAAGCTCTGTCCTCTTCCTCCCGACTTCATCTCCCTGAATGGAGTGAGGTGGCCCCTTTTATAATGCACCCATATGTGCTCCATGATGACCTTCCTGCAGCACTTCCTGGTGTGGCGGAAGTGCTGCATGGGCAACCAGAAGCACTCCGGGTGTACCTGGTTCATGTTCCAGCAGCACTTTCTGGTGTGTCAGAAGTGCTGCAGTCCATGGCTCCAGAACCATCCAGGCACTCCCTGTCAGCGACCACGGCCCCCCACAGGGTTGAGCTTTCAAGTTTCGTGGCCCCCATGCAATCCAGGGGGGCTGCCCTCTTGTGTGCCGGGGAAGATACTGCCCCTCTCCTGGTCCATCCCTCCTACAGGTGTCCCGGTGGGGCAAGGTCCCCGGTCGTCTATCACAAGTGTTACTTCACGGTTAATTTTATATGCTTAATTTCACTTTGCTTTTCTTAGATTTTTCATTTTATTTTAAAATACTGCAAACAAGAATTTATATAATGCATTTGGAAAATTACCAGTCTGGGTTTTTTTTATTATAGCATGGAACAAAATGGTAACAATTCAGAATGAAATTTTCCAAGGGAAATTAAGTTTCATCAGTAATGTTTAAAGTCATTGCATGACTGTTTTTATGTTCAACAAAAGTAAATCATCTTTAAAGTAAAAGGATCTCAGAATGTGGTTTTCAAAATTGACTAGAAGCAAATTACATGCCATAATAAACAGTTCAACTGAACCTGAAATGTTGGTATATTTCAAATTACTGACAAACCTCCTAGAACATCTAGTTCAGGTGAATAAGACTAAAGCCGTTGTCTCAATACAGAGTGGACAACATTCAGTAAAAAAGCACCCTGTCATTTTACAAATGCATTTTTAAATATGTTTTTATCTGCCAGTCATAATACAGCTGAGACATGATAACCATTTATTTCATTTATGACATCTAAACTGGTTGGGGAGAAAATGCAGATGGCACAGTGAAAGTCTGTCTTGGACTTTCTCCCTTCTTCCTCTATGACTGCGAAGACTAAGACCCAGAATAATTCCTATAAGCCCATCTCCCAGAACCTGGTAACCTTCTGGACCCAAGTAGATACCTCAGAAGAAACAGCAAGAAAAATTTATATCAGACAAAACACTCTGCTTTCAGCAAACATTCAAAATTTTCCACAAAAGGATGAGCAAAAATAAACAGTAACATGCATAATTTTCAATGTGTTTATGTATATCCAAAAAGCTTGCCTCTTTCTTGGTACCTTTTCTCTACTACCCGTCAAAAAGTGAAATAATAGTCAGATATTTGTAAATATATTACTGCATTGTTCAATCTTTCCCTTGAGCACAACCCATTTCCTGCTAGCAACCTTAGGGACATGTAATTAAATAAACAATAAAATTAATTTATTTAATAATTAATTTAAAATTAATCATTTACAAGAGGACGGTACCTTAGTTTAGTTAACATAAACACACAATTATTATGAATTAAAAAGGCTCTTCTACACTGAATTCAAATTAGGCACCTAAAGGGTAGCACTGTAGCCAACAAGATTGCCTTTGAGAGAAACACATACTAGCTCTCAGCTTACTATAGAGGGTCAAAAGGGTCTTTTTACAGTTAAATACAAAGTAGCTAGAAGTCAAGAGCAGAATTCAAATGCAGTGCTCTGTTTAGTAAGTTTGTAATCAAGAAACTAAAATAAAGGAGATGTTAAATCGTAAATTATTCAGAAACAAATTGGAAACAGTCTGTTTGAGGTCAGGATTTCTGCTAACGCTGTGGCTTCAAATTCTAAATTATGGAAAAGACCATGTTTTCCTAGTCATGTGCCATTAGAGGTATGGAAGTGCTACAAAAAAAACATGGGAATGATATTTTCCAGCCTTGTGTGAATTTGCACGCTACGGCATGCGTGATCAGCTTTTTTCAATGTCAGGTGTTTGAGATTTGCTTCTTACTAGCTACTTACAATGTTAAAATTATTATGCAGTTTTTAATAAGTGCTTTCTAATTTTTAGGTCAATTAACATTGTTTTCCATGGGTGTCAATTGTATGCTACTCAAGAAAAATGAGAAGGCTCCGTTTATTATGTAAACATTTTTTTCAGATTTTACAACTTTATTTTGCTTTTGTACAGTGTGACCTGTAGAAGTTTTTCTCTTAACCAGATCTGCCAATACATTTACAAACATAGATTAACAATTGCTGTGGTGTGAAATCTTGCATACAAGTTGATAAATATTTTGTATGTCTTTATTTGCAAAACAATGTAATATTACTATTTCATTACAAGTTTGGCAAGTGATTCTCTGCAGGACTCTCTCAATCAACCCCCACCAGAAAGCCAGACTGCCTTGATGGCAAGCCTCACTTTAACAAATGGTTTTGGGGGCAGGTGTGAAGGTATTCTGTGTCCCATTGGTCTGAAGTATGGCTGTTTGGAATTGGCTTCTATCAGAAGCCTTTAAGTACCATGATACCCTATTGGCTGCAGGAGTTGGACAGAGAATCTATACATTTGCTTACTTTACCCCCCTCTCTTTCTTACCAAATGATAAAGGAGCATCTCACACCATGAACTGAAAAGGACAACACAATGAAGAGCACAGCTCGGCAGCCATATTGAGACAGGCATACGGCCTGTTCTAAAGAAACCTGACCAAAAATGATGCCTTACCAAGAGACATTTTAAGAAACTAACAAGTCTGTGTGCTGCCTGAAACTACACATCACCATTTACAGTATCAGGTTTAATGATTGCCAATATTTAAATGTACTTTGTATATTGTTATTATTTATGAATATTATCAATAATACATTATTTAAATTATAACTTAACTCCTGCTTGTCTTTTACTACACCTAATTGCCTGAGGTTATAAATGTAGAAGGGAAGTTGGGGAGAAGTTATATGGTACAATACCTTACAAACAGTGGTAAGTCTATGAGATTTGAGGCATTCTGACAAAGGCTACATATTAATAATACAAAAGGGTAAAGTAGAGTAATATTACTCTACCAAGACAAAACGACAATCGATAAACTTAATGTAACAACAAATCAACCAATAGTATGGAAAATCACAAAGTTTGTTTTTTTTCCAATCATTTAGACAGATATTCAAAGAACAGATGGGTTTTCAATTGCTTCTTGAATACATTGAGGGAGTCAGCAGCACGGATGGAGGTGGGAAGCTCATTCCACCAACTAGAAACTATATAGGAAACGAGTCTGGATTGAGACTTGATCCTATGCAGAAGCAGCACCACCAGAGTGGGTTAAAAATATAATATAGCACCATTGACTACTCTGTAGGCAAGCATCAGGGATTTAAGCTTAATGTGTGCTGCTACAGACAGCATACGTAGTGACCTGAAGAGAAGAGTGGCGTGCCTGTCTTGATTGTTTAAATACAAGACAGGCACTGTATTCTGGATCTTCTGGATCAGCTTGATAGCACATGCGGGTACTCCCAAGGAAAAAAACAAGTTGCAGTAGTCCAGATGCAAGAAGTCCAAAGCTTGGACCAGAAGTTCTGCTACATACTCTGTCAGATAAAGTCTGATCTTGTGGATATTGTACAGCGTAAACCTGCATATAAACATATAAAACTAATACATGGCAGAAGTCCTATATATGATTGATATTAAGTCCATCCATTCATCTATTTTCAGACTCATTCAATCCAGTTCTGGTTTATGTGTGGCAAAAGTTAATCCCAGCAGCATTTGGTGTAAAGCAGAAACTAACCCTGGACAGAATACTTATTCATACAAGTACCTTGGTATAAAAGTGCAGATGTGTTTAGCAACATTCAAAACCGGGAAATGACTTTTGTTACATATATGTTTACAAATAAGTAACTTAGATCTCTACATTGGCTTCAGTTAGCTACAAGATCGATTTTAAGATACCGTTTTTATTGTTTAATTCTTTAAATGCCTTAGGCTCAAGATATATCAGAGAGATGTTAGTTGAATATACACCTAATAAATGTCTTAGATCCTTAGGAACAGGACTGCTGGTTTTACCCAGAGCTACAGCTAAATAGAGTGAAATGGCTTTCAGCCACTATGCTACCTATAGTTGGAACAATCTACCCAGAGATGTTAGATATACCCTATCAGTTGTAGCTTCTAAATCTAAATTTAAAACGTTATTTTTTTGTGCCTATAGGTGCTGCACTTTTCAAAATTCTCTGCACTAAACTCCTACTGTATTACCTTTTGCTGTTATAATTTTAATTTTATTTGTTTAATTTTTTTGTGTTTTATCCTTTTTGTGTAAACACTTTGAATTGCCTGTTATAAGAAATGTGCTATTTTATTAAACTTGCTTTTCTATTATTAATTTATTTTTTCCATTTTGAACTTCGTGCTAATCTCAATTTGCACAGCACATTAATGAAAGTACTTGAATGTTTATACTTCTGAAACAGAAGTTTAACTTTTATCATTTACATTGGCTCGTTTCAGCACATTGGCTCATTTCTGAATAATACATCATTTTTAAAAACTGTTTATCTGATTGTTAAATTTTACTGCATTTCTCACAATGTATATGTTTCCATTATTTTTTCTCATTTTGGGTTTATTTAGAATTTATGGCACTCATTAATGGCAGGGGATACTCCAATGCCCAGAGAGAAGAATGAGTCAGAAGTTACACTGGAAATTGACACTTGATGTGTTTTTCTGTTTCTATTAAAAAAAAATCATTCTACTCAGCAATTTCATTTGTTTGCAGGTGTTGTGCATAACATAATGTGAATAGGCTTCAGGCATGCTGAAAATCCAGTAAGATGTCATTCCATGGGTGTTGCAATGGTTAGTGCTGCTGCCTTTTGGATAGTCTTCTGTGTACATTTTATATGTTCTCCCCATATCTGATTTGGCTTGCCTTCAACATATCAAAAGACATTTGTGTTAGGTTATTTAGTGGTTCCTAACTGCCTCTTTGTGAGTCTATGCTTCAGTGGGTTTTGTAAAGGACTGGTGCCCTATTTAGATCTTATTCCTCTTTTGCTCCCTTGGCCCCCATGACTCTAAATTGGATTAATTGGATTGAGAATTATATATTATGACACTTGCCTATGCTTCCATATAAAGGGCAAAAATGAAGAATTGTGTATTTTTAGCATGTTTTTAGCACAAGTCTAACTTCAATAAGAAATCACATACGGTGCTTACCAATCAATATACTGTAAGCATGGTTACTCTAAAAGTCCTGATTCCTCATTTATGAAGCTTGCATACTCACAAAAAGAGGCTTGAAATTTGTGTAAGCAACGTCCCACACAAATATCGTAATTTATAAAGGAAAGCTTGACTGGGCAGCATGCCTATAAATTTCCAGCATTTTTGATCCATACATACACAACATTTCAGAAAAACTGTGAAATAACGACACTCTCGATCAAGTAGGGAAATGCAGCCAAACTACGCATGATAATTCATGTCACTAAGCTGTTATTGTAATGTGCATTGACATAAACATATTACACCTCAAAAACGATGCATACGATATACAGACTATATTTTAGCTCCCTTTTAAGAAGGCCAATGCTGCAAATTTGCCCTGAAGATCTTTTTTGTTTATCAGTTTATATCGGCTCCTTCTTGTTCTCACATTACTGGCCAACAGGCCAGGAACATCTCAGCCAAGCTTCGCTCCATCATACTCTCTCTGCTGGAAGCTATAAATGACCAGCAAGGCACTAAATACAGATTTCATATGGTGTGGATGTAAAACATAACATGTTTTTCACAACATAAAAAGGCAATTTGCAGCAGTAATTTGAACACTTTACTGCACTCACTTTGCAAAAACGGCACCTAATGAGAACAAAGCTGCTTTTTTCTAACTGTGAGCAGCTACATTCCATTAATGCACAAGTTACAGTATCTGTGATGCCAAGATGTCACTGACAAACGTCATGGCTCAGTGGCCTGGCTCAACCTGCGATTTGGTTATTTTGAAGCAAATAGCTTTGACAGATGTGATGGAACTGCATGTGGTGAATGGCTTGTTGGTAAGGTAACAGGCTGAACTGTCAGAGTTTCATATGGTCTGTGCTACTCATTGTAACAACAATCACATCATTACATGTGCCAGGTGATAAAGGCTACCTGCTCAAATACTGGCACCTTCCACCTTTCCTGAACCCTGCAGAACACAGAGGAAAGATGCTATAATGCTGTGTATGATGTTCTGGCTGCACTACCAGAAGTTCTTCAGCATCATGATTGCATATGTCTGAGGCTGATTATCATGCTACATATGTGGATGTTTTAGGGTGGCATTCAAGGTACTGTCACTTATGCATATTTATAAGGTGATTGTGATTTATAAAGGGTAAAATGCACATGCCAGGTTTTATACATCTGATTTTTTTTTTGATGAGTGCATATTTTCACATTCAAATCGATGCAAAGTTTTATAAATGAGGCCCCTGGATTCTTCATGCACAAGGTTACAAGCTGTATTTTGTCTGAAGCTGTGGACCAAGTAGTTTAACTATAAACCCAAAAACTAATGCAAACTTTATTGTTCAGGAAAGCAAACTGCAAAGCTGTGGCATGGTTGAGAAATGGATGGTTGTGCACAATCACACACATTTACTCTTTCCCAGGGGAACATAACTTACATGTACTGTGATTCATGTAGCCCAATTTAGAATTGGTTAAGGAAACCCCCACTATTCAGTGAGATCAAACCTAGGAGCACACAGCAATTAAGTTCTACTCTCTAGAGACCAGCAGGATCAGGATTTGTAACCACCATTTCTCACAATAAAATTTAGTCCCATCTGCAGCAGGGGAAGTGTTTGAAGAGTACAATGGGCTCCACTTAGTTTAGAGTCATTCCCAACATATGATGAGCTGTTACCTAATGTAATATAAGACACTACTATATTCTCTAAACCACAAACAGAGTATTGCTCTATAAATGAGTGCTGTAGAGCTGGAAGCCTGAACAAATGGTAACATGTGCTCTTCACTAATGGGAAATATTTTTTTTATTTTAGCTAAAATCCACAACAATAAATTTCCCTCTAGATTTATGGATATGGCCAAAGATAAATCAGTGTCTGTCTCCCTTTGAGGGTAGTGATTGTGGAAAAAAGTACTTTGTAAGACAATAATTTTTCATGCAGTGTGCACAAGTAACCTGAAAAACTGAAATCAACTGACAAAAACAAATATACTTAAATAGGCAAAGTTTAGAAGAAAATGTTCCAAGTTGAAGAATTAGTGCTGCACAGCACTAATACTACTAGAGAAGTAGTGATGACCCTGAAGGATCCATCCATCTATCCATCATCCAACCCCGCTGAATCCGAACACAGGGTCACGGGGGTCTGCTGGAGCCAATCCCAGCCAACACAGGGCACAAGGCAGGAACCAATCCCGGACAGGGTGCCCACCCACCGCAGGACACACACAAACACACCCACACACCAAGCACACACTAGGGCCAATTTAGAATCGCCAATCCACCCTGAAGGATCACAATGTAATATCACATGGAATATTTGATCTACCAAAGAACATAGGCAAAATAAGTAGGTAAATTTAGGAAAACAAGCCAGCAAGATCATAGCATAGTAAGTAGTAGCCATACTACCTACTAGACTCTGCTCCAAATGGTTTGTTTTGCTTGTACACATATTTCCAGGGCCCTCTGGTTTCCTCACACATCACAAAGATGAGTGTTAGGTGATTTTCCATTGAACTTGTATGAGTGAGTGTGGATGTGTGCATGACTATTCAACTCTCTGTAGATAGATGCCCCATCCACAAAATGCTTTCTGCCTTGCAACTACTATTGGTTGTATATTTAAAAAGTCCCTGTTATAGGAAAAATGAGACACTGAAAGTAAATGAAAGCATAGATAGTAATGGTACTGTCCTCTATAAAAGCAAACACTCTCATCAAAACAATAGGGAAATCTTGATGAAACACATACCCAAAAACCTGGCCATTCCTCTACTAGTGTATCTTTCTTTATAACTCTACACGTATCTCTTCTATTAGCCAGAGATAGCTCTAAACTCCATCCAGATATCCATAGTCATTCAGAGTTAGAAAAACACTCTTCTAATACCGGGAGACCAGGTTAGTGCTCCCTCAAAATGGATCTAAGTAACCCTCAGGATGGCATATCACTTAAAGTACAGGACATCTGGTAGCCCCTTCTGGTTTCACCCTCAAATAGACAACATGGTTCCATTTTCCCTGGAGAAGGACAATGTACTCCCATCTACTGGTCTGGAGATCTTCTGGCCTTTTGATAGCCCCATGGCCTCACTTATGTTCAAATCCTTATACCCTCCAGACACACCCCATTCAAACCAAGGTTCATGCCCAGGGAAGCATGCTCCTGGGATTGGGCTTACCACCTGCTAACATTTCTCTCAATTCAGAAGCATACAGCAACTTTCATGGTCTATTCCACAATGGTGGTATTCATGACTCTGGAATCCTCATGTAATAGGGCACAACTCATCACACTGTCCATTGACAAAATCAGGGAACAAAATTAAAATGAGGAGTTAAAGAGCAAGAGACCACTGAAATCTGTAGTGAAATAACAAAGAAAGAGAAAACAAAAGAGAAAAAATTAAAGTATGTAAGAACTGGAATCCATATTTTAAGTAAATTCAGAGACATGGTTGCCTGAGGTCCCAAACATTTCCTTCATGCTGTTTTTAATCAGGTATTTTTAATAGCAAGTTAAAAATTCTGACCAATTTTTAAGTATGGACATTTTTTACATAACTTCAGTGGGCTGGCACCCTGCCCAGGGTTTGTTTCCTGCCTTGCGCCCTGTGTTGGCTGGGATTGGCTCCAGCAGACCCCGTGACCCTGTAGTTAGGATATAGCAAGTTGGGTAATGGATGGATGGATGGATTTTTTGCATAACCTGGCTAAAAAAAATATGCTTTTCAAATAAGTTGGTATAAATGTGCACCCTAAGAGTTCTCAAATCTGCAGTTTAGGTCAAGGGAGAAATGAGAGCAATTAATGTATTAGGGTTTTAATGACGAAAGGGGTAAGCACCACTGCCTCACACCTCCATTGGCTTAGGTTGTACAATGTATTTCTGGCTTGTTTACTTTCTTTGCAACGTTTGCACCTTGTCCCCAGTTCTTTTGTGGATGTTATCCAGATAGACTGATTTTCACCCAATCCCAAAGACAAGTTAACTGGTGTATATAAATGTCCCAGTTTGAAGTAAAGTAAGTGTAAGTATACACTGCAGTGGAAGGATGGTTGAAGGTTAGTTCTTATCTTATATATGATTTTGTTAAGTAGTCTACAACTCACTGTGGGTTAAGAAAATGAAAATGATCAGTAGTTTTACTCTGAATGATTTGTTTTGTTTACTTTCTTCATATACTAATTGCTGCGGTGGGTTGGCACCCTGCCCAGGATTGGTTCCTGCCTTGTGCCCTGTGTTGGCTGGGATTGGCTCCAGCAGACCCCCGTGACCCTGTTCGGATTCAGCGGGTTGGATAATGGATGGATGGATATACTAATTGCCATTGCTGCTTGCCTATATTTTTGCTTTGAGCAGAAAAGGTTTGTAATAATTGAAAGGTCTCTGGTTGTTCGGGATGTTCTTTGGTTTCTACATATGTTAGAGAGCAAGAAGCCTTCCCATTTGAAGACCTGGCTAAATCTTTGTATCAGACTGAATCCTCTGCCAAAATTAACCAGGCACGTAGTCCTAAATATGAAGGTGTCTGCCTCCTGCTGAGGATCAGGATTGAGTGTTTATTAAGGGAACAGCTGTTCAAGTAGCACTGAAGCAAAAATAAGAAATCAAAAACAACTGAAGAAAGGCAAACAGAGGATCTTAAAAGAGTAAACATCAAAAAGTGAGTTACTAAAAGTCAAAGCTTACATCACTAGCAAAATAAATGCTGTGAAGGTGTTCAATCAAAATGGAAAGAATAACAAAGTATAACAAAAAATCAAAAATCAGAAAGAATAACAAAAAATAAGCATGCAATTCTACACATTTAAAGGGTGTACTTTGTCTCAGGCAGGCTTATATTGCTTATTAATTTTTGCAGAAATAATGTTTGAACTTCAGTTTTCTCTATAGTAGTTAAAACTGTTACACAAGGCTAGAATCAATAATCTATCTTTGCCGCATTGTGTCATCTTAAAACTTCCAATTTCACTCTACATTGAGTCATTTGTGGAAGTTGCATTGGTGAGCGTACAAAGAATATTGCATATGTTTGATATCAGACAAGTACATTGGTGATAATAATTTGTGGAAAGTCCTTAAACTATCCCAGTGCCATATGCATTAAACATTAGCTGTTATCTGAAAGGCACAGCTAGCTAAGGAAATATATAGGAATGTGATTAATATGACCTGAGGATGCATGCAGATAAGTATAAGGATTGATAGCTGTGAAAAATAAAGTGTGTATACAGTTTGGAGACCAGGGCAGCGAGAAATGAATGTTGATGGAGAGAAGAGAAATCTCAACACCTCACACAGCACAAAGCAGAATACAGATTTATAAAAAGAATACATGCCTGTATTTTTTCTCAGCTTGCATTTTCATATATGTATACTAAAACCAAAGGAGTTAAGAATATAACAAATTTAATAGATCAGAGGAGGCCGTTCAGTTCATCAAGCCTGATTGTTTAATAGCTAAGCTGTCTTAATATCTAATCCAGATACTGTACTTCTTAATGGTTTTCAAAGTGTTTGCTTCAACAACATGGCTCATTAGTTTGTTCCAGATTCTTACAATTATTTGAGGAAAAAAGTGCTTCCTGGCTTTGGTTTTAAATACACTCCACCTTAATTTCCACTGGTGTCTTTGAGTATGTGATTCACAGTTAGTTTGAAAAAATTCAGCTATATCTACTTTATCAGTGCCCTTGAAGATTTTAAATACCTGGATTGGTCCCCATGTACACTCCTCTGCTTGAGACTAAAAAGATTCAATTTTCAGAGTCTGTCAGATTACAAAATGTCCTTAAATACTAGGATGCACTTGGTGGCTCCTCTCTGCACATCTTCAAGTGCTATTATGCCTTTCTTGTAGTGTGGTAATCAGAACCGTACATAGCACTTTGGATGTAGTGTCACTAGTGCGTTATATAGTCTGATCATAATGTCTATCGGCTTATATTCAGTAGTGTTCAGTACAATAAAACCTAACATTTTATCTGTCTCTTTAAAAGCTTCTCAGAATTGCTTAAATGATGAAAATGCTGTGTCAATAGAAACCCATAAATCCTTTTCTGGGGTTGTTTCCTTTAGGACAGTGTCTACCATCTTGTATTTATAACTGGTGTTCCTTTTGCCTATGTGAATGTAAAGGATATAATATTAAAATTGCAAAGCTACAGGATGACCCATGTTGGTATATTTAAATATTCAACATGAAAGTTTGTGAAGTGAGTGATGGCTTTGTTTTAAAAAAAATATATACACACACATACCGTATATACTATATACTGTATTTACATGCCTTTTATTAATAGAACATAGTTTAGTTATCTAAAAAGGAACACCATTATTTGTAAAGACATTTTCATACTTGTTTAAACTAAGTCATTCATTAAATCCAAAAGTACCACTCATTTACAGTACATAAATAAAGCACATAGCGGGTTGAATTGTAGGAATGAAATGTCAGGCTTATGGTTTGCATTTGAATACCTTAAGCACTAGGCCATACTGTCTTCATGGCAGTCTTGTCACAGTTTTCCATCCATCCATTATCCAACCCGTCTATATCCTAACTACAGGATCATGGGGTTCTGCTGGAGCCAATCCCAGCCAACACAGGGTGCAAGGCAGGAAACAAACCCCAGGCAGGGTGCCAGCCCACCACAGGGCACACACACACACACACCAAGCACAATTTAGGATCGCCAATGCACCTAACCTGCATGTCTTTGGACTGTGTGAGGAAACCGGAGCACCCGGAGGAAACCCACACAGACATGGGGAGAACATGCAAACTCCACACAGGGAGGACCAGGGAAGTGAACCTAGGACTCCTTACTGCGAGGCAGCAGCGCTACCACTGCGCCACCATGCTGCCCTGTCACAGTTTTACTTTTTCATTATTTCTTACAACAAGGAAATGTAGTATTTATGATGTCTGTGTCAAACAAATGCTATTTTTCCTTTATGATTGTTAAGTTCACTAATAATTATCATTCACAAACATCGTATGGGATAGTTGATGTAGACATTGTGTTACATTAAGCTAATTTACATTAACCTGTAATTGTTGACAACTAATTACATATCGATTAAGCAACAAGGTAAACAAACATTTTTGTTTCTTGTAAAATATGGTAATATAAAATATTTAAAGGTTCTGCAGATTTTGTGCTCCAGAACTGATGAATATACAGCATGTGAATGAGGGGAAATTATTTGTTACACTGCAAAAAAATAAATCTAAGTAAGTGAAAGATATTTATATCCTGACAATAAATATTATTTTCCTTATTGTAAGAATTATTGACTTATCAAAAAAATGTATTTATGATTATTTAGCTTACTTTAAGAAATCATGTCATGTAAATTTTGCTTACCCCATTGGCAGATTTTTTTGCAAAATAAAAGCAAAACTACTCCCAAATTAAAGTTTTTTTGTCTAGGTTTTGTATATTTATTTTTATATGAGAATAAATAAAAATTCTAAAAAGACATGATATAACAATGTTCTACGGTGGGTTGGCGCCCTGGCCGGGATTTGTTCCTTTGTTGTGCCCTGTGTTGGTTGGGATTGGCTCCAGCAGACCCCCATGGCCCTGTAGTTAGGATATAGCGGGTTGGACAATGACTGACTGACTGATATAAAAAATATAGGTTTTATGAGAAAACCAACAACTATGATTGTCTCTTAGCCAGCCATTGTCTACATGGAGTTTATGTGATCCCTGTATGTCTCCCTCCAAGTTGTAAGGTTTTTACTATATATATTTTAAATCAGTGCGTTCTGCGCTAATTGGCAACTCTAACTTGGCCCCAAGTATGAATGTGTGTAACTGTGCCTGATGTTGATGCGGAGCCCCGCTCAAATTTGGTGTCTGCCTTGTGTTTTTTAAAGTAGATGAAAGGTGATTAAAGATGTGGAACCATGATATTTATAAAAAGTTCAAAAGTTCTTTGGATTTTTACTCTAACTGCATATCATTGTCATTACTTGTGAAGGCACAACCATCAGTTGCTCATTAAATACAATTACAATTTGTAAAAGTGAGATTTCAGAACAAAATCAACATCTGCCCAGTGATATTAGCATAATCTTCAGCCCCCATGACCTTGAAATAAATAAATTGGTTTTAGAAAGTTATATAATCATAAATCATAAAAGAATATTACTTTCATATGGGATGTAATATTTAAGTAATATAATAAAAAATGACATTCTTAAATCAAACTAAATAATTGTGATACTTTCTGATTAGAAAGTAAATCAATAAGTAATTAAAAATGAAATTCATAAAATACTTAAAACTTTTATACTGTGGTCAAGTAAAGGAACTGCAAGATAACCTGGTGTGCCAACCCAGTCATTCCGTTTAATTCCAGTGTGAAACAAAAGCAAAAAGTAACAAAAATGGGCTGTAACAAGAAGGGGTAGAGTCAGTTGTCCTTATTGGGCATCTTTTTTATGCTGCGGAAGGGGACAAAAGAGGAGAATGTTAGCGCTAGTGCCTCCTTTCGACCTGGGTTGGCGGTACGTACCTCAGATGAGCTGGGAGAATGATCCACAAACATGCATACATGTCAATACTAGTAAAAATAGTTGCACCTATATAGAAAAGGATTTATCGGTTTCTATTGACACAGCATTTTCATCATTTAAGCAATTCTGAGAAGCTTTTAAAGAGACAGATAAAATGTTAGGTTTTATTGTAAACACTACTCAATATAAGCCGATAGACATTATGATCAGACTATATAACGCACTAGTGACGCTACATCCGAAGTGCTATGTACGGTTCTGATTACCACACTACAAGAAAGGCATAATAGCACTTGAAGATGTGAAGAGAGGAGCCACCAAGTGCATCCTAGTATTTAAGGACATTTTGTAATCTGACAGACTCTGAGAATTGAATCTTTTTAGTCTTAAGCAGAGGAGTGTACATGGGGACCCAATCCAGGTATTTAAAATCCTCAAAGGCACTGATAAAGTAGATATAGCTGAATTTTTTCAACCTAACTGTGAATCACATACTCAAAGACACCAGTGGAAATTAAGGTGGAGTGTATTTAAAACCGAAGCCAGGAGGCACTTTTTTCCCTCAAATAATTGTAAGAATCTGGAAGAGTCTTAGCACCTATTAAGAACACCACTGTCTTGTCTACATTAGAATTTAAGGCCCAACCAGGAATCAATGTGACCAATGCACTCAGCTAGTGACTTTGTTTGGAAATTGGAGGTAGGCTTAGTGTTCATATACTAGATCTGATTGTCAACTGCATAGGGATAAAATCCCAAAGCATACTGTCTGATAATGTCACCCAGAGGGAAAAGATACATAATTTAAAACAATTGGTCAAAAACTAATCCCCGAGGGGACAGGTGAGGATCTGAGGCTGGCAACAGCCTGCTAGTTACCATATGTAAAACTGAAATTACTCCAAAGCTACATCTGTGGGACCTAAATAAATTTGTAGACACTAAATGAGTATGAAATGGCCCACCATCTCAAATGCTGCTGACAGATCAATGAGTATTAAAACAGAACAGATATCATGATCAGCCGTTAAGAGAAGGTCATTCATAGACTTCACCAAGGTGATTGGTACAAAGGCTGTAGTGTGACCATTTTTTTAAGCCTGAAAGTAAAAAATAAAGGCAATTAATATAGTGCCACTAAATCATGAACAATTCCCTAATTAAAAAGAAGAACAATATAAGAAGTCTGAAAGTCTGTCAAGCTGGAAACTTTTTATTAGGATAGTTAATAAATCTGGTCATTTTCAGCATTTTCTTAATCTCTGCTTTAGCTTCATTTTCTTAATACCTGCTTTAGCTTCAAAGTCTTCTTCTTTAATGTTGATAAACTATCAGGCAAGCAAACCTGCTCTCAAACTGATGTCCAAAATAAACTATTGATTTAATAGATGCATTAAATTCAATAGAAAAGTAAATAGACAGACCTCCAAAACTATAGTCCAAGAAATGTGATGATAAATTACCAAGCCAGTCATCCTAAAGTTATGCAGCTGATTAGCAAGTCATCACCTTAACTATGCTCATTTCTGGTCTTCTGCAATCTAAGAGAATATGGAAAGTTTGCAAATTACTTGACAAAATACAATGAGATTAATCCCTTTGAGAGTGCAAAAAGGCACAATTAGCCACATAAAATGTTCTGGTGCAGAACATGGAAAATCTAAGCAGAGATAGCGGGAACATTTTAAGGAAAGCCAACTGCATGATTAGGAGGCAATTCTTCACTCATGACATTTTACGCAGACAGTATTAAATATACTTTATTGTTTGAGTAGTAAAATGTGGCACCAAATAACTTTAAAACAGTTTTTGCTTTCATGTTACCAGACTAATATTTAATTGTGTTCATATGCAATATACTCATATTCCTTGATTCATCCATTTTCAAACCTGCATTTTATGTTAGCAGTGAGCCACTGCCTAGCCAGGCAACTTTGTGCACAAGGGAAAAAACTAACCCTAGATGAGGCACAGCATCTGCAGTGCAGGACAAGATAGACATTGAGAAGCAGGAAGACAAAGCAGCAGCTTGTATATCCGAGCAAGTCAGGATTGCGGTAACCACATTCAGGGAGAAGTAGGGCACAGATCAGCTGGAGGAGTACCTGCATTGCAGCCATACAGAGTTGAGGGACTTCAGAATCTGTACAGGCTGTGGACATTCTATATCAGTGGTCCTCAAATGCAGTCATTGAGAACTCTGTGGTTTCAAATGTTTGTTTTAATACATTTTCCAATTAGTCTATTTTTACCTTTAATTTTTCTCATTGATAAGTTAGCTGCTTTTTAAAATTCTATTCTGCAATCAGAAACGTGCAACAGTATAAAATTTGAATTTATAGGAAATTAAGAAGTGTTTGTATTTTTATCAATTTCTTTACATTCAAAACTCAGTTAATATTTTAATTCACTTTTCCTGTGAAGTTTTTTCTCTTGGACTTTATCCAAATACTGACAATAATGACGAGCAGAGCAAACAACAAAGCAGATGACTCCAAATGTTAAGGGGCAGCAGTTTTTTCAGAGTCATATACCCATTTTTGTGCTTTGTAACAAGAATGATCCAGAGACATTGGGAAGGTTTGAGGCAGCCACCTGTATAATATTTTCCGGCTGCAAAATCGGTCCAATAGCAAAGACATGTTCACACAATGGAGTCCAAAGCAGAACTGACTATAGTCTTAAAATGGCAGCTTTTAAATGCTCGCAGGAGAAGTGATATCATCAGGACCGAAGTGACGTTGTTGGCTGCCCCAGAATAGGGCAGGATTTTCCGAGAATGGTCTGTAAGGAATTGAGAGGGTGAACTAGCTCACTTTGCCACTCCCTGGTTCGTTGTGGAACTACATTTATTCAGGCACTTTGGTTGTCCCCTAATTATGCAAGTGTGACAGGACCCCCCCCCCCCCAGCCCAGACCCATCCGGTCGGGCGACCTGCACCAAGAGGTCATGAACGCGAGAGAGATCATCGGCGTTGGTGTGGAGAGAGCCCTTCCAGTGAACGAGCAAACACTTATAAGGTTGCAGATCAAGGAAACACCTAGTGACTCGAGGGTTGGACTCCTTATGTAGGGCCATCCACTGTAAAGGTGCATGTTCCATGACAAGTGTAAACTCCTGACCCAGGAGGTAGTACCTCAACTGTGTAATCGCCCACTTGATCACAAAAGCCTCTCTTTCCACCGTTGCATACCTGGTCTCCCAATCCAGTAGTTTACGGCTCAGGAACATGACGGGGTCACATCGACACTTTGGCTCAGCACTGCTCCAAGGCCGCCAGAAGAATGAAAGGAAGCGTAAAGTTAGGTGCTTTTAAAACAGGTGCTGACGTCAGGGCCCGTTTTAAGCCACTGAATGCGGCTTCTGTCATATCAGTCCATAGCACAGTGTTGGGGGCCCTCATCTTTGTTAAATTATTCAAGGGCACGGCTCTAATTGAAAAGAAAGGCAAAACCAGCAGTAGTACCCAACTAAGCCGAGAAATGCTTGGACCTGCCACTTGGTTCGCAGACAGGGCCATTTCAAAATGGCATCTACTTTGGACCACTGTGACTTCACAGTACAACAACCCACCAGGTAGCCTAAATATTTGGCTTCCTTCAAGCCAGAAAAACATTTTTTTGAATTAATCCGAAGACCGGCCTCACCTAGCACCTGTAATACCGCTCGGACGTGCTGTAGCTGTTCCTTCCACATGCTTTAATAGATGACAACGTCATCTAGGTAGGCAGCACTATATTAGTTATGGGGGTGGAGCACTTTGTCCACCAGATGCTGGAAAGTCGCAGGAGCCCCATGTAACCCAAATGGAAGGACATGGTACTGCCAGTGTCCACTAGGGGTGCTAAACACAGTCTTGACCTTCGCGGAGTCTGTTAAAGGAACCAGCCAGTACCCCTTGGTCATGTCAAGTGTGGTCAAATATTCTGCCTATCCAAGCCTCTCGAGGAGGTTGTCCACTCGAGGCATAGGATAAGCATCAAATTGGGAGACCTGATTAAGGCAACGGAAGTCATTTCAAAGCCACCAACTCCCGTCAGGCAACCAAGACTATTGGACTGGACCAGGGACTATAACTCTCCTCTATGACTCCTAGGTCCAGCATGCGCTTGATTTCAAGTTCCACTTCAGCCTTCTTTGCCTCGGGAAGACGATAAGGACGCTCTCGGACTATAACCCCGGGTTCGTGCATAATGTCGTGGGCAATCAGAGAGATCCTTCTGGGTTTTTCATCTACCACCTCCGGGATGGATGAGATAACTGCTTCAAGCTCTTGTCTCTGTCAAGTGTTTAAGTTAGAGCCAAAGTTAAGGGTGTTGGTCTGAGCAAAGAATGAGTGGGGCTGGCCGGAGGAGGGATCGGGATCCCTTTCCTTCCACGGTTTCTAGCATATTCACGTGATATATCCACTTGCTCGGCCAACGATTGGGCTGTTTCACCAAATAGTCGATGAGTCCCTTTCCTCTCCTTAACCTCGTATGGTCACTGCCAATGGGCAAGTACAGTGGTACCTTGGTATACGTCTGCTTTGGAATAAGTCCAACTTGGTATACGTCCTGTTTGGACACGAAAAATTATGCTTGGTATACGACCTTTGTTTGGAATACGACTCGCGAGTAGCCACGACTGCCCACGAGTGTTAGTGCGCCAGTTGCTAGCATTCAGTGAACAACCCGCGCTATAACTCTCTGTTAACTTTCACGTGTGTGGTATAGCGGGTCCGCAGCTCCTGTCAAAGTCCAGCTTTAAAATAAATAATCACCGCGCTCGCAGCTTGGTGAGGGGGCGTGGTGGTTATGTGGCTGAAGGTTGTCAGGGCGATTAGCGATGTGGGCGTTTCTCACCAAAGTGCACTTGTGAGGGACCGTCCGCATTCATGATTGTTCCTGGGGCTGCTTATCTTGATAAACAGAAGCGCGAGTCAGCTAGAAGGGGAGTAAAAAGAAAGAACGGACGGGAGGTTGAGTGAGTGAGTGAGAGAGAGAGAGAGCGAGCGAGCGAAGTACTGTAGCTGAAGTAGGCAAAGTTAATGTCAGCTGCAAGTAGGGCGACTCCCCTGTTGGGAAGCAGGGGGGCCGCCAGGTAAAAAGTCACCAGGCTTCTTCTTGTTTTTTTTGTTTTTTTTAAAAGAATGCTTCCTGCTCTATTTTAACTTCGTTGTTTTTAAGAAGACTTTTTTCTATTGTTTTTAACCTTCACATTTCACTTCTGATTTTATGGATTATTTATTGGAACTTTGGAGACTGCACTTTAATTTGAACACCTTGTTTTGTTAATTGTTTTAATAAAAGCACTTTGCACTTTTTCACCATCCCCTTGCTTTACCGATGAGGTTAGCAGTGAGGCACATTACCGACGGTGTAGGGTTCAAGGGCTCCCCGGCAGCAGATGGGAGCATACAGCAAACCTGCAACGTCACAACGTGATTTTGTGTTTTTTTCATGTAAATTTGAATTGATTGTTGAAAAGTATGAAGGTGGCATGCGTATCCGGGACATGGCTGTTGCATACCGTTTGCCGAGAACGACGGTATCTACGATTCTGAAAAACAAAGATGTTATTAAAAAGTAAAGTAAGGTAAAATTTTCATTTATTTCATCTAATTGCTTTTGCATTTATGTATTTTAGTATTAAGCAGTGTTTAAATAATTTTATACAACCACATCAATGTATAATATGCCAATAGAAATAGGATTTTTTTTTTCATGGGAATGGATTAATCATTTTCCCATTATTTCTTATGGGAAAAATTTGTTTGGTATACGTCCTGTTTGGTATAAGTCAAAGGGTCTGGAACGAATTAAGGACGTATACCGAGGTACCACTGTAGTTTAGAATGGGAGGTGGGCACCAACACCATGACCCGATCCTCCGGTTGGAACTCCCGAAGCATCATGCCACGGTCATAATAGCGGGCCTGTTCTGCTTGTGCCTCCTCCATATGACTTTTTAGGATAGGTCAAATTTTCCCAACTCTATCACGTAACTATGCGATATATTCTAAAATATTAGTTGAGGGAAGAGCCTCTCCTTCCAAACATTCTTTCAAAATGTCCAATATACTCCGGGGTTGTCATCCGCATAATAATTCAAATGGTGAGAACCCTGTCGAGGCTTGAGGGACTTCCCTGTAGGGCAAAGAGCATGAGGGGGAGGAGTTGATCCCAGTTCCTTCCGTCCCCACTGACCACCTTGTAAAGCATCTGTTTGAGAGTCTGGTTTGAGGATGATATACTGCAGTCTTTAGATGCTTTATTTTAAGTAACTTGGCCGTCTCCTTGAAAGTCTCCAAGGTAAACGGCGTCCCTTGGTCTACGAGGTGTGGCAGAAAAGTAATGAGACTGGCAACACTGCAAGCGATCTGGCAACGCTGCGCTGTTGTCCTTGATAGAGCACATGTATCAGTACCCTCCCATAGCTCAGTGCGAGTTTCAACTCCTTCCGTTAACTACGTGATTTTTGTGACTGCTATTAGCAAAGTTGTGTTTTTGGTTGTGCGTCACGCAAAATTGAACAGCGGAATTTGGAGCAACGTTGTGCCATTAAATTTTGTGTTAAGCTTGGAGAATCGGCAAGTGTGACGTTTGAAAAGTTAAAACAGGCCTATGGAGAACATTCTTTATCCCGAGCTCAAGTTTTTCAGGTAGGCCTTCAACTTCGAATACCAATGAAAACATCGAACATGTGAACACTCTTGTGAGATCAGACCGTCGTTTAACATTAAGAATGTTGAGTGAACAATTAAATTTGAACAGATTTACCGTTCATCAAATTTTGACTGAACATTTGCACATGCGAAAGGTCTGTGCCAAAATGGTGCCGAAAAACCTCACAATTGAGCAGAAGGACAATCGAAAAAACGCATTCCTGTGGTTCCCCAGCCCCCTTATTCACCTGACCTCAGTCCATGTGACCTTTTCCTTTTTCCTAAACTGAAAAATGTCCTCAAAGGACGTCATTTCGGGACTTTAGAAAACATCCAAAAGAGTGTAACGGACATGCTGAAGACCATACCGGTTGAAGACTTCCAGCGCTGCTACCAACAGTGGGAACAACGTCTCCATCGGTGTGTAGCTGCCCAAGGGAACTACTTTGAAGGGGATAACATTGATGTTTGAAAAAAATAAAAACTTTGGTAAATAAAAAATCAGTCTCATTACTTTTCTGCCACACCTATAAGGACTTCTTTAGGGATTACGACTCATGCAAAGACCCCTACCAGTTCCCATGCGATGGCTTTGGAAGTAGCTGAGCGCAACGGAACAGCTTCTGGATATCAGGTCGCATAATCCATGAGGACTAATATATATTTATGTCCTCGGGCTGAGAGTTCCAAGAGACCCACTATATCGACCCCCATTCTCTAAAACGGGACATCAATTAAGGGAAGGGGAACGACAGGAGCATGGTCCTCCTAGGAATCTGTCACAGTTGACACTCTGGGCAAGAGAAACAAAAGCAGCAAACCTTCTCGTTAATTCCCAGCCAATAAAATCGGAGCTTGATACGCTCTAATGTTTTCTCAGTGCCCAGGTGGCCTCCTATGAGGTGGGCATGTGCTACCTCACAAATCTGCCGCCGGAAGGTTCACGGAATCGGCAACAGCTTCCGCACCTCCCCCTCACATTCACTGACCCGATATAACAAATCATTTTCAATAACAAAGTGGGGGCCCTGGAGCATAGGTTGATTGGTGCATTGGCCGTTGACTATTATCACTGCATTCTTTGCAAATTTCAGAGAGTGATCATTCCATTGCTCCCCTTTAAATGAGGCTGGCGTTTGTCTAAATTGAAAACTTAGTTCAGAGAGATGGTCTGGCCTGAACTAAAGGGGCAGGGAGTCATCCTGATCCGTTGAGACGCAATCTGTTGATATACCGGTCAGAACTACGCCTCTTTGAATATGCAAATCAATATAAATAGCCCTTAAGCTCAGCCTTCTGTGAAAAGACAATGGGAAAAGCACGGGGGAAAATAGAAGATTTCAGCAAATACCAAGTGGAGGGAAGGAAAAACGTACTATTTGTTGGTTTAAGCAGTGATATAATCAACAAAAGGAAGTTGATCGATTGTTCATGACTCACGTAAGATGTTTGCTGCGCCACGTCCTAATTCCTGTCCTTACTTTTCTTTCTCCAAATACCCAATCGCCACACAATCAGCTCTGTAATAGACGTTAAGCCATCTGCAAGCTAGAACACCAATTCTTCAAAACTTTTAAGGAACATTGAAATATCTTCATAGTACATGTTTTCACAAAAACGAGACATAAACAGATAAAGGTTTGGGGCAGCCATCCGTATAATATGGTAAGGCTGCAAAGGTCGTTTTTATCAAATAATCAGCACTGAAGTGCATACAACTGAGTCCAGAACAAGACTGAGGGAAAAGGGAAAAAGGGCAGGCTTTTAAAGGGGAATACAGGAAGTGAGGTCATAAGGATCGGGCACGTGTTCTTTAATCATTGGATCAAGCCCAGACGTGACATCAGAGGGGCCGGAGCTGGTAAGGTCTACTTCCATTGGCTCGGTCCCGGAAGTGACATCAAGAGAGCCAGGTGGAATCTCCCGGGAATGGTCTACAGGAAAGGGAGAAAAAGAGTCAGTGCACTCTGCCACATCCTGGCATGCCTCAGAACTGCCTTCACTCAAGCCCTTTAGCTGCCTCCCATGCGCACGTGTGTGACAATGTTTAATTATTCTATCCATCTATCCTTCTAGTGTTGCGGCAGCACAAGTAAGAATACAGCGTGAGGCAGGAACAATCTGTGAACAGAGCGCAAGCTCCTAGCTAGCGCTGCGGTACCATGTCCTGGCATGTTTAATTATTATCAATATAGATTATTTAAATGAAGTTAAAGTTTTATCTTTATAATATAATAAACATATTTTGTTGCATTTCATCTTAAAAACAATATCGTCATCATACACGCTTTATAAAGTGGCTCAGGTTGTGCAATATTATAACTGTATCGCAAGTTTACAGTGAGGTAATTGTACTTATAAATACAAAGCATTCTACAAGGAGCAATTGATGGACTGATTGAGTGCATTTAGAGTTCTTGGGATGAAACTGTTTCTGAACCGCGAGGTCCGTACAGAAAAGGCTTTGAAACGTTTGCCATGTGAGAGCGGTTCAATAGACAGCATGGATGAGGCAGCATGTGCTTGATGCTGTATACCGATAATTCTCTTTCTCAGCTTCTGTAGATCTTTGATTCCCCACTCAGATACAGTGATATAAATACTCTGAGTGGTGCAGTGAGAGTAATATGGAAAAAGATGATCAATTGTGGCAACCCCTAACAGAAGCAGCTCAAAGAAGAAGAAGAAAGTGCAGTTAGTAAAAATGCTAAAGCAGTTATTGTATTTAGAATAGTTTGGCCATTCCATTGACCATTATATTGTTACTGGTTAATTACAATCAGATGCATTAAACTAATAAACAATATGCGATTAATTTCAGTGTATTTATAAAGTTGCGTCAGGGATGTGGATCTGAAAAAGAAAGGGTAACCAAACAGGAACAGTAGCACTGCTTTGACGCTGGGTGCCACCAGTCTGCAAAACCAAGCAAAGAACTTGCGTATGCCAGGGTATGAGGTACCATGGAAATGTGCGTGGCTTTACACCAAGTTTAGGTTTTATACATCACAATTTGAGCATGGAAACGTTTGTACACAACATTTTTGTGCGTACGCTCCGTTTATACATGAGCCCCCAGGTCCGCAAAAACCTCACCAGCTTGTCTGGGGAATCCCAACCTTTCTCTGGTGCCTTGGTCCCGTGGGAGGACGGCTCTCTCGTCCGAGAAGGCATAATAAGTCCCTGTCGCTTCTCCCACAGAGACCAGCCCACTTCTGTGTGTCCCATCGACACTTTCCCTATGCATTCTATGTGGCCCGGAACTAGACAAAGGGAGCAGAGTTTGCACCGGATCTTTCCGAAGTCCAGGACAAACTCCCCATCCGGAAACTTGGCCCCGGTACTCTCCCACCTGTTCATAATTCAGGTCTGATCCTGTTTTCTTCAGGGATACTTCCATCCTGCCGGCTACGCCACTGTAACAAGAATGACACAGAGACATTGGGAAGACTTGGGGCAGCTACCTGTATAATATTTCCCGCCTGCAAAATCTGTCCAAAAGCAAAGACAGGTTCACACAATGGAGTCCAAAACAGAACTGACTATTGTCTTAAGATGGCGGCTTTTAAATACTCGCGGGAGAAGTGATGTCATTAGGAACGGAATCAGAAGTAACGTGGTTGGTTGCCCCAGAATAGGGCGGGATTTCCCGAGAATGGTCTGCAAGGAACTGAGAGAGAGAATTAGCGCACTTCGCCACTCCCTGGTTCGGCATGGAACTGCATTTATTCAGGCCCTTTGGTTGTCCCCTAATCACGTGTGTGTGACAGCTTATTAGTAAATAATTTCTTACATAACCAGAACAATACAACAAAATGAATGAATTTTTATCTAAGACATATAAGTATTTGCTTCATTGAATAAAAGTGCATTGTCATAGCTGCTTTATGATTTCTGGATTGATTCAAAAAATAAACAACTGGGAAATAACAACTTGCTTAATTTACATAGGAGCCCAATTAAAAGAAAAAAAAGTTTGGGATTAAACCCCACAACCACAGTGAGCTGTCAGAAATGAAACTGAGAACCACTGTACTGTACTGTCCTATAGTAACATTCAAGTCAGTAGTGATGCATATGCACACTGGGATTGTTTCGAGTGTTTGTGAGGATGGTTGGTGTCTATGTGATAATGGTGGCCAGTTGTTAATCCCAGTCCATCCCTGAATAATGGGGTAAGATTAACAAACTCTAATTTCTTTCCATTGATAGTTTGCCCAGAAAACCTGATTTCTCTTGATAAATGTATCCTTCATATCCAAACTAAATACTGTGACAAAAATATAAATTAATATATTACAATTAAATACATATTCACTAAGCATTCCCTGGCGTACTGTTTTATCAGGGTGCCAAGGTCGGAGCAGGCCAGGAATGAATCTATACCATCAGGAGTTTTATAGTATACTAGGCTGACCCGCCTTTTAAGGCGACCGACTTTTAAGTTGACCACTTCTTAAGGCAATTCAATATGTAGATCAATTTGATATTTTATACAAACTCATTAATTTGGTTATATTGCATTTGAGCGGTATTACTTTAATACTCGTAGTTTCTGTTATTTTTGTGATGAAATTTAAACTTTTTTTCTATATTGAGGTCACCCTTTTGAACCCCCCTGATATTTACTACACGGTGAGGCATTTGTACTCCATCAACATTAATTATTTCCAGAGACATAATTTTGTCTATTTTTCCAGTGCATCGCGCACAAAAGCAAGGGAACGATGGGAGCACCAGAACTCTGCTCACATCATGTCGCTTCGTACCGCAAGCTGCAAGTATTAAGTCTGTGATAAACGGAATGCCGCTACGCTTTCCACTCATGGGATGGAAGGACAATCCCGACCGCTTTTATATAGTAAGAAAGAAGAAGAAGATATCGCACAGTCTGGAGTAGAAAATCATCTTTTACCTGGAAAAACGAAACTACAAATCCCATCGTGCATTGCAAAATGGACGGGGCGTGTGTGAAACTCCATGCTACTCACACAGTCTGGAGTAGAAAATCATCTTTTACCTGGAAAAACGAGACTACAAATCCCATCGTGCATTGCAAAATGGACGGCGCGTGTGTGAAACTCCGCGCCTGCGTATCACTCACGGGACAAAAGGACAATCCCGACCGCTTTTATATAGAAGGATTTCTAGCAGGACTATCATTGAAGTCATAACCTTGTCCCTATTGAGCTTCTGCAAAGTAAAGAAAGAGACATTATACCTAATCAATAATAATAATTTTAACTTATTTTAACTTTAATTTATTTCAGTAGATTGAAAAACTAATATTAAGGAACCAGATCAAGTAAGTGACTATTAAAACAATCAAAAGCAGATTGAGAAGCACTGGAATATAGATCATCTTATGAAAGCTAAAAGAATAATCAGTTGCTGATGCATTCAGATACTTAAGGATAGATGAAAGCTGTTTGAAAATATACATCACATGGTCTTTTACTGGTTGGCATGGATGGGAAGTTGTTAGCCCTTGTGCATCACAGCTCTAACGAATTACCTTCCCACCCACTCACTGGTAGGTTATACAGGTCTAAGGGATTACTTTCATTACCACCCCACTCACTGGTAGGTTTACACAGTGTTCCAGCATCCTTGAGAATTTTCTAAGGGAACTTTCATTTCCTTCCACTCTCCAAATAGGATGGTACACTACACCCCCAAGTTAGATTAACTGCTGCTTAATACTAGTATAAGAAACATAAGAAATCTGAAAAATGAGAGGAGACCATTCAATTCATCAAGCCTGTTTGTTTAGCTAATAGCTAAGATGTGCCAGTATATCATCTAGGTTCTTCTTAAAGGTTGTCAAGGCTTTATTCTTCAACTACTTGTCTCCATAGTTTGTTCCAAATTCCCACTAAGCTTTGAATAAAAAATTGCCTTCTGGCTTCAGTCCCTTAATTTCCACTGATATCCTCGAGTACATGATTCATCCTTAAACTGAAAAAAATGTTGCTGTATATGCTTTATCAATTCCTTTGAGTGTTTTAAAGACCTGGATTAGGTCCTCATGCAGTCTCCTCTGTTCAAGACTAAGCAGCTTTAATTCTTTGAATCTGTCAGAGTACGATATGTCCTTAAGTCCTAGGATGCACTTGGTTGCACTCCTCTGCACAGCTTTAAGTTTCAAATGCTACTATTTCTAGTTATAGATGTAATTGAGGCCAGTTTTGAGATTCATGTACATTTGCAATAACATTTTGTAGGGGAGTAGAGAAATCACCACTATTTCAGCCACCTCACCCATGTCCACAGCAGTAACTTTGGAATACACAAAGGATCACAGTCAACAATGCAGTGGTTTCTATTGTTACATTAAACAACACTGCTACCAATGTGATAATTACCCAAAAGGCACTGTGCGACAATGCACTGCTGTTATTTTCTAGGGAGATTGTCTCTAAAACTTATTGTATACAATAGTGAAACTGTTTCGGTGTTGTATTTTCTTAATTAATGTATGATCTGTTGATATGAAGTCATCAATATGAATGAAGTTTGGAAAATAGTTTGAAAATAAAAAAAATTATAGAAATAGGCTAATCTTAGGCAGAATCCAACTGAGCACCCTCAATTTTCCATAGCAAGTAATAGAGCCAATGAATATTATGCTGCAGTTTTCAGCAGATAATTTCTTACAGCATTAACGTTTCATATAATACTTTATTTAAAATATATGGCTTAATAAAAATAAAGATGAGCTTATCCCTAAAATTTCCTATGGTTGCACGACTCAGTATGACATAAGTCATTATAACCATGCAGTCTTACATTAAGCTGTACAGTAGTTATATATCTACTATAGCCATGGTGGCTATATTGCTAGATGATTGTGTTTTTCTTTTCATATCTTCTAGAGTGATTTCAAACATCACAAAATTCAGGTAGAGCATAAAGATGTGTTTTATAAAAGGTTCCCTGACATGACCAAAAGGGGTGTGAGACCTCCTAAATACTCCACAAGCAAGCCTGAACCTTCAGAGACATCCCCAAAAGTCTACTACCACGGGCTTTGGCCTAAACAGGCCCATAAATGGGGCTTTAAAGTTGAAAAATAACTTTAAATGTCTCACACTATACAAAAGTGTTTGGACAGGAACTGTGCAACATCTGGCTAGAAGTGGCAATGCCAAAACAGTGTATCTTTATAATGAAAAATATTTGTAAAAAGGGAAGAGTACTGCCTAAAACGTCAATGCAAAGTGAACAAGTCACAATAAAGAATCTCTAAAACAGAAGTTAAAATATTAAGGAGCATGAAAATCAAAAGGAAAACAATAGTTACAATAAACTCATAAAACTCTCAATGATCTACTGCTGGGACCTTTTATTTGACTGCAATATAAAGCCAGAGGGAAGACTCAGCAGCAGTGATGTCACACACAAAACACAAGCAATGGCTAAACAATTAAACATATAGAACACAAAAAATAAATGAGAATCACATAAAACAGAAATGACGCAGAAATAACAGAAATGACACAGAAATAACAATACCAATAATAAAACAGAAAATACATACATGCCAGGAAAAAAAAAACATGGCTAAAACATAAGTTTTTTTTTTTTTATCACAAACTAAAGCTCTCTGAAAACCTATGTCAAAAATAGAAACATTCCTAATACACTAATAAAAAAGCATCCCATCTTGAAATTTTAATATGCTGGTGCTTTTGACAACAAATGAAGGTCAACTTGACTATATAAAGTTTCAGCCAGTAAATGTTTTTCAGTTTAATCCCTGGTAATCTGCCATGAGATGGTGTCACATCTGGTCTTGTGACCAGTGCTGCTGGAATATGTGCTGCTTCCTTAGACTCTGGATGGATGGATTGATATATCTTTGAAGGGACCTTACTGTGTGTGTTGAGGTCTCTGATTGACAGCAAGAACTAAGCAACTGACTGAGCTGGCAGTTCAATTAAGGTGAGTGAGAGAAGAAAGGAGGAGTGTTTTAACTGATAGATAGATAGATAGATAGATAGATACTTTATTAATCCCAAGGGGAAATTCACATAAACCAGCAGCAGTATACTGATACAAAGAAACAATATTAAATTAAATAGTAATAAAAATGAAAAATTGAAAAAAAAAAAAAATGTTAGCATTTACTCCCCCGGGTGGAATTGAAGAGTCGCATAGTGTGGGGGAGGAACAATCTCCTCAGTCTGTCAGTGGAGCAAGACAGTGACAGCAGTCTGTCGCTAAAGCTGCTCCTCTGTTTGTAGATGACACTGTTCAGTGGATGCAGTGGATTATTCATGATTGACAGGAGTTTGCTTAATGCCCGTCGCTCTGCCACAGATGTTAAACTGTCCAACTTTACTCCTACAATAGAGCCTGCCTTCTTAACAAGTTTATCCAGGCGTGAGGCATCTTTCATCTTTATGCTGCCACCCCAGCACACCACCGCGTAGAAGAGGGCACTCGCCACAACCGTCTGGTAGAACATCTGCAGCATCTTACTGCAGATGTTGAAGGATGCCAACCTTCTCAGAAAGTATAGTCTGCTCTGACCTTTCTTACATAGAGCATCAGTATTGGCAGTCCAGTCCAATTTGTCATCCAGCTGCACTCCCAGATATTTATAGGTCTGCACCCTCTGCACACAGTCACCTCCGATGATCACAGGGTCCATGAGGGGCCTGGGCCTCCTAAAATCCACCACCAGCTCCTTGGTTTTGCTGGTGTTAAGATGTAAGTGGTTTGAGTCGCACCATTTAACAAAGTCTTTGATTAGCTTCCTGTACTCCTCCTCCTGCCCACTCCTGATGCAGCCCACAATAGCAGTGTCATCAGCGAACTTTTGCACGTGACAGGACTCTGAGTCATATTGGAAGTCTGATGTATATAGATTGAACAGGACCGGAGAAAGTACAGTCCCCTGCGGCGCTCCTGTGTTGCTTAACACTTAACACACTGAACTGGATGAATTGAACTATTTCTCTGTGGAGCTTTCCAAAGATGAGAGCTACAGTTGCTCAGCACTTGTCAGATCCCTGTCAGCAGTGTCCATGTAGCAATGTAAACCTTCAGACCACCTTATTGCGGCTTTCTTCCAGCATGAATGACTGAGTGACTCCTAGCTGTAGTGTTCTAGTAACACTTCTTTGCATCATACTGAAATTATCACAGACGTAGCAACTTGAATGTAAACTGCATCTTCAATATGATTTATATTTTCATTAAAACTAGATTTTCTCCTTATCTTCTAAAGATGGATTTTTGTAATATATTGTCTTATAATATAGATATATACCATTGAAATTTTAAGGTTTTCATGTTCCAAAGAATTTATTTAACTTAGAGTTGATGGGAAAGACAGACCAACTTGAGCATCTGTTAGACTTTAAGCAACCTGAAAAATGAATTGACTTGTTTTTTTTAGATAATCAAGTGTGACAAGGAATATGCTCCAGACATTACAAAGGTTTGGGGAAGCCACCCCTATATTATATCCTGGCTGCAAAAGTTTGAAAATAATTGAACAGAGATGTTCCCAAGACTGAGTCCAAAACAGAACTGCCAGACTGGAGGTAAGATGGCGGCTTTCAAGGCCCGGAGAGGCAGTGACGTAATCGGGGTAGGAAGCGGAAGTGACACCATCAGAGATGCCGGAACCTGGAGGGATTTCCTGGGAACAGTATGCAAGAAACTAAGAAAGACAGTCAGCACACTCTGCCGCCCCCTGGTCTGATATGGTATTACCATTACTTAAGCCCTTTAGCTGCCTCCTACTCACACATGTATGACACAAGATACCCCTGATTCAGGTTCAGTCTTCCCAGACAGCAATTCAGGAAATGTAGGACCAAAATCAGCAACACCAATGCAAAACAACAGAAAAACAATGTAACATATAGAGGATCTAAAAAATCCAAAATTGGGTGATTGGTGCCCAGTTCACCTTTCTGTACCCAAAACAAGTACCCGACATTTAAAATATCTAATGATACTTATAATAATATGTTTCTCTTTGGCAACCATATAGTTTAAGGTTTGAGAATTTCAAACTCTATAAACCCAGGAGCCAGGGAATCCAATGTTGAAGCTAAATCTGAGTCTTTTGCCACTGATGGAGTCTCCAGTTTCTTGCAGCAAGTTGACACTAATATTCGATTCTTTAGAAATTTGAGGTATTCAAGAAGATTGCATACAAACATTGTAAACAAGGGGAACAATGAGGATGTCTGGACTTAATTGTATCTATCTCCTTTTCAAATTGATACATTGTCATCCACTGAGGGAACATACACATCCAGCAAAGAAATGTTGAGGCACCATCCAGGTCACCCCCTTTCATAACTAATAAGTCCCACGAAATAAACAGGCACTTGTTGGTGCAAACAACAGAAACAAAAAGGCAACAACACCAGGTAAGGTTTGGGTTTGAAGCATGGCTCTGTAGAGCAGTCACAATGTCAAGGTGGAGCTATGTCCCGGGGTCTGCTCTTCCTGGAATTAGATATCCCCTGCCAGGAGCATCTTGGTTTTAACATCAAAGGATTGGAATAGGTGGGATTAGTTGCCCTCTCTGGGAGGTTCCTCTGAGTCATGTCCTGCAGAGGTATTGCTCGTCTCTGACAAGCATGTGTTATAACATGTTTAAGTATAAATTCTTTTCTAAGGATTCATTCCCTTAACTGGTGAAATGACCCAGTGTTTATCTAAACACAAAATTTACAAGTTGTTGAAACCTTTTTTGGAAACAGGCTAATGGTACCCAACCTAACCTAAATGATGTGGACACCTTAGGTGGAATTAACATAATAGTAAAAGAATCATGGAGAATAAAATCAATAAACAAACAACTTGAAACACAAGGGTAGTTGAATCACATTCAGTTACTGTATGTTTACATGTAGGTGCTGAGGAAAAGGGGATCAAGACGCCTAAATAAGTAGATTTCATTTTGAAGCAGGAATTACACTTTCATTAAAAGATTAGCATAAATGAACAATGGCAGCCAGAAATATTGGAGGTTAACAGTTCTAGTACTCAATGAGAAAAGACATTTTGGTGATATTGTATGAAGAATAAAAAACCTGAATTAACGGATGATTGGAGTGACTGGCAAACATGTCACACACATTTAAAGAACCATTCGTCACTCCTGTTTTAAAGAGTTAAATTCCTTTGTGTATTTTTTTTTTTTGCTTTCAATGAATTGACAGACCAACAGGCCTTTAAGATTTATGGGCTGGAGGCCAAACTAATTCTGAGATTAACTCGATCAAGAAACATTACAACATGTGGTGTTTATGGAAAAATAATCAGCCATTCAAATGTTTAAACTTAGTTAGGAGATTTTCATTAAAAGTGCATTTATTTGTGGTTTCCCCCCAAATACAAACCTTTCCATAAATACACAGCACAAAAACACATTAAACTTAATATGATATGCAATGTCTTTTCTTTTTCAAACAGGCCTTCAACTTTTCATCATTTTTATCCGCTGTTCTATTATTTAAAAAATAAATAAATTCAGAGATTAATCCAAGAAAGAGGCGAATTCCTATCAAAAGATATTTATTTTATCTTTTCAACAGCATTTTGAGAGACATTTTCATATATTCAGAGCGAAAGTCTGAGAGAGTCACCTAATTCTAAAAGAGTGCAACATGAGAAAATAAACATAAAATAGGTCATTTTAAACTTGATGCTTTTTATAGTTTAGTTTACTTTCTGCACATCCATTTTCTTGTTCTGTAAATACAAAACAGGTAGATAGATCAAAATAGTAATGAAAGAACAATAATAAAAGTAACAATACTAAGGGAAACTCCATAATTTAAAATAATAGATGTTGTAAGCTTCATTTTTAAAATAAAATCATGGAAAAGTACTGAGTAGCTGACTCAAAAATAAAAAAAATAAAAACAAAACAGCTATGCAGCATAACTGTGTTCTGAGATGTGAATGTGAGTCCTGTAGTCAGACACATCTTACCTTTTCTGAATTCAAAAACAATGCTTGGCAGTTGCATCTACCGGCATAAAGTTCAAAAGTAAGAAAACACAGTCAATTCCAAACTCTACAAGTAAAGCAGGACTGCTTTGGATAGTTGTAATTCACCAATATGTAAACTCCAGGGGCCTCATGTATAAACAGTGCGTAAGCTCAGAAATGTTTCGTAAGAACGTTTCCACGTTCAAATCACGATATATAAAACCTAAACTTGGCGTAAAGCCACACACATTTCCATGGTAGCTCATTCCCTGTCTTACGCAAGTTCTCTGCTCGGTTTTGCAGATTGGCGGCACCCAGCGTCAAAGCAGTGCTACTGTTCCTGTGTGGTTACCCTTTCTTTCTTAGATGCACATTCCTGACGCAGCTTTATAAATACACTGAAACTAACTGCATATTGTTTATTAGTGTAATGCATCTGATTGTAATTAACCTGTAACAATATTAATGGTCCAGGGAATAGCCATAGTATTCCACATACCATAACTGCTTTATTGTTGTTACTCTCACTGCACCTTCTTTTTCTGCTTTCAGCTGCTCCCGTTAGGGGTTGCCACAGCGGATCATCTTTTTCCATATTACTCTCACTACACCACTCGGAGTATTTATATCACTGTATCTGAGTGGTGGATCACAGCAGCAGCTGATCGGAAAGAGAATTATCGGGATACAGCATCAAGCACACTCGGCCTCAGCCACGGCAAAACGCTTCAGAGTCTTTCCTGTACGGACCTCGCGGTTCAGAAACAGTTTCATCCCAAGAACTTTAAACAGTCAATCAGTCCATCAAGTGCTCCTTGTAAAACTGTTTGTACTTATAAGTACAATTACCCCTCTGTAAACTTACACGTCAGTTATAATACTGCACAACATGCACCACTTTATAAAGCATGTATTTACATATGATGACGATATCATTTTTAAAATGAAATGCAGCAAAATATGTTGATTATATTATACAGATAAAATTAACTTCATTTAAGTAATCTGTATCTATACTAATAAACGGCAAAGCCCTCACTGACTCACTGACTGACTGACTGACTGACTGACTGACTGACTCATCACTAATTCTCCAACTTCCCGTGTAGGTAGAAGGCTGAAATTTGGCAGGCTCATTCCTTACAGCTTCCTTACAAAAGTTGGGCAGGTTTCATTTCGAAATTCTACGCGTAATGGTCATAACTGGAAGTTGTTTTTCTCCATTTACTGTAATGGAGTTGAGCTGGAGGGGCGGAGTTTCGTATGACATCATCACGCCTCTCACGTAATCACGCATTACGTAGAAAGCCAGGAAGAGCTACAAAACGCGCTTTAGAAAACATGCATTATATAATTAAGAAGGCAGCGAAACAATTAGAAGCGAGCGACTGACATATAAAACCATATTCAGCGGCTCACGTGAACTGACGCAGTGCGCAGACAAAAAGTAACAGTTCCAAAGAGTGCTGAACAAAAACCGAATTACACTGCTACGCTCGAATAGATAAACCACACGCAGTGGCGCGATGGTAAAGCATTCGCCTGTAGCGCCCACGTCCGAGGTTCGATTCCCGAGAGGGGATGCACTAAGTATGTACGCGCGCTTCTCGATTTATTTTAACCTCGCATC
>JANRMT010062791.1:38942706-38978131 GCA_026402145.1 Polypterus bichir lapradei
TCCTGCATCTAGATTTTTCTGTGTAAGCACATTTCGGCTTTTGTGCTTACATCATGTTATAGAGGGAATTCTACGCACGGCGTTATGCATGAGGCCCCAGGGGTTGCTACTGAGTCCCCAAAACCAGGAACATGATTAAACCAGGGCTGATTTGTGTGTAAATGCATGTTTTTTATTCACAATACTTTATTTTTCAAAGTACACACCACAATCTCTAATACAAAATATCTCCTTCTACTTCGCCAGTTGATTTTTGTCCTTTGCCTCTCAAGTCTGACTCCCTCCTTAAAGCAAGACAGCTTTCTTTTATACTACACCCAGGAGTACTTCCGGAGCCATGGCTTTGTAAAATGGAAGTACCTCTGGCCTACACAGAGCCCTCCCAAACCAGGGAAGTGTACTCCTAACAACACCCCTTGACGGCATCCATGGATCTAAACAAAGTCACCCTTTTAATTACAAGTCTTGGGCAACCCTGCTACTGCCCAGACTGGGGCCAAATCAGAGGAGTACTGCCCCTTCTCATATTGGGAGATGAATTGTTCAGAATCTTCAAGTCCATCTATTATTCTTTTATCCCGACTGGGATAGGAATCAATAACCATGCCGGCTGGGATGCACCTCTTCTCATTTTGTCCTTCTAGCCGGGCAAGGATTCTTACAATACCTACAGCAAATGAAAAAAATGTTTTCTTCCAACTTGATCTATACAAGACTAAACACAGAAATGACTAAATATTTAGTCTTTCACAGGGTACACTAAAACTCACATATTAACGTTCACTTAAAAAAAAAAAAAATTAGGAGAAAATTGAAGTGCCCTAAAAAAACCTTCTGTAGTCTTGGGGGAAACTTGCAGACTGCCAACAGACCTTGCCCATTCCCTGGAATTCTCAAGTAGCAGCACTTATTGCTGTGCCACTGTGCCAACCAAGTCTATTAAAATTAAAAATATTATAAAACAAAAATATCTAATGTACACAGAAAAACATATGTAAAGAAAAATTTTGTAACACATTTACCTCAAATACAAAAACAGCTTTAAATACTTATAATAATTATACAGTACTTTTTCAAACTAATTAATCCTCACAGGGGAACTTTAAGGAATTTGCAAAGTCAAAAAATAGGACAAGAAAAATTAGATTGTGCAGCATGCATTATAATTGGATAACCTTTCAAGATTTTTGGATTATTTTAAGTAATGTGATTTTGTGGTATAAACTAAAAAAAATGTTTCTTTCCAGTCATCTTATTTGTAAATCTTATATAGTGAATAATATCAACATCCACCTATAAAGTTGCAGGGATGGGCATAATCACAATAAATATAAAAAGAATTCACCCCCTTGGAAATGTGTTCACATTTTATAATTACACTAACTGAATCCCAGTAGATTTAATATGATATTCTGACAGTGATCAAAAGAAAAGTACTCTTGAATGTGAAAGTGAGAATGGGTCTCTGCAAAGTGGTCAAAACTAATGAAAAATATAAAACACAAAATAATTGATTGCATATGTTTTCATCCCCCTCAAGTGACAACTTAGTAGATGCACCCTTGGCAGCCATCACAGCCTTCAGTCTGTGTGGTCAGGTCGCTGTGAGCTTTGCACATCTGGACACTGACATTTTTCCCCATTCTTGGGATTGCGAGTGAAAAAGCCTTTATCAAATCCAGCCTCAAATTCTCAGTTGGGTTGAGATCTGACCGGGCTACTCCAGGACATTAACATTCCTATTCCTTTTTCTTTATGCTTGGGGTCATTGTTCTGCTCAAAAACAAATCTCCGAAAACTGAGGTTTCTTGCAGACTGCATCAGGATTTCCCTGCATTCTACTGCATTCATTCTTCCCTCTACTCACAAAGCCTGTCATGGCTTGCTGTTGAGAAGCATCGCCACAGCACAATGCTGCTACTACCACACTTTACGGTGTGGGTTGTGTGTTTTTTATAATGTGTAATGCAAGATTATTATCTAAACTAAAATGAAGATGTAAACCAACAATAAAAAATATTTTCATAAACTGAATATCTCTGAAATGAATGATTATAACTGAATGTTAAACTAGGCAAAAATACTAACTGATATAAAATAGCTCAAAACCCTCAAAAAACACACAACTGGACTTATGAACTCACTAACCTGGTCTTCAGTGACTTCAAAATGAAACAAAATATATAAATAAATATTTCTTCTAAATATTTCCTCTTTGTTTTTTGAGGAAATGTTCCATCTGGTAGACTAGCTGATTGAATTTTTTATCTCCTATACCATAATCCCTAAGTTAACTCATCCACTGCAAGCTGTACACACAAAGCTGCTGTCAAGTTTATGTCTCTCCAGTGACAGAAGGTGGCTGTTGATACAGCATTTGCAGTAAAAGGGCAAGATGAATATGGGAGGTTGCAACATACATTTGTGAAGAAGAAATCAATTTATTGTGTGATAACACTGACAGTTCTTTAGTTCTTTAGAAACTGATAGTGACAGCTCTAGTTCTAAAGTTAGTGAAGCATACCAATTTTGCTTAACTGGTAAACTATGACACCATCCCGCAATGTGTGTGGTATCCCAAGAGTGCTTGGGGCAACATTTGAAGCTGCCACTGACCAGATCTACAGAGCTCAAGGCAGATGTATCAAATAGAGACAATCCCTTACAAAATGTCAGTCTGTTCATTAAGTGATGTTAGCAGTAATTGTGATTGAGCCAAACAGACGTGCATAGCAACTGATAAAGAAGCTTACTAAAACCAAATTACACATGTGGTGTGGTGTGATATCAGTTGGGAAAAACTACTAAATTTCTTTACAATTACTTATTTTTATATCACAGCATAATACAAAAGTCTGAGGTTGAAAAGTGCTGGTAAATAAAACCTTTACCTAATGGACAGAAAACCACAAGTAAAAAACATTTCAGTTTGTTTCATAGTTGTCTGCATTGTGTTAATAAGAACTTACCCATCATTTCGAACAGGAGGAATCCTAAATATCAAACCATTGAAAATAAAACCATTCTTTGACACGCTGATAGGGATATTCACTAGGTCTACAGGTTGGTCCAGATCTAATTATGCAATTTTCTTTACGCTATAACTTATTAAGTTTATTACATAGAGAATTCACAACTGAATGGAGGACAAGTGGGACATTACATGGAAAATCAGTGAATTACTTCAATGTAAGTCCATTTTCATTTATTACAAGATATTTCAAACAATTCTTTTGTCTTGCATTGTTTTCCTGCATTGCATTAAAAGTTGCATAATTAGATCTGGACCACCCTATACATACCTGAGTAGAATGTTGCTGTTGAAAAATCACTAATGCTTTAGAAAAGTCATGTGCCAATGAAGGGATACCAGCCTCATACAATGACATAGCTGACCGTCTTTACTAAACAACAAGGAAAAGTTTATTGGTAGCTTGGCAAAAGTGCCTAGAGTCTACAAACTGATATAAAACCTAACCTGCTAATAAGTTATTTTTTATGTGTATTTTATTTATTTTTATTTTTGTTTTTATGTTTTCTTAATTTTACATTCACAGCTGAAAACACCTGATATTCTGAAAATTGTTTGATATTAGAATAATTTCTTTAAATATTTTCCCTCCCTCCTTTAATTTTCTCTCTCTCTCTTTCAAAATACTGTATATAGCTGAGGGATCAAACTCTCTTTCTTTTTAACATCTGACTTGCCACATACTGTATATATACTGTATACAGTATATCAATCCATCCATCTTACAGGGTTGGGTTACAGGGTAGCTAGAGCCTAATCCCAGCAATAATTGCGTGCAAGGTAAGAACGATCCCTAGACAGTCCATTGCAGAGAGAACACACACATAAATACACCCACATACACACTCTGGTCACTTTAAACAGTAGTCCACCTAACTTGCATATCTTTGGACTGTGGGAGGAAACCAGGACACCAAAAGAAAACCCTTGTAAACACAGAGAGAAGACTGTGCGGGGAGCACTCAGGATACAAACCCCAGTCTTTTTACTGCAAGCTACCCATGCACCACCTTGCCACCCTACTGATTTACTCATTTGTTTGTATTCCACATACTCTCAGATGTTACTGTCATTTTGTTACTGTCTATACACCTGTTGTATGCTCTTGCTCTCTGCTCATTAACTGCATGCTGTTTTTTGCTGTTCAAGTCTCCTCTACTCCTAAACCTGTACACACTCTGAGTAATGAGAAAAGCGCTATATAAATGCAAAGAATTATTATTATTACATATTAGTTTTCCTTTGTTTTCCTCAGTATAGCTAGATGGGATCTGAACAATGGCTCAAGTTGGTTTTCATCAGCACATCTGTCAGAAACACAGCAGATACTATTTTCTGATTTTTCAAAGGTTTTTCTTCCCTGCAGGTGGCAAAATTCTTCATTCCATCAAACCCTGGCTAGTAATAAAGGAAAGCACAGAATCTTTATAAAATAAAATATTTGTTCTTCAAAAAAGGTATTCTAATCACAATGAATCTCTGTGGAGAACAAAGGCAATCAAAGTTGAGCAATGTCCCAATACAGAACCTAAACAGAGTGTACAAAAAAACAGTACAAGGGTCAAAATTCCAAAAATATACAAAAGGCACAAGCACATCAAAACACAAATAACTCACTGACCCCAAACACATTGACAAATAACTGTGGAAAACCCTCTGGATTTGTGGGGGGGGTGGGCAGTTCCTTAAAAATGATTGGCAGGTGGCCCCACCTCTTGGGGAGAATATATGGAACATAACAAAGGCAGCGTATGTACATAAACAAAATCCAAAATAAAGGATAATGGACATAATCAACATAAATGAAAAAATAAAAATAAACAAAAGAGACATACAACATGAATTTGAACAACAGCCAGGTGAGGAAGATTGGCTGAGACATGACAATGGGGAAGAATACTCCATAAAAAGAAGGTAAATCCTCTGGGAGCAGGCATTCTGTAGGTGGGTCATGTTAAGTGTCCAGTGTACTATAAAGGAAATTTCTGTTCTGCAGGCAATAAAAGACAATCCGCATATAAAGAGGGCACATTTCTGTGAGAACATGCTCTTGAACTTCCATGAGGTCACTGTTGGAGATGGAATAAATGCCAAGGTATATTCTGCTGTGGGGTTTGAACAGCTGGTGAAGGGATCATCAGGAATGCATTGTTCTTTCCTCCTGAATGGAAAGTCTGAGGCTTGCTGTCTCCTTCATCTCTCTATCCCTAGGCAAGCTGGCCGCAATACACCAAAAAGCCAGATTGGTGTTAATGTTACAGACACGGCGTTTGGTCGAGAACAGTCATGAGATGGATCACGAAGCCCCATGGGAAAAGCAATTACTGGAACCTTGACTCATGAAGCACCGCACCATGGGAAAAGACACAAAAGGAGTACTGATAAGTGATGCACCCTTAACTCTCACAGATAATAACCTGGGAATTAGAAATCTTTTTGTGAAATAAAAACTAAAGTAAAAATTAATTATGAAGAACAACTAAAACTAAAGTGAATTTCCAAGTCATAATGTTAATAATAATATATAAATAAAAACTAGTATAAAAAGGCAACAGTATAATAACCTTGGTACAGCCATGGTGTTTAATCTGATAGCCAAAAAGCACAATTTTGGTCTCATCAAACCACAGAACTTTCTTACTGCTGACTCGAGTCACATGTGTTTTGTAATTGGTGAAACACAGGCAGTTGTTGTTGCATGTATAGTCACTGCAGCTTGTAACTCCTTCAGAGTTCTCATAGGCCCCTTGGTGGCTTCTCTCACTAGTCAATCATTTGCACGATTACTCATTTTTGTTTGGACAACCTCCTCTAGGCAGATTTACAGCTGGTTTCTAATGAATATTATTGATTTTTAGTTAACATATATAATCATTTACAAATTATTACAGTATATACTTAAATGAAGTTGTAACAATGAACTATTAAAACATAAGGAAAAGGACTGAAGGTAACTAAAGGGTCAATTTGGCTTAAAATTTGAGCATGTGAGGTCTGCTTCATCTGAGAGAAACCACCAGCTTGATTTTCCAAGGTTAGAATGTGGTAAAGGAGTAACAAACACATCTCTAGAAAGTGAGAATAAATTGGTGGGAAAGCCCAAACACCTCTTCTATGAAGCATTGCCAAGATTAATAAAAGAATCTGCAGATCACCGCTATTTACAGGGTAACAGTCAGGTAAATGGGAGAGTCGAAAGGATTCAGAAAATACTGGTCGCCCTAGTTGATTGGATGAAATAATAATGTTATAAATATTAAGAGTCAGAAACCGTGATGTATTAGATGAGGTAATGGTAGTGGAAAAGCATAAATGCAAGTGAATTGTATTATTGATTGCTCATTCCATGACATTTGTGCATCTCTTTGTGGAAATAAAGACTTGTTCTGCATTTTCATCTGACTCAGAAAACAGAGAAAAGTGTTTTTTCCACAACAATGTTCATTGACTTTGATATTTTCTTGTATTCATCTACTAACATGTGCTTTTCACCTTTTTTGCAGAGTTACTTCGAATATCTTTGTCTTCATTATATAAATTAGACCGTGACTCACCACAAGCTGGACCTTCCAAATAAGGTGCATTAATACTACAATCACAAGACGGGAACTAATCCATCACAGGGTCAGACGTGTTCATAAGGGGTCAGTTAACCTAATACTAATTTATTCTATTGTGTGTATAATGCTACCATTACACTAGAGAGTCAAGATGTGCTTGAACAACCTTCTCCAAAAGGTCGGTCCTGCACCTCCTCTCTAGTCAAGCACTTTTCCTTCAGATCTTTTTTATTTTATCCCACCAACTCCACTTTGGCCTCCCTCACTTTCTCTACCCCTGTACTTCCACATCCATCATTCTTTTGCCCACAAATTCATTGTCTCTCTCCATCACATGTCCATACCACTTCAACCTACTTTCCTGTATCCCTCTCAATTTTGTTGTACCTCTTACTGTTTCATTTATAATTCTGTCCTTTTTTGTAACTCCACATATCCATCCATCCAACTTCTTCTCCTGAGCTCCCTTTATTGCCCATGGCTCAGCTCCATACATCATTTATGGTCTTACACACTGTCTTAAAAACAATCAGCAGTGAGTAGTGAAGAGTTATGTCAACGAAAAAATCAATACTGTCCAGACATGATATTAACATAAACTTAGCTAAACAGTAAACTGGAATAAAGTTATCAACTGTCCAAAATTGTTTTAGGATACTTTAGATGTATAGAAAAATTCAATAAGAATTACTTTAATGTCTTTTTTGTATAAATATACCCCCAGTGTTGGGGAGTAACGAAATACATGTAACGGCGTTACGTAATTAAATTACAAAATAAATGTAACGGTAATACATTACAGTTACTGTATAAAAATGTGTAATTCAATTACAGTTACTTGTGTAATTTTTCAGAATTACAATTTAAGTTACATATTAAAAATGTCAGCAAAGCCTTTATAAAATATGAAATAATATTTTTTTGCCTGTTTCGCACGTTTTCATTAGGCCTATAAACATCGTCCTTTTCCATTCCGCCCCCTCCCACAGACAATAATTATTTCTGATAGGCTCTCCTATCACGTCTATAATTGCAGCGCCAGCGCCAGCGCCATCACCTCAGTCTGATAGCAGATGCCTGGGCATGTTGTGATCTGAGTTTCAAACTACTACTAGCAATGTCTAATAAAACTGCATTTCACAGCTGGAAATTTAGAAAACATTTCAGATATGTCGCGGAAAAGGGCATAAATCTAACTGTGCAATGTAATGCTTGTTTGCCGGCTATCAAGATGTTGTCCACATCGAAAACCTCAATGTCCAACCTCAGGAAACATCTAGAGGTAAGTGCTGCTTGTAAGAGCAAACGGAAAGTTTTTTTTTAGCAATGAAGCCTTCACATTGTCACACAGTCACAGACGCCACGCCACTTTTCACAGCCACACGCTTTTAATGTGCCCAAATGCAGATGTAGCCTATGGCTATTTTAGCTCCCTATTTCGGTTCACTTTAAGCTAGCTACTCTAGATAGCTAGCTAAGGAGGTTGTTGAGCCATATTACGCACTTTCCCTCCCATTTTGTCAGTTTTGATATTAGCGTGCCTGACTTGCTATATGTAATTTAAAATGTGCCTGGAATGGTAGATTTTAACAAAGACTACGCATTGTCCAAGTTTTACATGTATTGTCTTGAATGCAAGCGATCGGCTACTTCAGCATTTGTGATTGAAAAATAGACTGTAAAATGTTTTGTCTAGTAAAAAGTAACATGTTTTTTGTAAAGTGTAAACACAATAGTGGTGCACCATAGTCAATGTCTACCCCATAATTTAGTTTTAATTAATAATAACCACCATTTAATGCTACTACTACTACTACTACTACTACTACTATTCTTCTTCTTCATCTTCTTCTTCTTCTTCTTATTATTATTATTATAGCATTAATATTAATGCTATACATAATTAATAATTGTAATAATGTTGTAATAATTCATAGCATTAGTATTAATGTTACGCGTTGTTACACTATTTTCACCCAATTTGGATCTAGTCTTTCACAATGTAAGAAAATAACATGTCATGTTTTGTAATCAAGTGGAAGACAAGATTTTAATTATGTAATGCATCTTTAATTAAATATGTATTTGTTATTTTCAGAGGAGACATCCAAGTATTCTTCTGACTCAAGATACACCATGTCAGTCTGATGATCTGCCAAGCACTTCTACCCAAGAATCTTCTCAACCTCCTATGAAGCAAGCAAGGATAGTGACAGCAGGGTTCAGCGTGTCACAGGAACGTGTGAACAAGTTGGTGTTTGATTTTGTCGTTGAAGATGTACAGTGCTTTTCAGTAGTGGAGCAACCATCATTCCGGAAGCTTGTTGAGGGTCTTGGTGGTGGGAAAAAAACAATGTGTAGAAAGACTCTAATGCAGCGGATTGATAGGGAGTTTGCAATTATGAAGGACTCTGTTATCTCCAAGCTTATTGATGTGGACACTGTCTGCACAACAGCAGATATTTGGTCAGCACAAAACCGTAGTTTCTTTGGTGTGACATGTCATTGGATTGATAAGGACACGCTAGAGAGGCATTCTGCAGCTTTGGCCTGCACCCGCCTGAAAGGTCGACACACCTACGAAGCGGTTGCAACAAAACTAAACAAAATTCATGCAGAATATAAGATTCAAACTAAAGTCAGATGCACTGTTACTGACAACGGAAGCAACTTTGTAAAGGCATTCCGTGAATTTGGTGTTAGTGAAGAGGAGACAGATGATCACAGTGATGGTGTGACATTTTCTGATGTCAGTAGTCTTCTTCAGGAAGAGGAAGATGAGCAGTTTTTTCTTCCACAACACCAGCGGTGTGCAGCTCATACTCTTAATCTAATTGCCACAAATGAGGTTCACAAAGCAGGAGAGAACGGTCCATCGCGTAAGCTATACCGAAGTGCAATGGCAAAGTGCTCATCTATCTGGAACAAATCACATAGATCTTCATTGGCTGCTGAGGCAATTCAGGATATAGCCAAAATGCAGTTAACTGTTCCATCAGTCACAAGATGGAATTCAGAATTCAGGGCCATTTCAAAAGTTGTAGGGCTCTCAGAAGACCAGTTGAGGGACATCTGTGATAAGCTCGATTCTCCAATGTTTCACCCGCAAGAGGCAGCATTCCTAAAAGAATACACTGAGGTTTTGCAGCCTTTAGCCCTTGCCATTGATATTCTCCAGGGCGAGAACAAATGTTACTTAGGATTTGTCATCCCTACTTTGTTGAGCCTCAAGACAAAGTTGTCTGAAAAGCTTCCTCATGTTATTTACACTGTGCACATCATCACCACCATTACTGAAGCTATAGAAGAAAGGTTTGGTTCAGTGTTAGCCAGTCATGAAGCACAGATGGCAACCACAACTCTGCCAAAGTTTCGTCTATGTTGGATCACCCCCGAAAAGAGAGATGACATGAGAAGAATGCTTCTGCAGAAAGCTGTTGATCTTGAACAACAACAAAGCCCAGTTTCATTAAGAGAAGACGACAACAGAAGATCAGATGATTCAGATGATTTTTTTGTTTTTGAAAATGGCAAAGACGTAGCATATGACAGCACAGCCCACAGTGAGGTGAGGAAGTACTTGGAGGACACAGACACCACCATGAAATCTCTGCAGGCATTTCCAATAATCAAGAAGCTTTTCATTAAATACAACACTACCCTTCCCTCCAGTGCTCCTGTGGAGCGTCTGTTCAGTCAAGGAGGCAAAGTTTTGACTCCCACTAGAAATAGAATGACTGATAATCACATGGAAGAGGTCTTGCTCCTACGCTACAATAGACAGCTTTATCCTGATTTTGTCCATAGTGACTAATGAAGGACATACCTTTACCACCTGATTTTGATTAGCTTAAATGCAGAATTTGTTGGCTATGTTTTTTTTGAAGTGTCCAAGCATAAGTATTCTGATTTACAGTATCAGCAATGATTTATTTTACAGTTTTTACACTTTTATTTAAGTTTTTATTATAGACAAAAAGCTAACAAAGACACATTCCAAAAGAGTTAAGAGCTGCTTATTAAAGTACTGCTTATTGTTTCTTATTTTAATTTTCATTGTAGACAAAAAGCTAACAGAGACACATTCCAAAAGAGCTGCTTATTAAAGTAGTTTCTGATACCTACAATGTTAAAAAGAAATCAAAATGTGTGATTTAAAAAAAATGTTTAACAGTAAAATGTATCTTGAAGTCTGACCTTGTGGTGGTTATTATAGTGTCTTTATGAAAGTTCTGATGTTACTTTGTGTATTAAAAGAGGATCAAAAGTGTTTAACTATTTTAAATAAGAAATTCGGTGTGAATTATCCCATAACTCTGTTGTTTGATGTCCCCCAAGTGCTGTCAGCTGGAAAAAGAATTTAAAAAATTGATACAACATACTGTACAACATAGACTGTAATAGTCTGGCAACTAAAAATAAGTGGATGTGGCACAATAATTAACTTTCAGATTATTTTTTCTCTGCTTCATTGATGTAAGAGATATTGGTCCATTATTCGGTCTATGCTGCATCAAAGATTTTTTTTCTTCCTATATACAGGCAGCATTCAGTCACCTTGAACAACAGGGCTATGGACTGATTCACACTTGATTTCACCATAAAGATTATTACTGTCAGGTTTGAAATTGAAAATGGATACATACAAGCAGGCTACGGGTACAGAATACCCATCCAAAAATTGGAAAAGTAATCAAAAAGTAATTAAAAGTAATTAGTTACGTTACTCAGAACAAGTAATTAAAATAGTTACACTACTATTACATTTTGAACAGGGTAACTTGTAACTGTAACGAATTACATTTTTAAAGTAACCTTCCCAACACTGTATACCCCTGCATCTATAATGTACTGTATATACCATGATGCTATATTTTTCCATTATAAATTTGTAAATTTCTGCACTCTAAAAAACATTCCAGGATTACTATGATTTTATTAAATTTGCTGAACTTGTGCTCCTCTACCTTTAACAAATCATCTGCTAGAAGACATCCACAAATATTTAATCCAGTTTAATGCTTTGTTATCAGGTAGCTTTCACAGCCCCTATCTGTTATCGCTTTTACCTAGTTCAGGCTTCTCAACTATAGCTATTTCCCTAATTACATCATGTATATATATTTTATGTTTACTGGATCCACTAATAGATCAATGTTTCCTTTATTTTGTTGTATGCCTGTTTTAGGAGTGAATTTGCTGCCTGTTTTTTCTTTTCTTAAACAGGATCTTTGTCCCTTCATTACTGTTCGCTGGGATAGACATGGGAAGGACTACAGTAAAATTTTATAGTTTTTATAGCAGCCAAGAAGGTATTATTTATATTACACAGTGTTGCCAACCACAGCTTAAGGGCATAGAGTTAGAGATTCCGTGAATGAATCAGTATTATTCACTTGAGCTGATGATCCTGTAACAAGCAGATTTATTTTCTTAATTTTCAGCTGTAGGGATTTAGCAAACATTTATAAACTGACTTTATTAAAGCAAACAGAGTTAGTGTAGTGTCCGCAGAAAAAAAACACTTAACTCTGAGATGAAGCAAGAACTGCTCCAATGCCAGGAGGAGAAATATAGTGGGAAAGAAAACTTGGTTTTGACATGTTTGATGAACCTGGAGAACTGAAAAGAGACATGAAACTGAAAGAGAAGAATTATGGGCAATGTTCATATCCCATTCCACCATCCCCACAACCAGACAGAGTGTGCCAAAGGTTAGCATTTGGAATCAATGTTAGGTATCAAGGTGGAGAGAGTGATGTTTCTAATCAGAGAAGAAGCTTTCTTGAAGACAGAGCAAATTAAATGAGATTATTTAGAAGATGTCGTTCTGACAGAAGAATTCCACAGTGAGAAAGGAAAGTTTGAAAGATTTAAGGTAAAAGGTGAAATTCAATAATGTGACACGAGGAGACCTGCCTAAGGGAAGCAACTGGAAACCAAAGGCCATGCTTCTGGTCTTGAGGAGGGAAAGGCAAAGGGAGACATGTCAAGACAGATGTCAATTAGAGGGTATTATGCCAGGAGGCCTGCTCAGATTTTCCATTTTGTGAACGCCCTTATATCATTTCCAGTTAGTATAAAATGTAGATACTAATCACATGGCTTGTCTGTTGTAAAAATGCTTTCATTTTCTTCAAACGTTTTAGTCAATGTGTCAGCTGCCAGGTTTAAGCATTTATGGTTACAGTAATACTTTTATTGAAGTAGAAAAACTGAAGATGCCTTGTTCCAAATAATGGAATTAAAAAGTCAGTTCTCATCAAAACCAGTCACTCTAGGAGTTTTCCATCTAACATTACACATGAATTGCTGTGCTGTATTTTGTTTCTACTAGACATTTTCTAAAAGATTCCAGGTTCAGACTGGTAATCATTTACAGAGTTAATGGAAGTGTGGTGTGCTTGTTCAAAATGACTTGTGAGAATGCACTTACAAAATATTCAAAACTTTAAGGATTAAAATTCCTCATATGGACATAAAAAGATCCTTGACAGTACAGTTCAACACAGCTGAAATTTATTAATTAGACAGATAGCTCTGTCTTGTCATTTAAATGTCAAGCTATATTACTTATTCTGTATCTTTATTTCTGAACCCTGCATTTTAATATTATTACATTGCATTATTTTATCATACTCTGTTGGCAGACACATTTAAATAATGTTATAAATCAAAATAGAAAAAATGCCAAATATATCAATGTTGTTACACCACATTATTAAGAAGATCAAATCTAAGGTAAGCAATTTTTTTTCTGGCCAGTGACAAAGATACCAAAAAGATTCCCTGGAATTTCTTTCCAGCCCATTCAGTATTGCAGGGGTCTGGAGCCTACGCAAGGCATGAAACAGCCCTGAATGCCCCCTCATGCACACCCACAATCACATTCAGTTTATCTGATAAACAATTCTTTGGGAATGTGGGAGGTAACTGTGAGGGACAGTGAGATGAATCGTGTTGCTGTCGTTGTCGAAGAATTCCAGACACTCGACAAACAGATTCAGAATGTCTAGACGAAGGTACCTTAGAGACTTGAAGGCTCGGCTGCTGGATAAACCATCCTCGACATCTGAAGTCGACGTAACATCAACTCCACCTCGTGCCGCTCAATTCCAAGGACAGGTAAGCTTCACTCCCGCGCCTCGTAGGAGCGACGACGCCACCACTGATGAAGAACTCGGCGTGTTTCAGCTATGCAGGCGGGGGTTCAAGGCTAGAACACCTCCATCGGCACAGGCGAGCATCTCAATCCAGAACCGGTTCGACCCTCTCCGCATCCCCAGTTTGCCTTCAACCCCGGGTGATGTAATCGTGGTAGGTGATTCGATTGATCGACTCAATATCACATGCCCTAATCGAAAATATTTTGTTTCTTGTTTTACCGGTGCTCAAGTCCGAGATGTGATGAGATGTGCGCCGACCATCTACGAGAAGCACAAGAGGGCAGTTGGATCCATTATTTTACACGCCGGTGTAAATGACATAAGGCACCGACAGTCGGAGGTTCTCAAGGCTGACTTCTCAGCACTAATTAAAGACACAAAGGAGAGGACCCCATCGGCAAAAATCTTCATCTCGGGTCCACTACGTCTCGTCAGACGAACAAATGAATACTACAGTCGTCTGCTGGGATTAAACAACTGCCTGAAAGGCTTCTGCTAGACTCAAGACATCGGGTTCATCGAAAATTGGGACCTCTTCTGGGAAAGGCTGCGTTTCTTCAAGTGGGATGGCCTGCATCTGAATAGATTCGGCACCCGGGTCCTCTCCGAAAACATTGCTAAGGTAATTCGTCTATCTTGACTGTCTATTTCTACTTCCGTAATGCTACTACTTTGCAAGGACATAATGGCTTAACAAAGTCTTCCGTAAAAGTGCACAACATTAATAATCTAATAACCAATTTTAATGCACGTAAAAAATCTAGGCAGTGCGGCATAAACACCAATAATTTAATTGCAATTACTACTTTAGATCAACAATGCATTAAAACTATAAAAACAGATTGTAGATTACATAAAAAATACACACAGAGTGGCGTTAACAAAAATAACTTAGTTTCTGTTCCAAATACCAATAACGCGCATAGAATTCAGCTCTGCCCCTCCGAAACATTAAATATGGCATTATTAAATGTTAGAGCTTTAACTAACAAGACGTTTTTTATAAACGATCTTATTAGTGATAGAAACATTGATTTTATTGCAAGTGAAACGTGGCTTAACTCAGATGGCACGGCTATTTTAATCGAATCTGCGCCTCCAGATTACAGTTTTACTCATGCAGACCGCCAGGGAAAAAACGGGGCAGCTTGGCGAACACTTACTCGAGCCGGTTAAAGTGTAAAGATGTTAGTTTTGGTAAATTTAAGTCCTTTCAGTATCTCGCCGTTGTTATTCATGGAGATTCTCACATTCTATTATTATCCGTTTATAGACCTCCTAAATTTAATGCGTCTTTCTTTGAGGAATTCTCAGACTTAATGTCAATTTTAATTACGAACTATGACACACTCTTAATTGTCAGCGACTTTAACTTTCATATTGATAATCAGTGTGACCTAAAAGTAAAAGAATTCATGAACCTCCTGGACTCTTTTGATTTGAGACAGCTCGTTAATCAACCTACACATAAAACAGGTCATACGTTAGACTTAGTAATTACCAAAGGACTAAAAGTTGATGTGAATCAGATCATTGATATTGGTCTATCAGATAATTTTCTTCTACTATTTAATATAGAAATAATGATAGAAAGTATTCATGAGAAGCATATTGTTAAAAAACGCTTCTTTGACTCATCGGCAGCTTTAAAACTTACAAACATTCTAAGCAATCAGTCAGCTTATAGTGCCAACTATAATAGCGAGGATAATGTAAATAGTAAGGTGGAAAACTTTAATTCTAAAGTAAGAGCTGCTGTTGACATGGTTGCACCTGAAAAGACAGTTAAAAAATCTTCTAGCATTGTTATTCCATGGAAGACCCAAAGAGTGTCTGATTTAAAAAGAACATGTCATAGAGCTGAGCGTAAATGGAGGAAAACTAAACTAACTATCCATTATGAGATATTGAAGGTTAAAATAACAGAATACAATAACACAGTCTTGAGAGGCACTGCTATTTCTCTAAGATTATAAATAACAATGCTAGTAATCCCAGAGTCTTATTTTCTACAATTGATCGTCTGTTAAACCCAGGTAACACAAAGGAATGCCCCCAAAATACTTCCAGTGAAACCTGTGAGAACATTGCTGTATTTATCAATCAAAAAATTAATGATATTAGAAATAACATAGTACATCTCCCCAACACTGTGGAACTTCCTAAACCCCAGTACTCCGTTATAAACAAATTAAATTCTTTCACCAGGATAGATTTACCTGATTTACATAGAATAATCTCTCAACTGAAACCCTCCACCTGCATCCTTGACCCAATACCAACAATGTTTTTCAAGGAAGTATCAGGCGTGCTAATTGATAATATTCTTGACATAGTAAATTCGTCATTAAATATGGGGTCTTCCCAGACTGTCTTAAGACTGCTGTAGTTAAACCCCTACTCAAGAAAAATAATCTTTACCCCTTTGTTTTTTAAAATTTTAGACCCATCTCTAACCTGCCCTTCTTAAGTAAAATTCTAGAGAAGGCAGTCATCTTGCATTTAAATGACCACCTCAATAAACATGCTATTCTTGATAAATTTCAGTCAGGTTTTAGAACAAATCACAGCAGAGAAACTGAACTCGTTAAAGTAGTAAATGACTTGCGGGTAAATGAAGACAGAGGCCATTTATTTGTCCTCATCCGCCTAGATCTGAGTGCCACATTTGACACCATTGATCACAATATTCTTAGAAATCGCCTTAGTCAATCGGTGGACCTCTCTGGCAGTGTCTTAAATTTATTTGAATCCTACCTGGCAGGGAGAAAATTCTTTGTTAGTTGTGGTAATCACAACTCAAAGACACATGATATTCTATATGGTGTTCCACAAGGCTCTATCCTGGGTCCGCTGCTCTTCTCAATCTACATGCTTCCGTTAGGTCAGATTATCTCAGGTTTCAATGTGAGCTACCACAGCTATGCTGATGACACACAGCTATACTTATCAATAGCACCTGATGACCCCAACTCTCTCGATTCACCAACACAATGTCTTACTGGTATTTCTGAATGGATGAATAGTAATATTCAGTGAAATTTTAGTGATTGGCAATAATAGATTCAATGAGGTTATCAGAAATAAACTTGATGCATTAGGATTAAAAGTTAAAACGGAAGTAAAAAACTTAGGGGTAACTGTTGACTGTAACCTGAATTTTAAATCGCATATTCATCAGACCACTAGGACAGCATTTTTTCACTTAAGAAACATAGCAAAAGTTAGACCTCTTATATCATTGAAAGATGCTGATAAATTAATTCACGCTTTTGTTTTCAGTCGACTAGATTACTGTAACGCACTCCTCTCAGGACTACCCAAAAAAGACATAAATCATTTGCAACGAGTGCAGAATGCAGCTGCTAGAATCCTAACTAGGAAAAGAAAATCCGAACACATTTCTCCAGTTTTGATGTCACTACACTGGTTGCCTGTGTCATTCAGGATTGACTTTAAAATTCTGTTTATGGTTTATAAAGCCTTAAATAATCTCGCCCCATCTTATATATCGGAATGTCTGACACGTTATATTCCAAATTGTAACCTCAGATCCTCAAATGAGTGTCTCCTTATAATTCCAAAAGCTAAACTTAAAAGAAGTGGTGAGGCAGCCTTCTGCTGTTATGCACCTAAAATCTGGAATAGCCTGCCAATAGGAATTCGCCAGGCTAATACAGTAGAGCACTTTAAAAAACTGCTGAAAACACATTACTTTAACATGGCCTTCTCATAAATTCACTTTAACTTTAATCCGATACTCTGTATGTTCAATTCATCATAATAACTATTCATGGTGGCTCTAAAATCCATACTGACCCCTACTCTCTCTTCTGTTTCTTTTTCTGGTTTCTTTGTGGTGGTGGCATGTGCCACCACCACCAACTCAAAGCATCATGATGCTCCAACATTGATGGACTAAAAGCCAGAAGTCTACGTGACCATCATCATGAAGTCCTTCCGTGAGAACCCTAAATATAAAGAGGACTGTTTCATTTATGTTAGGTAGATTGCCCAGAGGGGACTGGGCGGTCTTATGGTCTGGAATCCCTGCAGATTTTATTTTTTTTTTTTCTCCAGCCATCTGGAGTTTTTTTTTTTTGTTTTTTCTGTCCACCCTGGCCATCGGACCTTACTCTTATTCTATGTTAATTAATGTTGACTTATTTTATTTTCTTACTGTGTCTTTTATTTTTCTATTCTTCATTTTGTAAAGCACTTTGAGCTACATTTTGTTGTATGAAAATGTGCTATATAAATAAATGTTGTTGTTGTTGTAACTGGGTATGTGGTATAGTAGGTCTGAGGCTTAAAGATAGGTGGCTAATTTTAAGTAAATAATAATTCCACAGGAAGGTGCAGATGGCATTTGAGCACAGGTGTGCGTGAGATCTTTTCACTCCACTCTGTGGTTAATTGAGTTGCTGACTGATCGCACTGCATACATGTGCAGAGGTGGGTGATTGCACCTGTGCCCAATTAAACTACAGGGATTATAAGGAACTTGCATGGGTGTAGGAGCGATCACGATTATCATCGATATAGAAAAGGGAGAGTACAGAAGACGGAGACTCTTGGATACAGACAGACAGTCAGACAAACAGAGAGAGCAAGCCATGCTGAAGGGAACAGAGGCAGGCAGTAAGGAATAGCTTCAGGATCCGCCATGGTGTAAGCTAAGGAGACATCAGCGTGTAGAAGATAGCATTGTGAGCTCGTGTGTTTGAGGGAATAGGAACTGTCTTTGATTTATAACTTCATTTTTAATGGAATATTTATTCAATGTATTTTACCCTCCACAATCACTTCAATTTGTTATGAAATTATTTATTACAAATGGAACACTGCAGATTTTGGGCATTATTTGTTTTGAAGTATTCTAATAATAGCACCATTGCACTTTTTTTTTACCAGTCCCTTCCTCTATGTCTGTATCCTCCTCTGCCCAGCTCACCATCGATGGTGGTGAGTTCAAAAGGCTCCTGGACACGACAGGAGCATGGAGCCAACCTGCACCATCACAGGATATCCAGACGAAAACACATGCTGAAACAGGGAAAACCTGCAATTACAATAGAACATTGAATCTGTGAAGATCTTTGCTAATCACTACACTTCCATGCAACTCCTTAGTTGTCTTTATATAGTCTTTATTTGTATCTCTCTGCATCAGACTAATTTTAAATTAAAACATTTCTTTTCATAACAAGATGATACTTGGCTATCCTTGCTTTCAAATATTTGAATAACCTGTTGAATACATGATAGTTAGGTGTTAGATTACTGTACAAAATTCATGCTTTCAACTATTTTGTTATGAATTGATTTATAAATTCTTTTAAAGCTACTAAGTGGGGAGTGCGGAAGTTTATATCATGGTAAGTGTTAAATGCTTGACTTGTAGGGCATTAACTTGCTTTTTGCAAGTGTAAGTACATTTGAATATCTACAGTACATTCCATATTAAGAGATGCCCCATTGACTGCATCATTCACATTATTTAAATCAGTGCTTCAGAGCCATAATTCTAGAATAACACTCATATTTTTTATAATCTGGAGAGACGGTTCTCACTGCATTTTCCTTAATCTAGCAATTGAGATGCAACGTTTTTCTACTCTCTGTTTTCCTAGTGCCCCACATTAGTGCTTTGCTTCACCTCCAGTTTGTTCAACTTATCACTCCATGTCTTGTAGTAGAACCTCAAGCAAATGAATGGTAGACATTAGTATACCCACTAACAGACTGAAAGTCCAACTTTTATTGCAGTGCTTTTGAAGGGTATGAGGGGCCAAACAGACCATAAATCATATATTTCTGTGTGATTTTCACTATTGGTTTATAAGTATTTACTATCAGTTTTCATGCATACTTTATTGTTTTGAAAACATACAATACTGGTTTCATTCACATAAACTATATTGGTACATGTCTGAATATTATCGGTTTGTGTATGATGTGACAGATAGGGGACGCTATCACTCCCTTGAACCCTTGTCCAAGACGCCAGACACCAGATAAAAGTCCAAATAGTTGACTTTTTATTAATCAACAGTGCACAAAGCACCCTCCTCTCCACAATACTCATAAACTACTATCAAATATAGAATAATAAACTCTCCACCACTCCCAGACGTGTTGCCACCCTTCCACCCAGCTCAGCTCGCTGTCTGGGAGTTCCTAGAGTCCTTTTATAGTCCCTGAACCGGAAGTGTTTCCAATCCCCCAGTCCATGTGATCTCCTATCACTTCCGGGTCAGATAAAACGTCCTTTTCTTCATCCCAGAAACATATATGGTTTGTGACTCACATATGACCGATGAGTTGTACAAATTTCTTTAATGTTAGGTCAACATATTTAGACATGTTAACCATTATTTCTTCTTCAAGTGTCTGTTATCCTTCTGCTTTTTAGTGTCCATATACAGTAGAATATTTCTTATTTTCCCTTTGCTATTTTAATGGCCTTAACGTTACAATTTAAAATAGCCTTTTTAATGTCAGCAATGCTCATTTAATTTCCGTGGCCAATATACCATTAACAGTCTGCATCTGTAGGTTCTGCTAGTTTGACACATAATGCATAAAATAGGGTGTAATTAAAAATAAATATTAAGCTCCCCCTTAAATACATTTTCTTTGCACCTATAAAGTAGGAAAAAAGAATAACTGAGCTTAGTTTAGTCTTATATGCTATTTCATTGACTTCCGATTCCTGACCGCATCACTTAACCAAATTTCTATGCTACAAAGTATCCTGAGTCCTGAAAGTGAGATAAAATGTCTACAAAAATGAGTCCTATTTCAGAGCATAACAAGAAAATTGCAAAGCAAAATGAGATTAAGGAAGCGTCTCTTAAACTGCACACATGTGATAATACATGCCTGCTTACACCTTGGCATGACCTTAACAATTGGGTCTCTTGTAGTTTTTGGTATGAGACTGATGAAGCCAGGACACAGACCCAATTTTAAAAATTGAAAAAACAGTGTGACAGTGTGACAGACCCGTCACAACCCTACAGTGTATTTCCAATCATAACCTTTAACAAAATAAAATATTTTCTATTGGTTTCATCCTATTTGGTGACTGGAACTACAGGGCTAATTTAGCTGAAGCTGTTGTAGCAAACAATGAGTTAGAAGAAACGTTGAGCTGTCTTGTAAAAGGATGTGTGCTACACTGCTCAGCTGTTCTGGGTGACTAGGCAAAGTAATTGCTCTTTCACTCAAAATATACTCAGCTTACAGGAGACATATAGTAAACTGTAGACCCTTAGTTTAACGCTTTTTCAGAATTCTCATTCAATCCTACCATACTGGCCAAACAGCACAGTACAAAACAACAGCTGTTACTCTTTTAAAAAAGACTATATCTTGTTTGAAGAAGCAATAATTTGTCAATAATAATGTATAATATACAAACCCGATTCCCAAAAATTTTGGATGCTGTGTAAAATGTAAATAAAAACAGAATGCAATGATTAGCAAATCTCATACACCCATATTTTATTCACAAAAGAACATAGAAAACATATCAAATGTTTAATGTAAGACATTTTACTATTCCATGAAAAATATGAGCTAATTTTCAATTTGATGGCAGCCAACACGTCAAAAAAGTTGAGACGGGGCAACAAAAGGCTGGAAAAATAAGTAGCACTAAAATGGCCGTATTGCAACTAATTCAGTTAATTAACAACAGATCACTAACATGATTTGGTATAAAAAGAGCATCTTAGAGTCTCAAAGAAGTAAAGATGGGAAAAGGTTCACCAATCTGCAAAAAACTACATCTACAAATTGTGGAACAATCTCCCTCAACATAAAATTCCAAAGACTGAATATCTCATCATCTGTAGTACAGTACATAAGTTCATCAAAAGTTTCTGAGATTCATGGAAATCACTCCATGGGCTCAGGAACACTTCTAGAAATCAGTGTCTATGAACACAGTTCGCCGTGCCATTAACAAATGCTGGTTAAAGCTCTATCATGCAAAGAAGAAGCCATGTGTGAACATGATCCAGAAACGCCACCGTCTTCTCTGGGCAAAAGCTCATTTAAAATGGAGGGAGGCAAAGTGGAAAACTGTTCTGTCATCAGACAAATTGACATTGACATGGACATTCAAAACCTTAATTTAAAAGTTTGCTTCTCTGATGGTATGGGGGTGCATTAGTGCCTGTGGAATTGGCAGCTTGCACATCTAGAAAGGCACCATCAATGCTGAAAGATATATACAGGTTTTAGAGCAACATATGCTCCCATCCAGATGAAGCCATTTTCAAGGAAGGCCTTGCATATTTCAGGAAGACAACGCTAAACCACATACTGCATCTATTACAACAGCATGGTCCTCATAGTAGAAGAGTCATGGTGCTCCACAGGCCTGCCTGCAGTCCAGACCTTTCACCAACTGAAAACATTTAGCGCATCTTGTAACAAAAAATATGACAAAGAACACCCAGGGCTGTTGAGCAGCTAGAATACTATATTAGACAAGAATGGGACAACATTCCTTTCCCAAAAGTCCAGCAACTAGTCTCCTTAGTTCCCAGACGTTTACAGACTATTTTTAAAAGAAGAGGGAATACTGCACAGTGGTAAACATGGCCAACTTTTTTGAGACATGCTGCTGCCATCAAATTCAAAATGACCTTTTTCTTTTCTTAAAATGATAGATTTTCTCAGTTTAAGCATTTGATATGTTTTTTTATGTTCTATTGTGAATAAAATATGGGTTTATGAGATTTGCAAACCATTGCATTCTGTTTTTATTTACATTTGTGTCCCAACTTTTTTGGAATTGAGGTTGTGTATTGTCTGATATGTCTGGTTTTACCAGTTTTACTCTTACAGCACTTCACCATTCATATCTTAACAGTTGTACCAACTTCTTTGTATTACAGAATGTACCTGGTGTGACCAAATGAGCCCCTGTACTAGCAGATCGGGTTGTGGAGGTTTTCAAGTTGTCCAAAGTCTGATGAAAACTAGACTTTATGTGGCAATGAAACAGATTGCTGTGCTGTTTATATTTTTCTTATCAAACTGAGCCACACATATTGAATTGTATTATTTTTTGTCTTCCTATTAGCCATTTTGATGAAAACCCCCAAATAATCTTGACCCCATTCAATGTGGGCATATGTTTCAGACCGCGATTACTTTTTTATTATATGATTTAAAATTTCAGATTTTCTGGTTAGATAAAGTCTGTGAATGGCAGAAGACTGAATTCCAGGCTTTCTAATGTTACACTGAACCTATATTTGAATGGAATGCTTACTCCATATTAACTTTGTATTTCCTTAACCAGTATTTTGAGGTTTCTTTTACAGGTTTGTGCAGATTAAAGCATAGTGGTTAGCAGTGCTCTCTCCAAGCTCCAGGCACATGGGTTTGATTCTTGGCCTGGTGTGCATGGACTTCTGTCGGTGTCCAAATGGATATTTTTCAAATACCTCACCTTGATCTTGCATCTCAAACACATACATGAAGTTAGCCGCAAGCTCTTAACTGGCCCTGACTTAGTGCCCTGCAATGGACTAGCACTTGGTCTCGAGACGGTTTCTGCCTTAACTTTGATGGTTCTGTGATTCTTTAATGGAAAAGATGGTTTCAAAAATGAGTGAAGAGATATTTTAATATATGATTTTTAGAGTGCTGTAACGTTGTGGGAAGTGTATAGTTCAAAAAATTAAAATTTTCATTTTATAATTATTAAAAAAGTGGACACATTTGGATTCTCAAATATTATCTTAATTTCTTAGTGTGTACCTATTTTTTCTGGGTTGAAAAAACATATGTGCAATAACACCTTAAAAGTAAACATGGCAAAATTAACATTATCATATTTTAAAACAATAATAGCAGAAAACAAAAATAATGAAATAAACTCCTATTAATCTCTCCAACTATTCTAGATTAGTAAAATTTTAAGTCGAATCTGGGGCTGTGTTAGGGGTTCCAGCTATCCAGTCATGTTCTGAACCCATTCTATCCAATTCAGGTGGGGATCTGGAGCCTTTCCCAGCAACACCTGGTGCAATGCGAGAAGCAGACCCTCAACAGGGGTGTCAATCCATAGCAATAAAAGAATGTTATTTACAAAAAAAAATCTAAAAAAGGTTTTTAGGCAGTTTCTCAACCGACCTATCATTTCAAATTATCTTCATAAGTTTGTAGCCATGAAAGAGCAGATGTTCGCAAATCACATAGCAGGACTCTGCCCAGAAACAAGAACATGAATATGGTAGATTAAAAAATAAAGTGAATCAACATCAGACATTGGAGCTTATACTTGACATTTGCAAAGGTGCTACCATAACTATAGCTGGTAAAGTAAACAAAATCAGGGATTGCACATGAAGTGACATTTGTTTTACTTTTGGAAAATATTCAAATGCTGAATCATTGACCACATTAGAAGTGTGAGTGCAAATAAACAAATTATCTATTTTAGGGCTAATACACACCATGTGCTTTACAGCAACTGTTTTCTATTGGATTTCACAGCAAAAAGTTAAGAAACAAATAAAAACAAATAAATAAATAATGGACTAATTGACAATAAAAGCAATAGATTGGGTTTATTAACATGAGTGAGCTGGTACATGAAAACCACATTTTCCCCCAAACTACTCAGACCCATTAACGATAACCTGTTTCAAATTTTTATTTACAGGCACTTATTTCTAAAGATAAAGCCAGAATCAACTTGTCTAGCAAATGGTTTTTGTTTGCCAGAGAATTTTTTTATTTAAACTAGCCGCATTGTAAAATGGACAAGAGGGTGAGTTTAAATTACAAAAAGATGACATTCCCACATCCCCCAAATAATACTGTATTAAGGTATAGGAATGGAGATTCCAAAAATGAAACCTCAGCTATAAAAGGTGGGTTCCCTCATTGCGAGGAAAAACTAAACCTTTGTCTTTACACAGATATTTATCTACATGCTCTTTGTGGTGCTAGAAAAAGTTGAAGACTGTGTGCCACCAGGTGCCCTGTCATGAGTATGTGGTTCAAAGGCTACTGTTGTATATAATTTGGTCCCCATGTGTGAAGAAAGATACATTCACATACTTGACATTAAGTCAAGTTCATTCAATGTGGGCGCTGGACTCTGTTAAGGTCACATCTTACCTCCATCCTTGTTATTGCTTGGATGGAACATCAAAGTAAAGTCAAGTCTTAGAGAACACTGTTTGGGAAGCTCTTGGCCCCATCAGGCTGTGATGTTTGACTCACTCTGGAGCTGTATGACGTACTTGGAATGAGAATTAACATCTCCAAATCCTCTGTCAAGGTTCTCCCTAGAAAAGTGTAGTTAGTTCCCTAACGGTAATATGTGAGCTGCTACTCCAAGTGGAGAACTTCAAATATCTAAGCTTCTTTGTCCATTAGTGAGAGTAGAATTGATGATAACGTTAACCAAATAGTTGGTGGAGGTTTGCAAATGTTTTACTGGACCATGGTCAAAAAGAAGCACCAAAAAATGGAATTCTAAAAGAAAGAATATTAATAAAAAAAAGAAAAATGAGAAGAGAAAATGCAAAGTGAAATGCCAAATTCCCTTAAGAAATGATAAAAATATGAAGAAAAAAATATCACAATAATAAATTGAGACTAAAGAGCAAAGCAAAAGAAAAAACGTCAGGTAATGCCATTGCTCTGCAGCAATGATTAGCTAAAGGTTATATAACCTTTTATTGCTGAAACCAAAATTGATTACAGCAGCAGAAGGCTGTTATTTAATCAGAAGTTTCATCCCATTACTAACATTAAGCCTAATTATATAATTAACAAAATACCACTCAAAAACAATTAAACTAACAATAGCTGATTTATAACATTAAAACAAGTAACAATGAAACAATGTAGAGATACCACATAAAAAAAATAAATACAAAAGGTGCAATTTAAAAACACTTTTTTTATATATATATTTGTAACTCTTGTCTGTAAAAACTCGCTACTGATAAAATTTAAAACAGTATCCATTGTTTTTGTGGATTCAGCATTATCTCTGCAGTTTTTGCCACTAGTCACATAAATAGCGGTGCTATTACATTGTAAAATGTCCTGATGCTGACATTACATTGTTCATTCTGCTTAAAGAAAAGTAAATATCTTATAAGTAAAAAGTAAGTTCTCTTACTGACCCTCAGAAACCATGTGGACAGTGAGAAATGAGACAAATGGTGTTCAGCTTTCTCATCCCTAACTTCAAGAAAATTAAAAGATAGGACTTGTAGTATTATTATTATTATTAATATTAAGTTAAGTAATATTGTGGCTTACTTTTTTTTCCACAAAAAACATAACCTGAGGTCAAGGTATCCAGGTTGTACCATGACAGGGACAGACACGTGATGTTTTAAAAGAATGGTGGGATATGTTATGTTTGAAGACATGTACAATGCTGTAAACATGCATAATGGGAATACTTTGAGAATATTATGAAGGATGTGCACATTTTTGGTCTAATCAAGTGGAACAAAGTGTAAAATTTAAATGTTTCATTAAAAATAGTTATTTATTAAACACAAATACACCAAACAGAGAATAGTAAGGAGCAAATACACAGAACATGAAATAAGCATGACTTTCCCCACTGGGTCTCGCTGTCAGGTGAGGACATACCCATATGAGGCCAGTTTAAGTCACACAGGTTTAATTTTGTATTAGGTCATAATGGCTGGGTCTGTGTGTATGCGACTTGACAACCAATGAGTGCTCAGCTGGAAGTGTGAGGCAACATAAGTAATAAGGAACACAGGTGTTTGGGACCTGACAAACAACAAAGAGGCTCCTGTATGGCTTGTTTTAACATACCACAACACACTGGAACAAAAGAAGAAGGGCAGAAACAGTGGCTAAACTTGCAGTACCTATTGAGCCTTTGCATGGACACTTACTCCATCAGGCAGCACAATATTGCTGTCAGGAAAAATGGGTGATCTTGTGATTCTTTGTAAATATGAAACTGTGCTGGAAAGTCTTCATTTGTTCATCTAATTTGACATACAGTTTCATGCAGTTGTGTAGTCTGACATCTTCTGGCAAAGAAAAATCTTCAATCCCCTCTGATTGGAAATCAAGTAAGGTGACATTGGCTTTACCCACTTATCTCTAAACATTTCACTTTCTCAATCCATCTCTCCAACTTCTTGCCAGTGTAAACTTTTGCCAGTGGAGTATCTTTCCTAATTCACTTCATGTTTCTTAGATGAAGGGTTCACTGTCAGGGATCATCTGTTAATTCCCACCCTGGGGCTCTTAACAAATCCAACAAAAGCCACCCTGAGACTAGCTAATAAAACCAAAAACTACTTTCAACTTATTTGAATTTCTCAGGGACATTTTTCCAGAGCTTCTTTTGGCAGCCCTGCTAATCCGGCACTCCTAAGCCTCAATTTTTAAAAGACCTTGGATTATCCCTGGCTGCATGCTATTCATTATATGGCACATTGTCACATCTGCTGTCACACAGAAGTTTGAGGGAGTTCTTCTGTGCTTGTGCTTGTTCTTCCATAACCTTCTCTTAATATCTGTACCTACAGATTAAACACTTCCAGGGCACCCTTTCAAGAAAAATGTCACATGTCATCTTGGCAGCTGACTACTTACAGCAGCCCTTGGAGAAGCCATTCGGACACTGGTGTGAATTCCTTTTTCTGTAGTACATTTTCTGTCAGACACATGCTTTCTTGTGTGTGAACAACATGCCCATTATGCCCCTACTGCTCTAGCAACCATGAATCAATTAGATGAAGAGGAAGAAGAGGACACTGCAGTGCTTCACATGGGGGGGATGGGGGGGGAACCTCTTCAACCACCACCAGCAGCCATTTCAACTAGGCCCCCTTTAACAGTTATATTGATTTAAGTGCACTATAAACTCTTTCAAGTATAGTCAGAATGTTCAATATTTGTAAGTGCTGCAAGGTCAGAAATCATTAGTTTCTCTGCCTGTTCATTTTCTGGGATTTGGTCTTTATCTTCACATACTTGAGTGGAGTCAGATGCTGCGCACACAGTATCAAGAGCATTGGAAGAACCAACACTTTACCAAACCCCACTCCATCAACAAGTCACACTAATGCACACATCCACACTCTCTCATGTTTGGCCAATTTAGGGTTTCTTACTAACAAAGTAACCAGAGAAGAAGTAGAAGGCCTATATAGACACAACATAACACACAGAACATGCCTAAGCAATGAAGAGAACCAGGTACTAAGACCTTTGTGGTAGTTGTGATAACTACTGTGATAATCCTCTGCTTACCCCAGTTAGACTGTAATAGTATTAAAAATAAAATATCACGAACAGCTCATGCAAAATAGCTTCTTAAAATATAACCACTAATCTGTCAGTTTCTATCTACTGCTGGGTCATGGTAGGTTTTCATCTTCTGGAGCAGGCCAAGAGACTTTTTAAAAATTTCTAAACTAAAGCAGGAAAATAAGAAAAGTGTAGGAGGACAGGATGCAATATATTAATGTAAGAATGATTTAAACCTTAGCAAGAAGAAATTGTGATACACATATTACAATGCATAAAGAACTGCCTTGTGACTTCCATTTTTGAACACTACAACATCTCATTTCAGTCAAGAACTTTTTCTAATTGGGATCTTACACACAGTATGAAAATGAGTTATTTTGTCCACACCGCGGTGTCAGAAGCAGCTCACTCACTCCAGACATTATTCACCTATCAGTATTTGCAGCAGTTCACCTTTTGTCCTCCAGAATACAGACAGATACTCAAGTACTCTGCCCTCACTTCTCAGAATAATACATTGTTAGACATGTCAGGCGAATGAAATGTAAGTTGTCTGTGCCAGATTTTATTATACAGACCCTGGGGGCAAAAAAAAAAGAAAAAAAAAATCAAAATGAGGGTGTGTACTTAATTATAACACAGGCTGGGTTCTCCATCGAATGTTTACCCACAGTCAGCTGGAAATTCCTGCTCATAAAGTGAAAACTGAATGTTGATCTTTATTAAATGGTGTCACTGTTTGCCTGAACACAGGCTCATCTCTCTCTTTTTACGCTGTTTTTATACTGTTCGAGTCTCCAAAAGCCTTTGTTTTCAGCAGCAACTTTTGCTCATTGAACTCTTTAAATGGTCCAAGATAATCAAATATTTAGCATTCACACCCCAAAGTTCAGATTACTTCATATTGCTTAAGGACACATTACGAGCTTTTTGTAATTTTGTTTTTTCATAAATCTCAATACCGAAACACTTTTCATGAACTGTTCAGTGCAGCAACCTGTAGGGATTAAATGATCTGACATTTAGAGCGCAGGAACATTAAGCAATTTGCTCAGGGTTAGCCATGGAATTAGTGATGGAATTCAAACCTGGGGGGAGGTTGATTTCACTTTTAACTCTTTTGTTACCAGTCTTCACCACCTTTCAGGTACCTCAGAACATATCAGTGCTATAGTCACTTCATGGGATGCACGGGTTGACTGAAAGTGCACATAAATCTAGTTTTGATGATTACTTACCTCACACTGCGTGATTCTTTACATGTATAAGAATACAGTATAGTGTACTCAGACCCCTTAATTGTTCACAGTTTATTATGTTGCAGCCTCATATTAAAATAATTTATATTCAGTCTTTTCCTACATCAAACAACAATTATAACCCCAGAATGTCAAAGCAAAAGTGGGATTTAAAATTTTTTGGAAATTTATTCAAAATAAAAAGCTGAAATAATACATTGACTCAAGTATTCAGACCTCTTTGTATGACACATGAATTGTGTCCATTCTATTGATTGTTTGGAGTACACCTGTGGTCAAAATATCTGACTGGACTTGAAAGGCACACACCTGTCTATACAAAGTCCCAGAGTTCACAGTGTCTATCAGAGCAAAAACAAGTCATGATATTGAAGGAACTGCCAGTAGATCTTAGAGAGAGGATTGTTTCAAGGCACAGATCTGCTGAAGGCATCACAATAAATATCTGCAGCATTGTGGGTTCCCAAGAGCAAAGTTGCCTTCATAATTCTTAAATAGAAGATGTCTACAACAACCACAGCTCTTCCTAGAGTTGGCTACCCCGCCAAACTGAGTGATCATGGGAGAAGGTCAATAGTAGAAAGGTGACCAAGAAACCAATGACCACTATGGTTGAGCTGCAGAAAACCAGTGTGGCAATGGAAGAAATCTCCAGAAGGATAATCATCACTGCAACATTTCGCTTATCTGGACTTTATGACAGAGTGGACAGATAATACCACGTGGATGCTCACATGGAGTTTGCAAAAAGGCAAAAGAGTCTAAGACTATGTTAAACAAGATTCTCTGGACTGATAAAACCAAATCTGTCTAGGCACTGCTCATCACTTGTGCAATACCATTCCAAAGGTGTAAAATTTTGATGGTCGCATCATGCTGTGGGATTGTTTTTCTGCAGTAGGGACTGTAAAACTAGACAGGGTTTAAGGAAAGCTGAATAGAGCAAAGCACAGAGATATCCTTAATGAAAACCTGCTCCCGAGCACTTTGGACCTCAGACTGGGCCAAAGTTTCACCGTTCAACATCACAATGACTTCACTCACAAAGGTAAGATAACATATCAGTGACTTAGGGACAACTCTGAGAACATCCTTGAGCTCCCCAGCCAGAGCTTGCACTTGAACGCAATGTTGAACGACATGTGTGGAGAGACCTGAAAATACAGTAGCTGTCCACTGACAGCCTCCATCCAAAGTGACAAAGTTTGAGAAGAGCGGTAGAAACCCCCCCAAATCCAGGTGTGCAGAGCTTGTCACGTCATAACCCAAGAAGACTCCAGGCTGTAATCGCTGCCAAAGGTGCATCAACTAAGCACAGAGTAAAGGGTCTAAATACTTGTGTCAATGTATTATTTCACTGTTTCATTTTTAATACACTTTTAAAAATTTCTAAAATCCTGTTATCACTTTCTCATTCTGGGGTACCGTTCTTTATGTAAGAAAAAAAATAATAATTTAAATGAGTTTAGCAGAAGGCTGCAATATCTAAAACGTGAAGAGTGAAGGGATCTGAACATTTTCTGAATCAACCGTACACATCAAAGACAGTGACAATAAAAATTAATTATTTTCTGTGAAGTTGACCATAAGATCCTAATATATTTTAAGACAGCAACGCAGCTTTAAAGTGTACATTTACAGAATGTAAAATTACTTCAAATCAGCCAATCCTTGCAGAAATTGATGAAGAAACATGACATTGTTTAAAAATAATCCTACAACTAGCAAGTATAAATACCTCAGCAAAAGACTTTAATGAGAAAGAAGGATAATTATGCAAAGTGTTAGCAGGAGCTTTTTTCTGATGGTTAAGAGCAAAAGTTAAACAAGATTCAACTGGAACATTTAATTGCCACAGGTGCAGACTCCTATTTTTTCCGGTTGATGCTGCTAAGTTGAGGATCACAAAGGTTGCTGTGGCAACTTTTGGCAAACTAATATATGAATTCAGATTTATTAGTGTGCTTGTAGTGCAAGATGGAAATGTTTCAGACAAACATACAGTATGTTTGTGCAATGATCCTGTATCACCAACAAGATTAATAACAGAGACCCCCTGTCCCACATTTATACAGGCTTTAGGCATTTAAAATGTGTAGAAAATATGAAGGCAATGTAATAAAGAATTACATAAAATTCTCAGCCCTGCCTAGGATCATTGCACTCACATTTATGAGCTGTTGCTTATTCCCTGGTTTAACTTCCCAAAGTTGCATATAAAGCTATGTGTAAGAAACTAACGTACAGTACAGTTATATAAAACGTCAGCTAAACATGTCTCCGTAGACCCTCGGGGAAAAAGGATTTGTATTCTTTTTTGGAATTCCTGGAGCGAGTAGTCACAGAGAAAATCTTCTGGGCAGTCCTTCATATGCTTCCACTTGTCAACTCATGTTGGCACCAACAACTGTAAAATATAGTGGGTATTATGAAAGTAAAATGAACTCGACATTTTACCTGATTAAAGAGCAGAAGTATATAAATATAGATTTTAAGTACTCTATAACATATCAAATAAATCTATACCTCGTGTAGCTGAAAGGGGTGCAGTAGAAAAGCAAATTCTTATTCTTAAATGAAAACACCAAAGTAATATGTAATAAATAAAAAATAAAATACTATATTACAGTGTGTTGTAACTAAATGAACATGTTATCTTGTATAAGTGATTGAAAAGTAAATGTGTTCAACTCAGTGCACTGCCAAGATGACATTTGTAGTAGCAATGTAGTGTTGTGAAAAACAACACGGCCACCCTTCAAAAACACACAAAATGGCAGTGCCCACAAAATAAAATCATAATACATTAAAACAATATGGAACCATAACCAAAATAAAGGCAAAATATAATAACATGTAAAATGAAAATAAAAGTGCAACATGACTGCAGAAATGGGAAGTATGATTATCAAAACCCTAAGTCATCATTTTTTTATTTCTGGTGCCACATGCGAGTGGCAGCCATTCCAGCAGCTCCGTGTATGACTTTATCTTTTTACCTTTTTTTCTCTATTTTTCTCTATTTCACTGATCACTTCTACCACTTTCTTTTATGTGGAATCGCTCCCTGGATACTTTTTACTATTTTTACTACTTGACATGGATTTTTACACTCCGAGACTCGCCTATTCAAGTAGTCAACTTAAAGCACTGAGAAGAAATGCTCATGCCGGTGTGGTTCCCTATTTACCTGACGAGATAAGAAGACGATATTGGGGCAGCCGAGCCAGCGTAAAGATAAAAGATAAGATAAAAGCCAAGCAGCTTGAGAGAAAATGGCGTTATAAACCGTTGGTGCCTTCTGTGATCCTGGGAAATGTGAACTCACTACCAAATCAGATCGACGAACTGGCTGTGCTGGTGAAAAATGTCAGAACCTACAGAGAATGCAGCTTGCTGTGTTTTAGTGAAACGTGGCTAACAACTACCATCCCAGATGCTAACGTGAAGCTACCCGGGTTTAGCACAGTTAGAGCGGACACAGACACAAATACCAGCGGGAAGAAGAAAGGAGGAGGACTCGCTCTCTATGTCAATATAAAGTGGTGCAACTCAGGACATGTAAACGTTAAAATCTCCAATTGCTGCAGGGACATCGAACTGTTGGCCGTAAGTCTGCGTCCCTATTACTTGCCCAGAGAGTTTGGACACGTGATTGTTGTTATTGTTTACATCCCCCCTCAAGCGAACGCGGAGATAGCGAGTGATGTCATCCATTCCACAGTTGCTAAGTTACAAACTCAGCACCCTGAGGCACTTGTGCTAATCTCTGGAGACTTTAACCATGTAACGCTGGATAAAACATTACCTGCCTTCTTCCAGTATGTGGACTGTAACACCCGGGGACCTACTGTATGCAAACGTTAAGACGCATACAGCGCCACCCCGCTGCCTGCGCTTGGGAAAGCAGATCATAACTTGGTTCTGCTTCAGCCTCACTACAAACCAAGAGTGAGGCCGCTACCTACAACCACACGCTCATTCAGGAAGTGGTCCCCTGAGGCAGAGTAGGCTCTGAGAGACTGCTTTGGAACTACAGACTGGGATATACTGCTGGGGTCACAAAGTGAGAACATTGAAGAGGCTGTTGACTGCACAACTGATTACATCAACTTCTGTATGGACATTGTAGTTCCAGTAACAACAGTACGCTGCTATACTAACAACAAGCCATGGATTACAAGTGACATTAAAGGCCTTTTGAACCAGAAGAAAAGGGCTTTTAAAGACGGTGATCAGCATGAGCTCAAGTGCGTGCAGAAGGAACTCTGAGTCCAGCTCAGGGCGGCGAAAGAGCAGTACAGGAGAAAGTTGGAGCAGAAGTTGCAGAATAACAGCATGAAGGAAGCGTGGGATGGGATGAAGATCATTACTGGTTGCAGCTCGAAGTGGGTTGCCACCATCGAGACAGACGTGGAGAGAGCAAACCAAATGAACAACTTCTTTAATAGGTTTGATCACCCTAACCCACTCTCACCTCAGAGTACTGCATACTCCAACCATTCTTCTGTTGATACCAGCATAGTAGAGACATCCCCACCCACAATTACAACAGCGCAGGTGAGCAGAGAGCTGAGGAGACTTTGTTCCAGCAAAGCAGCGGGTCCAGATGGAGTATTGCCACGACTGCTGAAGGCCTGTGCATTGGAACTGGGGAGTCCTCTACAGCGCATCTTCAACCTGAGCCTGGAACAGGGGAGAGTCCCAAGGCTTTGGAAAACATCTTGTATCACCCCAGTCCCAAAGGTATCACATCCTAGTGAGCTGAATAACTTCCAGCCTGTTGCTCTGACATCACATGTGATGAAGACCATGGAGCGGCTGCTGCTTCACCACCTGAGGCCACAGGTCCGCCACGCCCTCTACCCTCTGCAGTTCGCATACCAGGAGAAGGTGGGAGCGGAGGATGCCATCATCTATATGCTACACCGATCCCTCTCCCATTTGGACAGAGGCAGTGGTGCTATAAGAATTATGTTTTTGGACTTCTCTAGCGCCTTCAACACCATCCAACCTCTGCTCCTTAGGGACAAGCTGACTGAGATGGGAGTAGACTCACACCTGGTGGCATGGATCGTGGACTATCTTACAGACAGACCTCAATATGTGCGTCTTGGGAACTACAGGTCTGACATTGTGGTCAGCAACACAGGAGCGCCACAGGGGACTGTATTTTCTCCGGTCCTGTTCAGTCTATATACATCAGACTTCCAATACGACTTGGAGTCCTGCCACGTACAAAAGTTCGCTGATGACACTGCTATTGTTGGTTGCATCAGGAGTGGGCAGGAGGAGGAGTACAGGAAGCTAATCAAAGACTTTGTTAAATGGTGCGACTCAAACCACTTACACCTGAACACCAGCAAGACCAAGGAGCTGGTGGTGGATTTTAGGAGGCCCAGGCCCTTCATGGATCCCGTGATCATCAGAGGAGACTGTGTGCAGAGGGTGCAGACCTATAAATACCTGGGAGTGCAGCTGAAGACAAATTGGACTGGACTGCCAATACTGATGCTCTATGTAAGAAAGGTCAGAGCCGACTATACTTTCTTAGAAGGTTGGCGTCCTTCAAAATCTGTAATAAGATGCTGCAGATGTTCTACCAGACGGTTGTGGCGAGTGCCCTGTTCTACGCTGTGGTGTGCTGGGGAGGCAGCATAAAGATGAAGGATGCCTCACGCCTGGACAAACTTGTTAAGAAGGCAAGCTTTATTGTAGGAGTAAAGTTGGACAGTTTAACATCTGTAGCAGAGCAACGGGCATTAAGCAAACTCCTGTCAATAATGAAGAATCCACTGCATCCACTAAACAGTGTCATCTCCAGGCAGAGGAGTAGCTTCAGTGGCAGACTTTTATCACTGTCTTGCTCCACTGACAGACTGAGGAGATCATTCCTCCCCCACACTATGCGACTCTTCAATTCCACCCAGGGGAGTAAATGCTAACATTACTCAAAGTTATTGTCTGCTTTTAAATGCATTTTTATTACTATTTAATTTAATATTGTTTTTGTATCAGTATACTGCTGCTGGATTATGTGAATTTCCCCTTGGGATTAATAAAGTATCTATCTATCTATCTATCTATCTATCTATCTATCTATCTATCTAT
>JANRMT010062791.1:38978141-38989245 GCA_026402145.1 Polypterus bichir lapradei
CTATCTATCTATCTATCTATCTATCTATCTATCTATCTATCTATCTAGAACACAACCACCACTTATCATCTCTTAAAGATATTAAGACTTTGTAAGGGTATGCATAAATTCAAACAACTCTAAACAGCTTCAATTTTAAGTAATAATAACAATAGTAGTAATAATAATAATATAAAGCACTGAAAACCTAGTTTGACCTCTAGTGTCAACGTCACTTTGGAGTCTATATGTTCATCCAATGTCTGTTTGTTTCCTTCTCTAAGTTTGTTTTTAACCTGGCACTGCTTAATGATTGGTTTTTGTTCATTGATGACACTAAACTAACTCTATATAAGCAACATGGTGTATATTTATGTTTTTTAAGTTTGCCCTTGCAATCTGTTCATTGGTGGTCCACATCTTGCACCCAGTTCTTTAAGCATTACTTTATTTTATAGCTTGCAAGGCTACTTTATGTTTGTTACTTTCTTCAGAGGCATTTGCACATTTAATTTTAAGATCTAATGACTTTTATTATTGCCTCAGAAACAGCAACTTGTGTAGTCACACTTATAGGTAACTAGCAGAATACCCGCGCTTCGCAGCGGAGAAGTAGTGTGTTAAAGAAGGTATGAAAAAGATATATATATATACACATACATACAAACATACACACAGGTATATATATGTGTATATATATGTATGTGTCTATATGTGTGTGTATAGCTTTGGTCACTGAGTGCAAGGGAAAAATAATAAAATATAGTCTATTAGTTATTAAACAGTAAAACATTAACGTTTTAAGAAGTAAAGGTACATTGAGCACTACTCAAGTGGTTGCGGGTAAACTACATTTTAAAAGACGGTATAACAGAACAGGTAAGTAGTACTAACAGCAGCTAAAATGTATATAGATCATCTCTCGGTAGTTGATCCCTTTTGAAAGGCGCTACACGACGACTGTGGTATAGAAATTACATTTTCTATGTGAACGTTCAAATTTCTGCCTCTGGTAATGTGCCTTACCGGTATTGCCAGTAATTAAAGAAAAATTGTTTTGTGTCCTCTGCAGTGTTAAGAGAGAAAGGCTTTGGTTTGGGATAAAATGAAAAAAGGTGTAAAGAAAGGAAAGTTGCATTTTTCTTGTATATAGTATTTAGAGATGTGTTCGGTGACGTTATGATCGCCTTTTGGGGACAGTCGCGGTGGGTCTTGTGTAGACTGGTGAGACGTCTCTGCCATTAATCGGCTGTGATGGCACTGTCAGTCCTTCACTCGTGTGCGTGTCTTCATAATCCGAGCTGAGGACCTCATAATCGTATACGTGCAAAAGAAAGTGTGAATCGCCTTAATATTATTTTGCCGTGGTGTAGAAAAGGGGTCCCGTGTTTGCACTTGTTTGGGCTATAGCTCAGGGGGAGGATGAAAAAAATTAAAAGTGCTCACTTTGATTTAAGGCAGAAGCGTGCCGGCTGCTCGACTTTTGCTGGGAAGGAGACCCCAGTTTTTTTACACACATTCCACAAATGAGACACACGGGTTTACCGGCAATGTCAGTAAACATATACTCAGCCTCCCATCGGTTTTTAAAGGCTCTATGTTCAGAATCACCTTTTCTCTTTGGCATCGTGTGGGCTAGCTTGGCAATAACTTGTAGCATCATAAGCTAGACTTGATTAACGTGGTAAGTGTTTGGCAAGGCAGCTGAAGCGCTGGATTATGGGATCTGTAGTTTATTGTGTTACTAGCGCTTCATATCCCCGGGCCATTAATAACAATAATACAGTATATAAAATGATCTCGCGGGCCGGATATAATTACACGCCGGGCCGGATGTGGCCCGTGGGCCTTGAGTTTGACTCATATGGACTAAATAGAACTTGAAAAGAAATATTTTTTGGAATGTGATCGCGCAAGTCAGATCTAGTTGACGCGCACTACAGTACATCAAGCCCGCGTGCTATTGTGGTTTTGCTTGTGTGCTTCAGTAAGTTACCGTCCCCTCGCTCTTACTTTTTTACCGTTCATCTAATGAATACACTGAGTATGGCTTTACCAAAACAATCATTGATCGCGAATAAAGTATCCATTATTCATGAAGCTTCAATAGGTGATCTGTCTTTCTGCGTTAACCACATGGGTTTTCATACGTCTCAAACTAAGGGGATGCGAGGTTAAAAATAAATCGAGAAGCGCGCGTACATACTTAGTGCACCCCCTCTCGGGAATTGAACCTCGGACGCCGGCGCTAGAGGCAAAGACTCTACTATTGCGCCACGGCGTGTGGTTTGTCTATTTGAGCGTAGCAGTGTAATTCGGTTTTTGTTCAGCACTCTTTGGAACTGTTGCTTTTTGTCTGCGCACTGCGTCAGTTCACATGAGCCGCTGAATATGGTTTTATATGTCACTCGCTCACTTCTAATTGTTTCGCTGCCTTCTTAATTATATAATGCATGTTTTATTACGTGAGAGGCGTGATGATGTCACACGAAACTCTGCCCCTCGTGCTGAACTCCATTACAGTAAATGGAGAAAAATAGCTTCTAGTTATGACCATTATGCGTAGAATTTCGAAATGAAACCTGCCCAACTTTTGTAAGTAAGCTGTAAGGAATAAGCCTGCCAAATTTCAGCCTTCTACCCACACGGGAAGTTGGAGAATTAGTGATGAGTCAGTGAGTGAGTGAGTGAGTGAGTGAGTGAATGAGTGAGTGAGTGAGTGAGTGAGTCAGTGAGGGCTTTGCCTTTTATTAGTATAGATCTAACCTAGACACCGTTAAAATATCCGACTACGCCACCCAGTTTTATCAAGAGACTGGGAACTCCTGAAATTTACCAATAATAGCACACAGGTTTCTTTAAATTGGACGGTGAGTAAACACACAATGAAAGACACAACAGTAATTTCAGGAAAAGCAACAGTAACTTCTATTACACAAGACAATAATAAGAACATGAAAAAGATAAATGAACATAAACAAAATCTAACACTATCAAGAAAAAAAGGAAAACACACTGTCCACACTCTAAAGACCATCAAAAACAGAATTGGAGGATACAACCTTTAGTGGTGCAGAGTCCAGTTTGCGCACTGTGTTATCCCAACACTTAATCATTCAACTGTCCACGGATGCACTCTGTTCACCAGACACTCGTTTCCCAACAGAAGTTGAGTTAAATTGTTGAATCCCTGTCAGCGTCTCTTCGTCGTTCCCTTTTTTTTCCACTCTGGGCTCCTTGTGTTGCTGTGACCTAGGCACGTCTTATTTCTTGTCTGCCAGCTTTGCTTGGTCCTTTCATGCGGCTTCCCACTCTCGCTGGACCCACAATCGCCGTCTCCTTGTAGAGCTGTCTCTTCCTCCCTGGAAGTATTGCCGTCCTTGTGCCTCACGTCGTGCCAGCCACGTACCCTTGTCAGCCTGCGAGCCCTTGTGCTCTGTCCGAGTGTCTTGGCTGTGTTCTCAGTGGACTGTCCCCCCTCTTGCCTTCCCCTGGCCAGAGCTTAAATCTCCTTCAGTCCCTGCAATTATCAGTTCTGGACAATCAGATTAAACAATGGCACATCTAAATTTCCTGGGTTTAACAATTAATGAAAACACAAGTTAACAAAATGAATTGTTACCAACCATTAATGAGTACAGATCTGCTGATTAGAAACCAATATTGTCAAACATGTTAATTTCCAAGTCAGGTAAATACTGTACAGACATCCTCCAAGGAAGGAGAAGGCCTATTATCACAACTTTGTATTGTTTGTATACTCAACCAGCCAGACTTCAAAGTGGTGACTCCTTTGCCAGACAGCAATACCTACATCCTGCAGACAACCCTGACACAATCAGTAACTGGATTATCCAGGAAATCGAAAAACAAGGTCCCCTTCTGACAAGCTCAAAAGGACTGATGCCCATATAGACATCTCTCTCTCTATTTTACTCTCCCTCTGCATATGAACAAAAAAATTCCAGGAATCGGTTAATAGCACAGTAGAATATAGTTCTGTATATATATACTGTATATATTTACCAATCCTACTGTCTGGTTAATCAGTCATTCGAGTGTCATCAACAGAGCTAATGAGTCTGGTGTTTATTCTACAATCATGCATGTAACTTAGGTGATTTTTTTCTCCAACCCACTATGGTAGATTTTCAAAAATACTATAATGATTGTGACATTGACAGAATTGTGTATAAATAGTTTGTTTCCTGTGCACAGACTTTAGTTAGTGACATTATATTGAACTGCTGAGGCATCTATGGAAAATCAGCAGCTAAAAAGGTCTAGATAAAGTGAGGCACACAAAACCTGATTTTGCCCCATGACAGCACACTGGCACATATTGCATTGTCAATCAAAAATAATATGGTTGTTGGTTTGCATCCATTGTATTTACCACAGCTCACTCTCTGTGACCAGTTTTTGCTCTCAAAATTAAACTTGAGACTAAAGAAAAGAGGATTTTCTACTGTAAAAAAAATGCAGAAAAATGCAGGAAGCTTTAGACATGGTAACAAAAAACGTGAGCAGGAAATGTTTCCAGAAATGGGAGAAGTGCTGGAAGAAGCGTATTGCATCTCAAGGAAGGTATTTAGAAAGTGACTAAAATGGAATAGCTGTAAGTTTTATATTAAAGGTTTTTGCGTGTTTCTTTTTTTCTAACAATTCTGGAAACACTTACAAGAAACAGAGTAAAACTGATCCCAAAATTTCTGATTGTTATTAACCACATATCTTTTAACTTGTTTCAATGTCTTACTAAATCTGTCTCTCTTGGCCCGCCAATTTGTGAGTGATAACATGCAGTTAATTTCTTCATGGCAGCTGATTTGCTCGATTCTTTTATCAGTTTTTCCCTTGCCAGTCAGTGTTTACCAAGCATTCTCCACACTGGTAATTGGGAAAATTGTCTACTGTCATCATAATGTACTGGTCATCAGTCTTACTGTTTGGGAGGGGCCCAACAATGTCCATTCCCAATCTTTCAAAAGGAACTTCAGTAATTGGATTAGGGAAACATGAGGTGGGAATTGTGAAGGAAATAGTCGCTGATCTGAGCAAGCTTCTCAAAATTGCAACATGTCTTTAGTATGGTTCACCAAATAGCAGGCTTTTAAAATACAATCTCTTGTTTAACAATCATACACCAGGCTATGTATTTGAGCAGGGCTGCCTCTTTGTGAACCTTGGGACCTACCAACTTCTTTAACAGAACGTTAGAAAATTTTTGACAAGAACAGGCTAGTCAGCCCAACAAATCTCACCAATCCTATTCAGCTAACTCCTCCGAAATAACATCAAGTCAAGTTTTGCAAGTCCCCAGAGTCCTACTGTCTGCCACATATTATATTCAGCAGTGATCCCATTAACTATTACTCAAAACAAGAGTGCAGGTTTTTCTAAAAAATGCAATGGCTATAACTTTTGCCCTTCCTTTTCTTTGTAATATTAGCCGTCTGTGAGATGTGTCTGTTTAAAAGCAAAAACAAGGGCATTATCTTCTTACAACAAGTGACTGGATAAATGGAGTGTGAAGGATGAAATGCCAGGCACTACATTAGGGAGGATCACCTACAACAGATTTAGGAATTTGCAGCTTGCTCTCCTCATTGGGCTCCATATCTTGAGTCTTTTTAGTTGGATTTTTCCAACAATCAGATGGTTTCTCTCTATGGAAGTTTAGTGAAGTTGATTTTTTACAAGCAAAAATATGATTTTAATTGCCAGTTTCAATTAGTCTAGAAAGTCACAGAAGTGAATCATTAGTAATATTGTTTTTGTACTTTTTATAATACCGTGAATACAGTATACCTGTGCATCTTCCATTCCTTTACATTTTAAAATTTCAATAATTCTCCTCATACCACATAGATTTCCTTTCCACAGTCCTACTAATTCAGATATATCACAACTACAGTAAGTGTACTGTGGAATGAAGAAGTTATATTATGTGGAGGCTTTTGACTGCACAACTTTAAAAAGAGGATTTGGAGTGTATGGTCTGAAAGAAATTTAACCCAGGATAGTACTGGTAAAATTAAGGAAAAATAAATAAATAAACAGCTTTCAAACTCAAGATCCTGTAACAGCAAGGCAATATTGTTAGCTGTTGCACAGTTGTGCTACCCATGGACTGTCTAGTTTTTCTAAATCTTGCATAGTATGAAACTTCCCTAATTTTTCAATATTTTGAAGGCAGAAAATACATCTTTTAAACATTTATTTCAAACACAGTTTCATTTAATTCAATGCAAATTTAATATAAAATTAATTTTCCTATTCTTATTTATAATTCTTAAGTATTAACAGAGCATTACATCTTGCCTGAAGAAGGGGCCTGAGTTGCCTCGAAAGCTTTTTAGTTAGCCAATAAAAGGTGTCATTTTGCTTGATTTCTTACTCAGAGCATTTGGAAAAATATGTTTTAATTAAAATATGAAAACTCTATTTATATCAACAAAAATTAGAGGTATTCATTTTTCTGAAGTAAGATTAATAAAATTGGCCAGAGCCGGTCAGTCCATTAGGTGACATAGGAAGCCACTTGGGGCACAATCACCCCAGAAATGTCTTTTATTTAACTCAAGGGACACATGATCCGGAATTCTAATTGCCTGGCCACGCTATTGAACCCAAGGGGTGCCATTTTACTATCTAAAGGCGCATGTGCCCTGGACACAGAAGGGTACTGGGGGGCTCTGGAACTCGCCAAGGGCTCCATATGGGCTTTGACCAGCACTGAATTTAGCATAAAATATACATTTACAGTTGGAGGACTTCAGAGAATATATTCTAAAACTTTCCTGTAATATAAACAGTTTAAGTGTGTTTATAATTTTTTAATGTACTTTTAATTTAAGTAATGTTGCAAATTCTCTTGACCCTATTAAGCCATACAGCTGGGAAGTCATGGAATGATCTAATCTGAATATCTTTAAAGGTAACTTTTGGTACAACAACCTGTTAACCTCTTCTTTAAATTCTTTCCCAAACCTATACATTTTACATGTCATCCTTTGATTCTGTACAATTAGCAGAAACTTAAAAATTATTTTAGAACCCTGAGGAGAAAACACATGGGCAGTAAGCCAGCCTTACATTCTTTCAAAGCGAGCTCTAACTTTCTGACAATACAAATACAGCCTGCCAATTGCCCAGTAGTGAAAAAAAAAGATTTTAATTTCTGCCAAAACCTACCACTTCAAGAGCCTAGCCTCTGTTCATATTTATTCAGGCACAGAAATGTAATAATACACCCATGGCAGGAATTAACTGTGCAGAAGCCTTTTCTGCTATTACCTGAAGAGAATTAGAAACAAGCTTGAACTACACTATAGTCAGCACCTTAAAAATTCATTTGATTATAAAAATCATAAATTGACATAGTAGGTACTAAATGTTCCTCAAGGGTCCTTAATTTCTTGGTAAGCTGCCATTTCCATGGAAGTTTAAGGTCTCCCAATGTTCAAATACCATCCTCCCTCAACACAAAGACATCCTGCTGCTTGGATTGACGACAACCAACTTCTCAAATGTGAATACAAAAATGTGTGTTTGAGTGCATCCTACAATGGGCTGCCAAACTCTCTAAAGTGGTATCAGGGAAAAAAAAAATGCCCGGGAAAAGATCTTGCTGAAAGTGAATACAAAATGTAGGGTAATAACCTAATATGCATGCTTTCTTGTTACTGAAATCAGGTAATCTTCTTCCAGCCCTTTCATTTTAGTCTTTGTAAAACTGAATTACATGTATGACTTAGTTTTTATCAAAATATAGTAGTATAGTTTATTGTTTGTATGTGCCATATCTCACGTTTCTTTTTCTCAGTTTTTTTTTCATTACTGCAAGATACCGGCTTAATCCAATTTAGGGTTACAAGATTATTTTAAATATCAAAAATTAAGTTTTTGACAAAGTCAATTATGTGGTAAAGCACCAGAAAAAAACATGAAATTTCTCCGGTGAGGCCAAGATTACTTATATTTACTTTTCTCTGCAGCAGTTTTCCCTCCCTTTCCTGCTGTTAGGGTCAAAAGACCGTCAATAACATAACTGGATGAGCATGGCAGATGGGGTCAAAACAATCCAAGCAACAAGATGGTGCAAAGTGTCCAAGTGTTTTTATTAAAACAATCAAAACAGTGTCCAAAATATTTGTGTAGAGCTTTCAATAAGGTTCATTAAATAATCCATAAAAACAGTTAAAAAAAAAAAAAGATTCAAGAACACTAAAATCAGGGTCACAGCAGCTCACACAGCTGGTGGAAACTTCAGCAGCCACGGCCCTCTCCATTCCAACCCTCGTCTCGGCTGCCTCCATCATCGTCTGCCAGACCGCTCAGGGTCGGTTGTCCTCCCATCTTCCTTCATGCATATGCGGACATCCCTCGGATCCCTAGGGAGGATGCTACTTCAATTGTCCCCGCTCTTCAAAGAATAGTCAGTGGGCACAATCCACCCCTAGAGCAACAAAACCGATGAAGCAATTGGGAAACATTGCACCCTCACAAGTAGGTGCGCTTCACCCCAATTGCTTCACCAACTACCTGCAGCTGCACAAGTGCACCCACGGAAACTGACACGGCCAACAGATTATTTAATAAAACAGCGAACCTTTCTGAGCCGTGGACCTGCTATACTACATGCCAGCTCATGCAAAGGCAATGTTTTTGGAAGTAGCTATTCTCAATAAGATATCCATGGTATAATGGGTAGTGTAATTGATGAGGATTAAGATGTACTTATGTCCTCTCGCTGAGATTCTAACAAACATTCCTAGGGGAATGAGAATCAGAGGAGCTCAGTCCTTTCTGGGACTCTGTCACAACTGACACTCCAGACTGGACGTGAAGAAGTGATGGACCTCCTCACTGATCTCCGGCCAGTAAAAGCATGGCTTTATATGCATAACGTTTTGTCAACTCCCTAAAGGGAGCCCAGGAGGTGTATGTGTGCCAGACCTGCCACAATAACAATAGTTACTCCACCTCCCCCTCATGTTCAGCTACCCTATATAATAGGTCACTATTAATAACAAAGTGAGGTCCTGCTGGCATGGGATGATGCGTGCATTTGCTATTTACCAAAACTATTGCATTTTTTGAAACTTAAGGCATTTATCAATCTATTGTACCATTTTAATGGAAGCAATCAATTAGTGGTATACCCAACATTCCCCATAGTTTAAACAGTGCACGCTTGTCCCTCGGTTTTGCCGCTGGCTCCATGTCGCAATGGGAGGGCTCGTGGTGGGCAGCTCATCCTATCCGGGTTTGGCTAGTGGCCCTTTCTGCACAGTTGGTTTGAGCCACCACCCTGTATTGCTCTGTATTGCTCTAAAGCAGGGGTGTCAGACTTCGATCCTGGAGGGCCGCAGTGGCTGCAGGTTTTCATTCTAAGCCTTTTTTTAATCAGCGAGCAGTTTTCACTATTAATGAACTCCTTTTCCCTTTATTTCAATAGCCCTGTTTTTTAGGATTCAGTCCTGTTGAATTGATTTGTTTCTTCATGAAATAGCAGCCAAACAAAAAATAAGATGTGAAACGAGCCAACGGATGACTAGCTAAATCGGGGCATCAAATTCCAGCCACATTCACTCCAACCAGTTTCTTAATGAGAAGCTAATTCTTGCTGTTAATTATGCTCGTTATTTCATTCCACAACTTGTTGTAGCTCTCATTCTGCCAAAGCAGACATTTCCAAAACTGTTGATTTGCTGTTCTTTTTTCTAAGAACACCGTTATGATGTTTTGGTGACCTGAGAGATCAACCTTAGTGAGGCCTTCACCTTTCTTTATTTTCAGATATTGTGTGATGGGCACAGCTGAGCTGGTCATGTGGTGACTCGTTTTGTGTCTCATTATTGTCTGGCTACTCATTAAGGAAAAAGAAACAATTAAGGGGCCTGAGTCACGTTAATTAAAACTAAGGCAAAACAAGTCAATCTGCAGCAAAAACGGCTCACTAATTAAGAAGATGGTTAGAATGAAAACCTGCAGCCACTGCGGCCCTCCAGGACCGGAGTTTGACACCTGTGCTCTAAAGTATCGATCAGTGTGTCCATATTTTTATACACATGTCTATGGAATGGCTGGATGAGAAAGTTAGGTAGGTCATTGACCAACAGGTTGCAAATCACCTGCTCCACAACCACTTTTGAACTGTTAATGTCAGCCAGTGGCTGGCTTTGCCCCATAAATCAAAAGCTTGCAAACGGGATGGCCACTCTGGGTCAAACCACCACTCTCTTCACAACCTTGCTTGCTGGTCCACAGAGATCCCATATTATTTAAGTACCTCCAGTTGTAAGGTGTTGAAATTAGCCCACCGAGGTCATAATAGGTCCTCAGCACCTGATCCTTTACGAACGGTGCCAGAAAGTTGTCTCATTCTACATGCTCCTAATGAAGTTGGGTAGCTGTGCACTCAACATTAGGAAATACAACTCTATGTCATTGTTACCTTGCAATGGCATCAGTACCTGGGACGGAGCTCGGAAACAAACCTGCTGGACCATGATACGCACTTGTGACTGCGCCTCAGACTCAGCGATCTGTGTCTGGTATTCGACAACCTCCAGTTAAGTCGTTGAAGTCCTGTAGCCATAGTGAGGACTGTGTTAAGGTCCTGTTCTTCTGACATTTCAAAGTGTCCTGCCAAATACATTACTGTAATAAGACTCAAGCATGAGCATAAAGGCTTGGGGAAAGCCACCCCGTATACTTGAAAATATGTAAAAAAAGAAACTTTTCTTTATAGACACGAGTTCAAAATGAAGGTGATACAAAGTAGGATGATGGTGGATTTATACTGTGAGGACAGGAAGAGGTCAGAACTGGAACCAGAAAAGATGTTATCATGAGGATTTTGAGAAGTGAAAGGGACATCATTAGGATGCAGGGTCTGGCGAGAGTCTGCAGAGGGGAAAAAAGGAGAGTGAATCACTAGACAGCGCCAACCCCTGGCTCAGCTGAGAAATACTTATTTTTGAGCCCATAAACCACTATGTGTCAAAAGTTTTAGAAACTCTCTTTTTCCAGTTTTTCTTCAAATTTAATGAGTTGAAATACAATGGATGGATAGATAGATAGATAGATAGATAGATAGATAGATAGATAGATAGAT
>JANRMT010062791.1:38989255-39013926 GCA_026402145.1 Polypterus bichir lapradei
GATAGATAGATAGATAGATAGATAGATAGATAGATAGATAGATAGATAGATAGATAGATAGATTTCCCAAGGGGAAATTCACATAATCCAGCAGCAGTATACTGATACTACAAAAAAAATAAATTAAAGAGTAATAAAAATGCATGTAAAAACAGACAATAACTTTGAATAATGTTAGCGTTTACCACCCCGGATGGAATTGAAGAGTCACATAGTATGTGGGAGGAACGATCTCCTCAGTCTGTCAGTGGAGCAGGACAGTGACAGCAGTCTGCCACTGAAGCTACTCCTCTGCCTGGAGATGACACTGTTCAGTGGATGCGGTGAATTCTCCATGATTGACAGGAGTTTGCTTAGCACCCGTAGAACGTGATACCTTTAGGACTGGGGTGATACAAGATGTTTTCCAAAGCCTCGGGACTCTCCCCTGTTCCAGGCTCAGGTTGAAGATGCGCTGTAGAGGACTCCCCAGTTCCAGTGCACAGGCCTTCAGCAGTCGTGGCGATACTCCATCTGGACCCACTGCTTTGCTGGCACGAAGTCTCCTCAGCTCTCTGCTCACCTGTGCTGCCGTAATTGTGGGTGGGGATGTCTCTACTATGCTGGTATCAGCAGAAGGATGGTTGGAGGATGAAGTACTCCGAGGTGAGAGTGGGTTAGGGTGGTCAAACCTGTTAAAGAAGTTGTTCATTTGGTTTGCTCTCTCCACGTCTCTCTTGATGGTGGCACCCCACTTCGAGCTGCAGCCAGTGATGATCTTCATCCCATCCCACACTTCCTTCATGCAGTTATTCTGCAACTTCTGCTACAGCTTTCTCCTGTATTGCTCCTTCACCGCCCTGAGCTGGACTCGGAGTTCCTTCTGCACGCGCTTGAGCTCATGCTGATCACCACCTTTAAAAGCCCTTTTCTTCTGGTTCAAAAGGTCCTTGATGTCACTTGTAATCCATGGCTTGTTGTTAGCATAGCAGCATACTGTTCTTACTGGAACTACAATGTCCATACAGAAGTTGATGTAATCAGTTGTGCAGTCAACAGCCTCTTTAATGTTCTCACTATGTGACCCCTGCAGGATATCCCAGTCAGTGGTTCCAAAGCAGTCTCTCAGAGCCTGCTCTGCTTCAGGGGACCACTTCCTGAATGAGCGTGTGGTTGTAAGTAGCGCCTTCACTCTTGGTTTGTAGTGAGGCTGAAGCAGAACCAGATTATGATCTGCTTTCCCAAGTGCAGGCAGCGGGGTGGCGCTGTACGCGTCTTTAACATTTGCATACAGTAGGTCGATAGTCCTATTTCCCCGGGCGTTACAGTCCACATACTGGGAGAAGGCTGGTAATGTTTTGTCCAGCATCACTTGGTTAAAGTCACCAGCGATTAGCACAAGCGCCTCGGGGTGCTGCATTTGTAACTTAGCAACTACGGAATAGATGACGTCACTCGCTATCTCCGCGTTTGCCCGAGGAGGGATGTAAACAATAACAACAATGACGTGTCCATACTCTCTGGGCAAGTAATAGGGACGCAAACTTACAGCCAACAGTTCGATGTTCCTGCAGCAAGTGGAAATTTTAATGTTTACATGCCCTGAGTTGCACCACCTTGTGTTTACATAGAGAGCGAGTCCTCCTCCTTTCTTCTTCCTGCTGGTATTTGCGTCTCTGTCTGCTCTAACTCTGCTAAACCCAGGTAGCTCCATGTTAGCATCTGGGATGGTAGTTGTTAGCCACGTTTCACTAAAACACAGCAAGCTGCATTCTCTGTAGGTTCTGACATTTTTCACCAGCGTGGCTAGTTCGGCGATCTTATTTGGTAGTGAGTTCACATTTCCCAGGATCACAGAAGGCACCAAAGGTTTATATCGCCACTTTCTTGCAAGCCACTTGGCTTTTATCTTAGTGCTGGCTCGACTGCCCCGATACCTTCTTCTTACCTCGTCAGGTAAATAGGGAACCACACCGGCGCGGGTATTTCTTTCTTGCAGTCGACAACTTGAATAGGCGAGTCTCGACGTCTAAAAATCCATGTCAAGTAGTAAAAGCAGTAAAAAGTGTCCAGGGAGCGATTCCACATAAAAGAAAGTGGTAGAAGTGATCAGTGAAATAGAGAATAATAGAGAAAAAGGTAAAAAGATAAAGTCATACACGGAGCTGCTGGAATGGCTGCCACTCGCTGTGGCGGCGGATCATGAATCTTGAATCATGAATGACCTAAAAAGGTAAGCAGTAAACTGCCAGAGGTTTAAATTTAAAGTTTATTTTACCAAAAACTGAAAAAAGGAAATTTCAGAATATTACAAATGGGCCTTTTTCCAGGAAAAACTAATAGGTTACAACCTAAAGACGTTCAATTAAAGTAAAGTAAGCCTTGCAAGTTGAAGCAAACAGATTGCACAGGAGTCCCAGCTTCTGTTGATTACTTAAAAACCCACTTAATGCAGAATTGGAACAGACTGTTTTACTATACCATATCAAGTACTACTTGGACAATATTACCCTGTAGAAAGTTGTAAATTCCAGTGATAATAGCAAGAAAATTGCAATTAACAAATGAAATGAGACAGGACATGTTTACTCTTAGAAGTGTAGACCTTTCATTTATAGAAATTGTAAAAAAAAATTAAACTGTCAGTGAGTATGGTGTCCTATACAATCCACAGGTAATTGGAAACTGGAAGAAATTCTGATAGGAGGAGATCTGGCAGAACCAAAGTCACAACCCAATCAGAAGGCAAGTTCCTTAGGGTCCACCAGTTTGCGTGATAGGTGCCACACAGCACAACAGCTTCAAGCACAGCTTAACAGTGGTCGAAAAAAGCAAGCCTCAGTTTCTACTGTGAAGAGGAGACTTTGTGCTGCAGGGGTGACAGTGCGAGTAGCAGTAAGAAAGCCAATCCTTAAAGGACAAAATATGGCCTTGAGATACCAGCTGTGGACTACTGCAGACTGGAAGAAAATCTTATGGTGCAATGAATCAAAATTAGAAATCTTTGGTTCATCACACAGGGTGTTTGTACACCATCATGTTGGTGAAAGGACTGTTCCTCAGTGTGTGACACCAACTGTCAAACATGTAGGAGGAAATGTGATGGTCTGGGATTCTTTTGCTGTAGTCAGATTTGGAGACTTGCACAGAGCAACTGGTATTCAGAATCAAAAGGGTTACCACTGTTTGGCTGTTATATCAGCAAGAGGTGGCTACTTTGATGAATCAAAAATTTGAATAAAACTTTATACACTAAATAATTCCTTGACTTGTTTTTTTTTCATTTGCCATTGTTTATTTTTTCTATGCCAGTGTAATATTGTCCAAGTTGTAGTTCAGAGGGTGTAGTAACGCATTCTGTTCCAGCTCTGCTTTAAGTCACCCAAAAACCAGAAGCCACAGCAAGAACTCAAGTCAAAAACAAAAAGAATTTTTGGAAAGCATGAAGGCTAAACTATACCTGCAAACTCATAGACCCTAGAAATATTCAAAACAAATTTTTTTTCCATCCCAACGATCACATCAAAAGCACTAGGCATTCCTAGGGAATTCTAGGAAAGACTACTATGGAAATAATTGGAGTAGGCATGAATGTACAGGCACTGGATGCAACCAAAAAAGATCACTGGAGTAGCATGTTGGGAGTTGTGAAAGAGGCTAATGTAAAATGGCCAAGGAGAAGTGAGGATGTCTGAGAAAATAAGTTGGTATGGTTTCCAAGGCTAAAAGACCATGCAACCTTATTTGGGCATTCTAACAAACATACAGCAAATGTGTCAATGATTATTGATTACAGCAATAAAAGAGTATACAATAATATTCTGTGTACAATTCTTCATCCAGCATCACAGGTAGAGTCAAAATGTTATGACTAAGTGGTAATAGTGCATTGCATCCCCACTCAATACTAGAAATATAAAATACCCAAAAGTAGTGATTAGAGACAAGGTGACTACTCTATAAAAAAAATGATTTTAATGATAAAGGTGTGGAGGACTGCCGGCTTCCCATGCCGGTCCGCACCCCCAGGCCGCCAGGAGGAGCTCTCCCGACAGCAGGATCGTGCCCCGAGGTCCAGCAGGGCCTTATGGACTTTGTAGTGTTTATACACAGCCCTGCTGGATACCTTGGGGACCACCAGGAGTCGCTGTGGGGGGGCTTATGGGCTCTGTGATGCCCTATAACCCGGGAGTACGTCACGGTCACGTGACGGGAAGGAACGACGTGCTCCCGGGGTGAAGAACAGGACTGTTTGCCCTGACCCAGAAGGAAAAGGGAACTGTGGATTGCTGGGACAGGAACACCTCCGGGTCAGGGGCTATAAAAGGACGGTGCCTCAGTCCAGACACTGAACTGTGCTGGGTGGGAGAGGAGCAAAGTGTCTGGGCGAGGAGGAGTGGATAGTGTTTTGGGAGTAGAGTGGTTTATTATATTTAATATATGAGTAGTGTGGAAGGTGCTTGGTGCACTGTGAAAGAAAATAAAAAGGTCGTGGACTTTTACCTAGTATCTGGAGTTGTACCTGAGGGTTCAAGGGTGCACTACTGCCCCCTACTGCCACAAAGGACAATAACCAACACAATCCAACACTGAAGAAGAAAAACAAATAAAAAGCAAAATTAAATGGATTTTTGAAGTGTTCAAACTGGCCTAGCACATCTCCAAAAATATGCCAAAGATTGTTGCATAAAAGCAAAAGACGGCATCACCAGTTCTTTTATGCTTCACTCATGGAATATTGAGAAGACTAGTGTTACAGGATCTAAGATTACAAATAGGAACATAGGGGGATAGCTTCTCCAAAATATAAGAAGTTATTAATTGTTCAGATAACAACAATAAGTATTTTTAAATCAGTGTAATGATTCAAAGATGGGAATAATGTGTTTAGATTTAGTTTTTATTAGTTAAGACGGTTGCTGATGAATTTTGGACAAACCTCAATTAAGTTATATCTCTTTTGGGTAATCTGGATAGGATTACAATAATCTAAAGTGCCTTTCACATCTATATATTATATAATGTCTTTCATATCTATCTATCTCTCTGGTCATTCGACATGCTCTTGTGGTTCTCACCATAGTGCCAATGCACTTCTTGGCCTGTCCAGTACCAGACCCACAGGACAACCTAAGGCTAAAACTTATTCTACCCTTTCCAGCATGCTGCCCAATCTGATTCCAACTTTCCCATTTCAACTGTGCTCCTAAACTTCGGTATGTGACATCCACAGTCTCCTTCCCAACTTGCCCTATAGATGCAGAAAGGAACAGGTGCACCTGCCACCCAAATTAATTATAAAGGTGAAGATGTATAAAACTATACTGCATATGTACTGACAATATTATACGCTGCAGAATCCTGGGCAACACTGGACAAACATCTAAAATAACAGCAGTGGAAATGAAGAGTGTAAGACTAGTAATTGGTAAAGCAATAAGACACAGGATAAGAAATGAAAGAATCGCAAAAAGCTGAAAATGTAACCACTTGTGGAAACCAAAGATATAAAGCAGCTACAGTACTATGGACATATAGTAAAGATGAGTGAAACAAGGTACCTCAAAAAAGTGTTTTAAATGAAGGGTGAAGGAAAAAGAGAATGACCTAGAAGGGTATGGGAAGAAAATGTCAAAGAAGCAGCCAGAAAGAGGGGGATGACCATTGAACAATTTATGTTTCTGGCAAAAAATTAAAGGGAGAAGATAAAGTAAGTTTCTTTATAAGATTTAAAACGTGACTGAAACTTAACCTGAATAGAATTCTTGATTCAAGTTTTCATTTATGTGTCAAAACACTAATTTTTTAGAATTTTACACAAATTGATTGGAGAGATGTTGAAGATACATCTAACATTTTTGAAGACAGAATTGTCAAGATTATTTATTTTCAAGAAGTTAAAGGAAAAATGGCAGAATCCTTTGAACAGTTAACTATGTCGGGCACACTGTCAATTAGTGAGTCAGAGATTTCTTAAAAAAATGTATGTAGAGCACATGGTGTTAACGTATTTATTTTGCACAGATCAGTTAGGCTTATTTGAGCAAAGTGGCTTAATTCAATGGGTTTTCTACTACTTTTTATTTGAAAAAAATACTGCCAAAATCATTTAGCCACCAATGGTGTGAACAACCATTCCATCGACTTACCCAGGTTCAAGAGGCAGTCAGTATACATGGAATTCCCGCCAATACCATGTATGCTTTTGGAGAAATAGGACCTACTCTCAGATCTGACTACAACAACAACAGTTTATTTATTTTACAGTCCAAAATCACACAAGGGAGGCCTCAATGGGCTTTAACTGGCCTAGTTTTTTGACAGCCCCAATACAGTGCTGATTTTGATGAATTGAGCTTTCAGTATTTTATAATAGATTGTTAATTTTATTTTTTCCTGCATTTTTATTTACTCTTACTTAAGTTTCCAGACTACTGGATTATTAAAAGATATCACTTTCAGTAAAATGTTTTTCAGGATTTAATATGTCGAACACTGCTTTATTTTATAAATGTTTTGATTTATTACCTAGAATAATAACTAGTTAAAACTACCTAGGATAACCACAGCCCTCAGTTTTGCATTAAAACTATTTTTCAGATGTGAGTGACAAGAATCACATGACTTGACTCGAGTCGGACTCGACTCTTACATTTTGTGATTTGTAGCTAGCTTGACAAAATTTGAAAACTTACTTGACTTGACTTTGATTTGCATATTGATGACTTGCAACATGATTCAGACTCAAGATAAACGACTTTCAAAGCCTCAAATTACAGAATCACATTTCCTATTTTTGAAATTGCATTCTTTGAATTTCCATTCTGTTAATATACTCTAAGAGCTCCATATCTGCATAAATCATCAGGACTAATCAGCATGTTGGAGAGAAACAGCAATGGAGAGATCAGCACTGTGTATATTAATTTAGAACATTTTCAGTTTTCAACAGACTGCACTGCAAATAATGAAATTGACATCTGCAAAATGTGAGGGTCAAAAAATCACAAACATGACAACTTTTTTGGCCGTACGTCAAATTGGCTGAATGTCGGCCACAAAGTGCACAGGCTCTGTGTGTCTGGTGCAGCAAAGGGTGTGATTAATATTCAAAATGGGTATGAAATTTAAAAAAAAAAGGGGGAATGGAGCATATTTCAATAAACAGGGTTGAGCAGCACTTAGAAGAGGCAGCAGCATTTTTTCAGTAAATGTCTGAAAGAAACAAAAATTTGCGCCAGAAATTGCGTCATTCATACAATGCAAAATAGCAAAGAGAGCCTTGGCGCACATATGAATGAACTTTAACTGCCAGTGTGAAGTAGCAAAAACCAATCTTCAAGTCTCGGCAGCCTCACGCTGGGTCCATGTAAGACAGGGTTTCTCAACAACTAAATTGTGCCACTAGTGGTTTGCAGGTTGCTATCAGTGGTTCACAGTGGGCGACCTAAGCCAGTGTTACTCAACCACTGGGTCGTGACCTGGATTTCTGCTGGTTGGTTATGGGTTCGCCATTGTTAGTTCCCTACTGGGGAGGACCTTCAATCATGTTCAATTCACCAAAGGGGTGGCTTGCAATTGCTGCTAGTGGGTCATCAATGAATTTAAAAAGGCAAAACTGGTTTGCGGGACTATAACAGTTAAAAAATACTGGTAAGGAAGGTGGTACAGGCCAAATACACAAGAATTAGAATTATTAAAAGGCTTAGACACGTGGAGCAGCTTCAAGAGTCTGAATACTTATGAAACCCTGTAAAATAAATAATAATAATAATAATAATAATAATAATAATAATAATGGAAGATTTATCACTGCAGCTGGTTTTGGCAATATCTAGATCATTATTACCCTGTTGTTTTCCTATGACCCTCAACATAAATCACATGGCGTGTACATGTAAAATTCTCCAAAGTAAAACAATCATCTTACATAAAAGTCTGTTATTTATTATGAGGAATTGTTTTCTCTGATAAAAACTATTCTCAGCTCAGATGTTAGTATCAATCACTTATTGTAATAATTACGTTAATTGCAAATAGTGGTGAAAATGTAAGCACTTTTTTACTCAGGTTTTCGCAACTGTGACTTCTCTTGATTAAATTCAGTGACATAACTTGACTTGAATGTAATCATTATAACTTAAGACTTAACTTGAAACTTGAAGGTCGGAATTTGAGACTTGCATATGTAAGAGCTTCTCCCATCTTATTATAGATACTAAACCCATAACTGGAAAATATTTGATGGCACTATGGTTTGGTGAATGATTGGTTACAATGAATATGGTATTTTCTTAATAACAATGGTAAGACACGAAACTGCTTAGACTGGCAACTTTAGAATTTGCATGGCTAGAGAATATATTAGCTAACTTACTTCTTCTCCTACCTTGAGAAACAGAATGAAAACAATTACCATTTGGTAGTGCTGCTTCATTTAGTATTACAGATCCATCACTACTGAGACATGTTTTACACGGTACAAAAAAGTATATTTTTCTGTAAATGACAAGCTCATTGACATAAACTGCCTTACTAGTTAAATCTCTAATATTATGTAATGCCAATTTATAGGTTTCATGAGACTGCCCTAACACCTAATGTTTAAAATATCTAATGATAATGATTCAATTATTAACATTAATACTGGACTGACTGTGCTTAATAATTTGTTATTATAGGCCACTGGAAGATCCACCATCCCACCCAAAACTGGTCCCTCTTATCAACAAAGCCATTGTCTTGTACCTCACAGAAGGATCTAAAGTATATACCAGACAAGTTCTAAATTTTGAACACTATTATCCAGCAGTTGCATCGCTAGGATATATGTTGTGGGAATACTACAGTCAGACAGTTTTAAATATACAATATGTATATATTGATCAGACAGTCTTTAATCTAAAATTGTTCCCCATCTTTTAGTGAATCAGTTATGATAACCTAAACCACATTACTGGCCTGAAGACTCAATTTGTTTAACCTCCTTGACATGAACCACTTGAAATTCTACAAAAGTATGGTCAAGCTCTTGTCAGACTCGGTCAGATGTGTAATAACCTGATTTACAGTGTTAAGCCCAAATAACTCTTGGGACAGTATTCTGCAGCTATCTATAGGATGAAATACCATCATGGCTGTTTCTATGCATTCTGACAGTTTATGGTAATTCATCCATGTTCATTAGTGGGGAGAAGCCTTCAACCAAAAACGCAATGGTAGATGTTAAGCTGCAAAGCCAGTTTTAGAACAAAGTGAAACTGAACCATTGCTTGAATCCAGCAATAGTAAAGCAAACGTGAATTTGTCTTCTGACATTGATATGGATACTAAAATTGACATGTGCTTGGTAGATTCCAATCTGCCAAGTTTCAGTGATGTTCGTGTCCATTTCATACTACTGCTGACAATTCAGGACCTTCTCATTGTCCATTTACGGGTAACCCTAGTCTAAACATATCTGTTGATCATAGTTTAATAGTTATCTGCACTATTTACTATTTGTCAATGATAGTCTGGTGGAGGAAATCATTGTTAAAAATAAAATGTCAGAAAAGTCACAGTAAACAATTTTCTTGTCGTAGTTGCATCATCTGTTGCTGCAGATGACATGTGTTTTTCAGTCTCCGGATACTGCAGAGCATGATAGGTAAACCAGTCCAGAGATGGTACTGGCCTATAAACTGTCTGTTAAAAATTTTTTTTTTGCAATATTATGAGTGAATGCTGTTTTTCACTTATTATGAAATACCTGTATTTCACTTCTAACAATGACAATGATGAAGCCAATCACTTATTATAAAATATCTGTCTTTCACTTCTAAAGATGACTATGATGAAGCCAATCACCCAGCAGCACCAAAACTGCACAAACTGTAGGATGTGCATCAGGTGATCATCAAAAATATGCAGAAGGTGTATGTTCTTGGTCATGGCATAATTATTGACAGAAATCTCATGGGTTACAATGGAGGACTTTTTAGATAGTGTGCAATAACAATACATCACATTCAAATAGGCAAGTTCTTGATACTGTGAAAATCAGTCTCTGGGTACATGTGTAACTTGATACTTTAAACTGGTAGAAATACCTAGTGGGATGGCAAGTACAGTCAATATGGTATCCCTAAATCATCTATGCTGTCACTGGCGAACACTTTACTTGACTAATGTTACTGTACAACAACAGGCAGTTTCTACACCTCAAAGGAATTGCTCAAGATTTTATTTCAAAAGAAAGCTGAAGCATACAGCAGTGCAAGATGAAACTGCAGTGATATGCCTGGTGACTATAGTGAACACTCCAAGCTGCAAGTGTAGTGCAGTAGCTGCATGGCAAAAAGGCAAAACGATTGCAATCAAGTTCAAGGACTCAACATCTGCCTCCTAAGCATTGTTCACAATGTTTGTGTAACAAGAAATGTAGAAGTCACTATGCCTTGTACTGTAGTAGCCGACAATAACATAATGGGCAGTGTCAATTCTGCATTTGACATTCTACCCTCGCATCACAAGCAACAGAAAATATACAAAAAAGACTTTCAAAATCAACTTGAATAGTGCCTAAGTGCATTGGTGACTTATGACAATATGTACCACACAAAGCACTTGTATTGAATCTAAATCAGTACAGCAATAGTAGTGGAGACTAGGCATACAGTACCTTTCCTACTGTGATTTGAACTGTGCTGTACTTTCTATTTATGATATATTCTTTCAATTAAAAAATAATAATGGAGAACACACTTTGAGGTTTTACCATAATTTATGAAAATCAGTATTGCCATTAGTCCATAGTGTGTAAGACTGCACATGACTAACAGATGTATTGTAATAACAACAAATAATGAACACTTTTGTTGGTGCAGTCTCTATATTAAAAATATTATGTTACATTTTCCACTTGAATGAATGATGTAATTTATATTTGAATGAAACCTTGGGAGTAGATGCACAATGTCATAGCCTTGTATGATGATGGGAATAAACAAGAAAAGCATTTTGCAAATGTATTGCTTTTGTACAATTTTATTGTTTTTTTTTATCCAACTTATATGTGTAGACTTTAGTTACTGTAAAAAACATCAATCTATTTTTTTAATATTTTATTGGTCTCAAACGTTTTTAAAGAGGATCTTAACATATTATGGGAAGTAAGGGGAATGTTGAAGTTGTTTCCAAATCCAAATAAAGCTAGAAAAGAACAACAATTAATACAAACAAGATGGTCATTATCCAGATAGTACCATGTAGAAACTTACAGAATAATCATAAGAAACAAATAAAGAACAAACAATAAGTAAACAAAATTCTGTAGCCACTCTGGGCCTGCCTTTACAGGAGTCATTCCTATTTATTGTTGATGGGCGGCTGCCTACTTGCTTACTTAAACATGTTTAATGAGGCCTTCACTGGCTAATCACAACTTATATAAGTCCCCCCAGGCCTCTCTTCATATAGCCAGGCAATCTCTTATGGCTCACTTCATTCCCAACTCCAAGCCCGGAAACTGACCGCTTTATAGATAAACCCACCCTGCTGTCACCTATTGAACTGTGGGTCTCATACAATATTAACCATTATTCCTAGCTGGCCTTTCACTACTTTATCAACCAGGAGAGAACCTTCTTCCAGGGCTCCCCAGATTACAATAAAACATACTTCTCTTGTTGATAATAGCAATCCATTTTCATCAGCAAAATTAACTGGAATGTCAACTTTGCAGATCCTCTCACAAATAGTGAAAAGTAGCCTACAGTCCCAGTCCTGGCCAGGTCCTGCTTCGCACCATCTAATATTTTACTTTAGATCAATAGGAAAATAAATTATGGATTTTTTGCTCACACGATTAATTGAATGGATTCCCCCAATGCATGGTTAAGGTGTTTAACCTGAGTTCTCTGGAATTCGCCAATATGTTCAGTACTTCGTCTAATCAATTTCATGGAGAATTATACAGAGAACAGATGAGTAGAAATACATTTTCAAAGCGTTAAAAATCCCCCAAAATCCAGCTAAGTTTTTTTTTTTTTTTTTTTTTTTTTTTACAGAATAGATACAGTACGACACTTTGTTCTTCAAATCTTGAGTCTGCAGGTAAGATGTGTACATGGAAAATGTCTAAAAAGAAAAAGAAAAATGCATCCAGCAAAAGAGAGTGGAATCCTGGAATAAAACCTGCTGCAGTATGAAGCATAATTAAAAAGACTGAATCCATATAAAACATCATAAATCTTTGAGTAAGAACATTGCCTAAACTTTATGCCAAAGCCAGATTGGAATAACTTGAAAAGAAAAAAAGAAAGTGACTGTCCTGGAGTTGTCCTGTGAAAGCCTGAAATGAATCCAATCCAGAATGTGTTTCAGGTGTAGAATATTTCCAATCACTGATCACTCCTTTTAGGATTGAAATAATTTGTTTCCCTGTCTGCTTTGAAAAAATTAACCCAAGTGTTTTGCCTGGAGGTGCAGAACTGATAAGAGACTTATTTTAGCACCAATATCTGTCAAAGGAGTCTCTACAAAATATACTGACATTGTTTTTTATTTCTTTCTTGTTTGGACTTTGCAGAGTTTTTAAAACATTTAGATTCCTTATATTTTGCCTTAAAGAAAAGGTTTTTTAAAGTTTTTTTTTTTTTGTTGTTAAAGGGGTTTGCAAAGTAAAACTTTAAGTCGCCTTTTACCAAAGCCTATACAAAAAAAAAAAAAAAAATTTGAAGTGAGAAAACAAAGCAAGAGTCTTATTACCAAAGATCAAAAGATAATGAAGCAAAGTGCACACCACACATACTGTAAGGTATTATTATCCGAACTTCAGATAACCTTTCAAAAACAGATGCATAATGACATCAGAAAAAATGTAAAAAGAATTCAAATCATAACACCATGGTGGTCCATATTAATAAAATTCTTAATTTTTTTTTCAACGGAAATGCATCTTACCACACTATGTGTGTTCACCAGTCTTGGTCACGTACCTCTGATATCAATGGTGTCCAGGTTTAGAGCTGGTCTTTAATCTAGTGCAACATTAAAGATGTTTTGAAAGCTAAAATAAATCATGTTTGGTTTGCTTTTCCCAGCAACTAGTTGTCTGTTCAGTTTTGTTTGATAAACTCTGTTTGTTACCCCATCTAGGAACTCGCTGACTATAATTTAGGATTATAGTTTTCATACTGGAAATGTTCTTCTTTATTTCAGACATTGTTTTTATTATGTTACGTGACACAAATGCTTTACATGAAAGTGTCTTGTTCTATTACTAGACACTGACATTAGGAGAGAAATTGTTGTCCTGGCACTACTGAGTAAGCAGGAAAATCTCTTCTCTGTAAGCCATCTCATCACTGTTAGTGATTAGGTATATCACTGTGGTGTCAGCAGTAAATATAATAGTTGTAGTAGTTTGCTTTTTTCCATACGAAATGAAAATTTTAAGATTTTATAGACAATATAATATTTTACAGAAAAAAATAATACGTCTTTAAAATGAAGTCATGGAAAATACGCAAATATGCTTGACTTATAAACTTTTAAAGTCCCTCAATGCATATTCATATATAAACAGAAAGAATAAACTGATAGACTGAGTATGGGAGTGTATGCATTTAAAACATTAATGAATTTTAAAGGGAAGACCAGTACATTTATTTTGATAGCAAATTTTTGTAATTAAGAGAAGTACATAAATGTCATACTTTATAATTCCATTGACATGAATTATCCTCAGACGTTTCTAGTCAAAAATGTTATCCACATTGTTAAGAAGGCTGAACAGCATCTTTAGACTTTCAGAAGGCTCAGGATAATCAGTCTATTTCTCTGGACTGTGGTGCAATGCACGTTTCTGCAAAGGGTGGTCAAAATAACCCTGCCTTCTGAACAGGACATTTATGAGAAGAGTGTCCTTAAGAAAGCTGTTTGCATCATGAAAAATGCGACAACTCCTTCCCCCTTGCCATCATTCAAGTGGTCTCATAGCATTCATTACTGTCCTACCAGGCACACAAATAATTTCTGTCCTAAGTTTTTAAGCTGTTAACTATCATATAATCATTTACTTGACCCGTGATCAGCACTCCACTATTAAAACACCTACATTTCCAATCAGTTTGCTTTACTGTCTTATTGAACCTTGGTCTCTGCTACATAGTTTTATTTTTAATTTTCTTATTGGTTTTACAAAAATACATTTAAATAAATTAATTACAAATCATTCAGACCTGCAATGGTACCAAGTCAAATCTGACATCTCCTTCATTATACAGTACTCTTGAAGTGCATGAAGCCAGGAGATTTAGTATGAGGTAGGAGAGTGCATCCTAACAATAATAAATAACTTTATCACAGTTAACTGCTTTAGAATGTCTGGGGCCTGAGTGGTCTTCAGGGCTTGGTGTCTGCTAGATGGCTGTCTTCTTCAGCATCTCATCGACAAGAGTTTTTGTTTTCCTCCCATCCATGATCATCTGTTATTATAGTAAATTGGAGTTTTGCCATTACAATTGGATATTTAAAAATTGGCTATTGTTAACAGTAATTCAAGTTTGCTTAATTCCTTTATGAAATCTTCGATTTTTATTTATTAATTTAATTTGCTTATTTAGTATTTTTTTTATGTTTAATTGTAAGATTTTAGTTTTTGTAAAGCACTTTGAGCTATACATTTTGTATGAAATAAATACATGTTGCTGTTGTTGTTGTTGGTAAATTGTAAGAGAAAAATGTATTTGAAACTGCCTGCCTGCTCAACTACGACATTCTGACATGAAAATGAGATCATATATAACATTTACCTTCATGCATTTTATTCTCTGATAACAGTTTACATATAAGAAGACTTATTTCTTTTCACTAGGCATTCCCATGTCTCTTACTGATGAACTATTTTGGAACATTGTATAATACTTATTTCAGTGGTGGGCTTCTGGACCATGCCATTTATATGTATGCTGATTGTGTTTGAAATGCTTCATTGTCATTAAATGTAAATTATCCTAGATGATTAAAGGAAGTTCTCTGTTAGATTTCTTCATTTTGCAATGTTGTATTAGCAAGTGCATGTGAGACTCCCTCTGTAGTTGTAAATAAAGATGGCTGAAGGCTATTCTTTATTTAGCATTTCCTGCAACATGTAGTCATGTCATTAATTTTTATATTTAACTTTTAATTATGTAATAATTATTTAATAGTTATTATGCCTCTAATGTGTAAATGTTTTATACAATTACAATTATTAAGTATTTTTAATCTGCCAATTTAAATTTTTAATTACTTATTTTAAATGGATACTTTTAATTTTTGTAACATACAGGCTGCTCACTGAGCTGCATTTCACTGTACACTCCAGTGTGTATATGTAGCAAATAAAATGCAAATGTAAATCTAATCTAAGAGTTTTAGTAGTGGTTCAAGATACTCAACTAATTAAGGACAATGTTAATATACATCAAACAAATTTCTAAAGACATTTTGGTCAGTTCAGCATAAAGTAAATTCGAGTATATTATCATTTAAAGTAAAATTACTGTTTTACAACTGTGTGATGGTAGGTGAATTAGATAAGGTGTCAATGTAGGATCAATGTAGTGTAAGTTGTTATTATAGACTAATGTAACATAAATGCTTATATCTGATATGTATTTATGTGTGCTTAATGTGAAAGTTGCATGTTTCTTTTTTGTCCTAAGTAAATTGTTTACTGGAGTAGTTTATTAATGGTTTATAAACAACATATTGCATTTCTTTACTATACCACCCTGCTGTAATGATGGCAGTATTTTGGGTAGGTCTTTGTATTTAGTTATTTTGGTTGCATTATCTGCAGCATTCAGTGTCAATGCCTTGTATGTGCAAACATAAGGTATATACAGTGAGTGCTTGTGTGGATACTCTCTCTCATGTGTGAAGTTATGAAAGCCATAATTATAAAAGATAAGTTTTCAGGTACTGCGCTTTGCTGGTGCCTTATTTAAAAACCTAAAAGGAATAAGTATCTTTCTCCTCTTTGTCTTGTTTTTGTTCATCTGTAAATATCTTGCAAAGCAGCAGTTGTTTGGTTTTGGTTAGGCTAAGCTGGTTCCATTTTTAAGCATTGGTTGCAGTCTGGAGCTTCCCCTGGAACTGCTGGACTTCTTCACCCATGAAAGGAACTTCCAGTAAATCTTTGCCTGCTCATGGTAATCTTTATTTTGCGTCTGTCTGTGGCTACCAAACACCATAAATAAACAGCCACCAAAGTCCCATTTGTTCTTCTTGTACCAGTGTTTGTTTAGTCTACACAGCCACTGAACACTATAAATAAACAAGTGTCTTGCCCTTTTCGTCTGTCTAGATGGCCCATTCACTTGTTTAGCAGCTGACGTTTTTGCACAACTTCTCATCTGCCTGCTTTGTCTGTTCTGCCCCTTAATTTAATTTTTAATTTACACAGTCTATTAATTTGTCTAGCAATAGTCTATCTTGTTAGGAATTCTTGGTTCTGAAGCTAGCTTTTCCCATGACTGAAAGTTTGCATACCCCTCTTGCTCCTCTCCTTTTGTGTTTGCCTCATTTTGATCTGAAATGTTCTAAAATGTTTACAGCAGAAAATTAATTTTTGGGATGAGGTAAAGCAGGACTATTATGTGGGAACAATAACATTTACTGTCTGTTACATTCATTTTTCCTCACTTTTTGACTAGAAACTTCTGAGGATAATTCATGGCAATGGAATTATAAAGTATGATATTTATGTACTTCCCTTAGTTACAAAAATTTGTTATCAAAATAAATGTACTGGTATTCCCTTTAAAATTCTTTAATGTTTTAAATGCATACACTCCCATACTCAGTCTATCAGTTTATTCTTTCTGTTTATATATGAATATGCATTGAGGGACTTTAAAAGTTTATAAGTCAAGCATATTTGCGTATTTTTCATGACTTCATTTTAAACACTTATTTTTTTCTATAAAAATATTATATTCACTATAGAGTCTTAAAATTTTCATTTCGTATGGAAAAAAGCAAACTACTACAACTATTATATTTACTGCTGACACCACAGTGATATACCTAATCACTAACAGTGATGAGATGGCTTACAGAGAAGAGATTTTCCTGCTTACTCAGTAGTGCCAGGACAACAATTTCTCTCCTAATGTCAGTAAAACCAAAGTGCTGGCCATAGAAAACAGGCCACGCTGCCATCTACACCAGAGTGGATACTTTTGAGATATTACTGGCACACAGCTGCCTTTTGTACAGGACAGCTATAACTCATGTTGCCTCAGAAAGACAAATTATATTATTAAAGATCTTAGCCATCATGCAAAGTCACTTCTCTGACTCCACTATTCTGACAAATGATCCAGGACCACTGGCACTCACACCACAATATGTAGAGACTGCTTTTATTCACAGGCCATGAGGTTACTCAGCAGACGCTAAAAGCAGCATATACATGTCTTTGTATATATACTGTATTGTTAATATATTGCATTCTATATGTTTGTGTATTTTGCTCATTGTTTTTTTTTTCCCGTGGGAGATATGAAAATAAGAATTTCATTGCAGTATGCACACATGGTAGTATATTACAACTTAAACTATTTTATAGTCCCATTCCTATTAATATGTTTCCAGATAACTCTAGTATCATCCTGAAATATTTCTCTTGACATTATTATATTAAAATAACATAAGTGACTTATATGTTTAGGAATAATAGCTACATAACAGATTTTGTAATTAACTATGTGTTATGTTATAGGTCCAGAAGAGTGTTTTGTTTAACATGAACTTAGCTTAACATCTATTGTTTCCAAGAACATACAGTCTGCCATTTTAAGGACATCTCGGCAGTGATTGTATACCCTTATAATACTGAGACTCTGTCCTTATGCCAAACCTCATGGTGTTTCCCTCACTTTCTGGAAACAACTTCAGACATGGTGGTGAGACGTGCCTATTTGAAACCTCATAAACAAAGTTTGTGGGATTCCTTCTTAAAAGAATGTTACTGCTCTATCCAGTGATGGTGCCATCTAGTTGAGAGGAGAAATAAAATTGATATTCACAGATGTCTGTGTAATTGCTTTATATCAACATGTTGATGGTTCTCCTGTGTGACCATTACTAAATACTTCAATGACTGTGCTCCAGTTGTTAAAAAAATTACTGATGTGGCCAGAACACAACTTTCTCCATAAAGTGTGAACATTATGGACTTCTAAAGCTCAAAGTTCAAGCTTTGGATTGAAGTCAAAGTTAAAAAAAATGTCTTTCTTTCAGGGACCTTAATGCATCTGTCACATTTTGGGAACTTCTCTGTGGTGTTACTGCCAAAGGTTGATGTGTGAAAACAACACATTTTGAAAACACACATAAGACTTTTTAAGAGCATATTTTGAATGTCTCTAGAACATCTAGCACATTTTTGCATTCACATGACATTTTGTAATTTTCTAAAGCAGTACTATTGCCAAATGTCCGTGAGCAAGCATAATACACTTTGTAAGTGTATGTTACATTTTGAATATGAATGAAATGTTTTTAAAGCACCATATCCCATTTTAATCTTGCACGATATATTTTGGAAAGCATTCTTCTGCTGTATTACTGAAAGAAAAATAAAACCTGTACAAAAGCAGAAAGGCAAGTGAGAGACTTTATTTTCTTAAGTGATGAGAGAAGTCATTGCAAATCAGCCAATCACAAGGCGTACCTCGTTATCTGCCTCCAAACTGGTAACCACCTAATTTACTCAATGGCTCAAGAGGAGTTTCCCAGCTGTTCCTCTTTTTGCCGGCACAATACAGCACAATACAATTTATTTTTGTATAGCCCATAATCACAAAAGAAGTGCCACAATGGGCTTTAACAGGCCCTGCCACTTGACAGCCCACCAGCCTTGACTCTCTAAGAAGACAAGGAAAAACTCCCCAAGAAAAACCTTAGTAGGGAAAAAATGGAAGAAACCTTGGGAAAGGCAGTTCAAAGAGAGACCCCTTTCCAGGTAGGTTGGATGTACAGTGGGTGTCAAAAAGAAGGGGGGGTCAATACTATACAATACACAGAACAAAACACAAGTAATCCTCGATACAGTATAATAGTAAAATAAAAATATTACAAGTACAGAGCAGAATTTAACAGTAGATGATATCACATAATATGATTTGGATTTGTTTAGAGTCCTGGAGACCTCAGCCATCAAACCAATTGGCCATTCCAAGGCTGAGTCAGTGCTGGGTCAGCCAATCCGATGAAAGGACCCCTCTACCTGACAATTCCTGTATTCCTCCATCAGAGATGACTTTACCTTAGGCATGCAAAACAACTTGGCAGATGGCAGTGGCACCAAGTGCCACATTTGAGTACCGAGAAAAGAAACAGAATAGGTGAGGGTTAGTAACAAATTATAGCTATCATATCACTTATATTTTAATGCTAATGACCCTCAACAGAGATGCAGTCTATACAGTTAATCAGCAACTCTAGTCAGGGTATGCTAAACTGAGGTAGTGAGCCTTCAGCTGGAATTTGAAAGCTGAGACTGAAGGGGCATTTCTTATAGTAGCAGGCAGACCATTCCACAGTTTATGGGCCGTGTAACTAAAAGCTCAACCTCCTACTGTTATTTTATTAATACGTGGAATCATAAGCAGACCTGTATCTTGAGATCTTAAAGTACGTTCTGATTTGCATGTCATGATAAGTTCAGACAAGTAAGCCAGACCATGGCCATTTAAGGCTTTATATGTTAAAAGGAGGATTTTGAAATCTGCCCTAAACTTAACTGGGAGCCAGTGTAAGGATTTAAGAACTGGAGTTATATGTTCGTATTTTCTTGTAGCATCCATAGATAGTTTCTATCATCCACCTCATGCTCTCAAGTGGGGCTCCATCTTAGCAAGAGACATTACATCAGAAACGGCAAAGTAAGATGAAGGGAGATTTGAAATACATTTTTTTAAAACTAAAGAAATCTATCCAACCAGTTTTTGAACCTGTTTATAGCAAATATATGTACTTGGTATCCCAGCAACAAGACAAAAAGCAACCCTGGATGGATTGCCCATTTAGTATTTAAAAGTGTAGCTACATAGATAGATAGATAGATAGATACTTTAGTGTAGCATGATTTGGTAATTTTATTGTTGTGCATAGCAAAGGCTTTGCCTAAACTGGACTTGTACCAGTAATCTAACTTCATACTTCTGAGTTGAGGTTTGTCTGTTGTTGGTAACTGCTTTAAAATCTTGAACTTTAAAAGCTCAAGGGTGATTCAGCATCTTCTTTTATATATTAAACATGGGGAAGGTGAAATGTAAACAAGAATAATGTCCCCAATTTAAAAAAAAATTAACAGCACATACCATTTACACCTTGGGCAGGTACTAATTTGACGACAGAGGACCTTATGCTATATCTGTTCCCTCAAAATTTAATTTGAATTCTTACTATTGCTTTAAGTGACCCTCACCAGGAAAAGTGGATGGAAAGATGACATGAGATGGGATTATTGTTTTATATATCCATGAAAATCTTTGATTTCAAAGGCTTTACATTTTTCTCTCTCTTCAACATCTAAGTGAACAACACAAAATTAATTGATTATCTAGAAATATGCATTTCTTGTCTGTCTCCAGTACTGAGACTGGTTTAAGGATATGGCCAGTACTCTTCGTGTTCCATCCTGTGATTTCTGCTCCAGTTGCATTTTAATTGTTTGTAGTCAGTTTTAAAGTGTTATTGTGCTGATTCATGTTTTTGCCAATTAGTTGTTTTCTTAAAGTAATTAATGATTAACCAAATCCTATTTATATTTTTTAGCAGTCATCATTCCATCAATTTAAACCAGATCCCCTGCATCATTCTCTGCATTGCACTCCCAGACCATGACACTGCTACCACTGTGCTTCACAGAGGACTGTTGACAGACATTAGCACATTTCTTTCCAACTCTTCTAATGACATGCTGGTGCTGGATTTTCTGCCACAGTTGGTTGCTCTATGCTTTATCATCCTTCATGTACTGCTTGCTGACTTTTTACAAGAAGGTTTTCTTAATTGTAATACACTTTCCAAGGTCTACCACTTTTAAGACTTCATGGCATGTGCTCTGGTGGTAGATGACTGCCAGATGTTAAGTAAGCACTTCACTAGATTTCATTCTGTCCTTTAAGGATGTGATCTTTATGTATAGCATTTTGGACCTCCACTATTTTTTCTCTCTTTAGCTTGCCCTGTTTCTTTAAATTGCTTTAGGAAAGTTTAAACATGACATTTTGAAAATCCTGTTTGGTCTGCTATCAGAGCATGACTCTATAAACTCCTTTGCAATAGGCTGCATTGCATAAAGAGTCAAATCAAAGAGTGAGACCTACAACCACCTGCTTTACAGTACTCCAGAAAAAGAGACACTACTTGGCAAAAGAGATGTTTTTTCCCCTATTCACAATCTCATGATGGATTGCTTTCTGTCTCCTAAAGAACTGATGATGGAGCTATGTCATGAGTGTGACCATTATGCTGGGTATGAGGTAACTAAAGGAAAGGAAAACAGAAGGGAGTTATAAAGGAGACCAGAAATGCAGTGTTCCAGACATGTTATCAAAAGTCTGCCTTCTACAACATTGATCAAACCAACAGTATACACAGTTCCCTGTTCCTTCTTGACTTCTCATTTTATGATGAGATGAAAACACCACTGTTCTATAAAACATCTATGCAGTGTTGATCTCATGCACCTTATTCTACCACTTTATACTTTCTAACAATATACAGTCCACTGGAGGCAGAATTAGCGACACACCCACACTCTCACCATTTTGGAGTTTGTAACTACTCTAACTTAGATGTGTTTTCGGATGTGTGGGGAAAAACAGAGCACCATTAGGTAGACCCACGCAGAAACTGGGAGGATATGGAGGCTCCGTACAAACTTCAGCCAGGTGCAGGATTCAAAACTTTGGATCTGTGAGGCAGCAGTGCTGAGCACTACAGCGCCACCCAACCACCTTTCATAACACACATTTAAAATGTTAATTTCCTTGGAACATTTCTGATAGGATGTGGTTGGTCTCAGGCATCTCTTTTCATTTCAACAAAAGCACAAGAAAATAAGATTGTGCAAATGAATATGAATAAATGTACAAAATCAGCAGAATGAAAATTTAATTGATTACCAAGCAAAAAATACAAGTAAATGAGTTAAGCATCTGTAATGCACAGGAATCAAAAAACATTTTTCTGTAATTAATTGTAACACACAGGAACATTTTTGATATTAAAGGTTAAATATATCCTAAGTATTTAACACAGAATCTCTTTATATCTATACTAATAAAAGGCAAAGCCCTCACTGACTGACTGACTGACTGACTGACTCACTCACTCACTCACTCACTGACTGACTCATCACTAATTCTCCAACTTCCCGTGTAGGTAGAAGGCTGAAATTTGGCAGGTTCATTCCTTACAGCATCCTTACAAAAGTTGGGCAGGTTTCATTTCGAAATTCTACGCGTAATGGTCATAAATGGAAGCTGTTTTTCTCCATTTACTGTAATGGAGCTGAGCTCGAAAGCCGTGGGGGCGGAGTTCCGTGTGACATCATCACGCCTCCCACGTAATCACACAGTACGTAGAAAACCAGGAAGCGCTCCAAAAAGCGCTGAAGAAAACATGCATTATATAATTGAGAAGGCAGCGAAACAATAAGAAGCGAGCGAGTGACATATATAACCACATTCATGAGTGCTGCTACTACGGAAACAAAGCACGATGTAAACCTAAACTTTAAATTAAGTTCATAGACAGGCTGCCGCTGGCATTTGTAATTCAGTGCCTGCCCATATAAGGCCGTCCGGCAGTGGCAATCCAATAGAAACACTGCCACTAAATATTCACGGGTGAAGGACTGTGCTTATGCAGAGGAAGATGAGACGGTCAGGGTGGTGTTTGGCACAAACTCAGCAAAACTGCAAGAGAAACTTTTAAGTGCCGGGTCTTAGCTGACATTACATACAGCCATGGACATAACACGAGATGGCACCAGCACAGCTGGGAACCTTCGATACAAGAACACTAAGCGGCTCACGTGAACTGACGCAGTGCACAGACAAAAAGCAACAGTTCCAAAGAGCGCTGAACAAAAACCGAATTACACAATTGAGAAGGCAGCAAAAAAATATGAAGCGTCTGATACATACAAGCATATTTATAAGTGCAGCTACTGCAGAAACAAAGCACACGGTGGAAAAAGTCAATGTCCCGCTAAAGGAAGACAGTGTAAAAAAAAACCCGTGCATACAGTGTGTCACATCTCAGATAAAGAGGAAGACGAGCTGTTTATTGATGCAGTAAGAAACGAATCGATAAATGAAACCTCTTATCTTTACAACGATTAACAAACACGGAATGTAACTTGAACACAACACATCGTACAAATACGACCCTGATTGAAACAAATAATGATAATCAAATCCTTGATGACAGCAACACTCAATAACACTCACAAAACAATTACTGTATATTGACAATCATGTTACGTTATTTTTAAAATGTTCCCTTTTCTTTTTCATAGCTTCTTTAACACACTACTTCTCCGCTGCGAATATATATATATATACCCTGATCTACATACTCTCAAATAGACAAGCCACACACCGTGGCACAATTGTAGAGGCTTCCCCTCTATTGCCGACATCCGAGGTTCGATTCCAGAGAGGGGATGTACTGAGTATGTACGCGCGCTTCTCGGTTCATTTTAACCTCGCATCTCCTTGGTTTGAGACGTATGAAAAAATATGCGGTTAACGGAGAATCATGTTACGTTATTTTTAAAATCTTTCCTTTTCTTAGCACAAGCACAGCTGAGAAGCTTCGATGCATGTACTCCATAACAAAAAATAAGGCATTTAATCACACTTTCAATTCCAAGCAAAGGGGAACTTTTGTCAATGCATGATTTCCTGGTACATCGATTACACTGGTGCACACATCACAGCTACAAGAGTCGGAATGAAGCGCGTTCCTACGACTGATCGGAGGAAAATTTCATTTCAAAAAACTATCCGAGCGAAGCCTTGATAAAAGCATGGTTTTGTGCACACTGAAAAGCAAGCAAAATTAGATGCATTACAGAAAGCGGACTTTGTGGCTCTTACTGGGGATCATTGGACTTCCGTGACCGTTAGTAATTCTAATTACATCTAATTACAAAATGTTCAATGATCACACTGTTTTAGCCTAATGTACAAAATAATTTTGGCTAAGGTTACTCAGAGTTTAAAGATTAAGTTGGTCAAATTACCTTTTATGTTTCTGACTTATTTTTTTAAGAAGAAAAACTGCACTTTATGTTGAAATTTTGGTTATTATTATTTAAAGACAATACCATTCTGAAAATGTACTTAAAGTACTTAAACTACCACTTTATTTTTAAGTCTGCCCAATTTTAACCAGGGATGATATTTTTGTTTCTGTTTTGAATTCAAATGCAGTTTAAAAGCATTTTTTTTTTCAGAAATTAAAAGAGCTTGAGTTTACAATATTCATGTCCATGTCTATTATTTGATTCTGTCGCCCACTAAAACCCTTTTAAATTAAAAAAAAACATTTGCGATTTGGGGCAAATTTACGTGTGCGATTACATATGATTAATCAAGATTAATTATTACACAGCCTCTAATTAATTGGATTAA
>JANRMT010062791.1:39023926-39072079 GCA_026402145.1 Polypterus bichir lapradei
TTGGTTAGCGCAGGGAAGCCGCCTTCCAAATTTCGTGAAGATGGGGCTATGAATAAGAAAGTTCAACATGGTGGACGTTGTCGACCGTTATCGACTGTTATGACCATTACATGTAGAATTTCAAAATGAAACCTGCTTAACTTTTGTAAGTAAGCTGTAAGAAATGAGCCTGCCAAATTTCAGCCTTCTACCTACACGGGAAGTTGCAGAATTAGTGACGTTGTAAAGTTCAATATGGCGGCTGACAGTGGCATCATACCACCGAAATAAGTATGTACATTGGTTTCGGTTAGCGCAGGGAAGCCGCCTACCAAATTTCGTGAAGATGGGGCCATGAATAAGAGAGTTCAACATGGCAGACATTGTGAAAATTAGTGACGTTGGAAAGTTCAATATGGCGGCCGACAGTGGCGTCATACCATCGAAATAAGTACATACATCGGTTTCGGTTAGCGCCGGAAATCCGCCTACCAAATTTCGTGAAGATGGGGCCATAAATTAGAAAGTTCAACATGGCGGACGTTGTCGACCGTTATGACCGTTACGTGTAGAATTTCGAAATGAAACCTGCTTAACTTTTGTAAGTAAGCTGTAAGGAATGAGCCTGCCAAATTTCAGCCTTCTACCTACACAGGAAGTTGGAGAATTAGTGACGTTGGAAAGTTCAATATGGCTGCTGAGAGTGGCGTCATACCACCAAAATAAGTATGTACATTGGTTTTGGTTAGCGCAGGGAAGCCGCTTCCAAATTTCGTGAAGATAGGGCCATGAATAAGGAAGTTCAACATGGCGGACATTGTTGACCGTTATGACCGTTACGCGTAGAATTTCGAAATGAAACCTGCTTAACTTTTGTAAGTAATCTGTAAGGAATGAGCCTGCCAAATTTCAGCCTTCTACCTACACGGGAAGTTGGAGACTTAGTGATGTTTGGAAAATTCAATATGGCGGCCGACAGTGGCGTCATACCACCGAAATAAGTACGTACATCGGTTTTGGTTAACGTAGGGATGCCACCTACCAAATTTCTTGAAGATGGGGTCAGCCTTCTACCTACACGGGAAGTTGGAAAATTAGTGACGTTGGAAAGTTCAATATGGCGGCCGACAGTGGTGTCATACCATCGAAATAAGTACATACATCGGTTTCGGTTAGCCCAGGGAATCTGCCTACAAAATTTCGTGTAGATGGGGCCATAAATAAGAAAGTTCATTATGGCGGACGTTGTCGACCGTTATGACCGTTATGTGTAGAATTTCAAAATGAAACCTGCTTAACTTTTGTAAGTAAGCTGTAAGGAATGAGCCTGCCAAATTTCAGCCTTCTACCTACACGGGAAGTTGGAGAATTAGTGACGTTGTAAAGTTCAATATGGCGGCTGACAGTGGCGTCATACCACCGAAATAGGTATGTTCATTGGTTTCAGTTAGCGCAGGGAAGCCGCCTACCAAATTTCGTGAAGATGGGGCCATGAATAAGAAAGTTCAACATGGCGGACATTGTGAAAATTAGTGACGTTGGAAAGTTCAATATGGCGGCCGACAGTGGTGTCATACCATCGAAATAAGTACATACATCGGTTTCGGTTAGCGCCGGAAATCCGCCTAGCAAATTTCGTGAAGATGGGGCCATAAATAAGAAAGTTCAACATGGCGGACATTGTCGACCATTATCGACCGTTATGACCGTTACGTGTAGAATTTCGAAATGAAACCTGCTTAACTTTTGTAAGTAAGCTGTAAGGAATGTGCCTGCCAAATTTCAGCCTTCTACCTACACGGGAAGTTGGAGAATTAGTGATGTTTGGAAAATTCAATATGGCGGCTGACAGTGGCGTCATACCACCAAAATAAGTACGTACATCGGTTTTGGTTAGCGCAGGGAAGCCACCTACCAAATTTTGTGAAGATGGGGTCAGCCTTCTACCTACACGGGAAGTTGGAAAATTAGTGATGTTGGAAAGTTCAATATGGCGGCCGACAGTGGCGTCATACCATCGAAATAAGTACATACATCGGTTTCGGTTAGTGCAGGGAAGCCGCCTACCAGATTTCGTGAAGATGGTGCAATAAATAAGAAAGTTCAACATGGCGGACGTTGTCGACCGTTATGACCATTACGTGTAGAATTTCGAAATGAAACCTGCTTAACTTTTGTAAGTGATCTGTAAGGAATAAGCCTGCCAAATTATTAGCCTTCTACCTACACGGGAAGTTGGAGAATTAGTGATGAGTGAGTGAGTGAGTCAGTCAGTCAGTGAGGGCTTTGCCTTTTATTAGTATAGATATATATATATATGCCAGCAACACTCATGACAATGACAAAACAATTACATTGTCCATCATGTTACGTTATTATTAAAATGTTTCCTTTTCTTTTTACTTCTCTGCTGCCAAACGTGGGTATTTTGCTATATGTATATATATATATTTTGCTATATACAGTGGGGTGAAAAACTATTTGACCCCTTCCTGATTTCTTATTCTTTTGCATGTTTGTCACACAAAATGTTTCTGATCATCAAACACATTTAACCATTAGTCAAATATAACACAAGTAAACACAAAATGCAGTTTTTAAATGATGGTTTTTATTATTTAGGGAGAAAAAAAATTCCAAACCTACATGGCCCTGTGTGAAAAAGTAATTGCCCCCTGAACCTAATAACTGGTTGGGCCACCCTTAGCAGCAATAACTGCAATCAAGCGTTTGTGATAACTTGCAATGAGTCTTTTACAGCGCTCTGGAGGAATTTTGGCCCACTCATCTTTGCAGAATTGTTGTAATTCAGCTTTATTTGAGGGTTTTCTAGCATGAAATGCCTTTTTAAGGTCATGCCATAGCATCTCAATTGAATTCAGGTCAGGACTTTGACTAGGCCACTCCAAAGTCTTCATTTTGTTTTTCTTCAGCCATTCAGAGGTGGATTTGCTGGTGTGTTTTGGGTCATTGTCCTGTTGCAGCACTCAAGATCGCTTCAGCTTGAGTTGACGAACAGATGGCCGGACATTCTCCTTCAGGATTTTTTGGTAAACAGTAGAATTCATGGTTCCATCTATCACAGCAAGCCTTCCAGGTCCTGAAGCAGCAAAACAACCCCAGACCATCACACTACCACCACCATATTTTACTGTTGGTATGATGTTCTTTTTCTGAAATGCTGTGTTCCTTTTACGCCAGATGTAACGGGACATTTGCCTTCCAAAAAGTTCAACTTTTGTCTCATCAGTCCACAAGGTATTTTCCCAAAAGTCTTGGCAATCATTGAGATGTTTCTTAGCAAAATTGAGACGAGCCCTAATGTTCTTTTTGCTTAACAGTGGTTTGCGTCTTGGAAATCTGCCATGCAGGCCGTTTTTGCCCAGTCTCTTTCTTATGGTGGAGTCGTGAACACTGACCTTAATTGAGGCAAGTGAGGCCTGCAGTTCTTTAGACGTTGTCCTGGGGTCTTTTGTGACCTCTCGGATGAGTCGTCTCTGCGCTCTTGGGGTAATTTTGGTCGGCCGGCCACTCCTGGGAAGGTTCACCACTGTTCCATGTTTTTGCCATTTGTGGATAATGGCTCTCACTGTGGTTCGCTGGAGTCCCAAAGCTTTAGAAATGGCTTTATAACCTTTACCAGACTGATAGATCTCAATTACTTCTGTTCTCATTTGTTCTTGAATTTCTTTGGATCTTGGCATGATGTCTAGCTTTTGAGGTGCTTTTGATCTACTTCTCTGTGTCAGGCAGCTCCTATTTATGTGATTTCTTGATTGAAACAGGTGTGGCAGTAATCAGGCCTGGGGGTGGCTACGGAAATTGAACTCAGGTGTGATACACCACAGTTAGGTTATTTTTTAACAAGGGGGCAATTTTTCACACAGTGCCATGTAGGTTTGGATTTTTTTTCTCCGTAAATAATAAAAACCATCATTTAAAAACTGCATTTTGTGTTTACTTGTGTTATATTTGACTAATGGTTACATGTGTTTGATGATCAGAAACATTTTGTGTGACAAACATGCAAAAGAATAAGAAATCAGGAAGGGGGCAAATAGTTTTTCACACCACTGTATATAGATAGATAGATAGATATGACAACAACACTCATATCAATGACAAAACAATTACATTAACAATCATGTTACGTTATTTTTAAAATATTTCCTTTTCTTTTTCATAACTTCTTTAACACACTACTTCTCCGCTGCGAAGCGTGGGTATTCTTCTAGTACATTATAAATTACAAGACAGTATTGGAAACCCTGCAGTGGAGCACTATAGGTGTTTCAACTGCCACCTAGTGGCCATTTTAATAACTCTTAGACAAATCTAAGTAGTATCAAGAGATTAGTGGGCTGCATCTACACTCCTGTATAACTTGGTGGATATCACCTATTAACAGGTTGGCCGCAACAGACACCTTCTTTTATATGTATGACAGTACATCATCATTGTTTTTACAACTTTGGGGTGCACCCTTACTGTTGTGTGATAGGGCAGGAGTGAAACCTCTCTAATAACTGGTGGGTTCAAGGTGTTAAGAAAAGAGTTTATCCCTTCCTAGGCAGAAGAAAGAGTAAACGTTACCAAGTTACTTGAAGAAAGCAAAAATTATCTTTGAACTTGAGCTATTCATTATAATCTACCACACGTTGCATTTTGGATGAATTTTAATAATTTTAGCTGACTCTACATTTTGCCTTAGTGAATAGTATTTGTTTCTGTTGTATTGACTCTTTCTGAGACATTTTCCAGTTTCTAGTTAGATTTGGATTGTATTTCTTTAAAGATGAAGCTGGATAATCTTTCATAGGCTTCTGAGCTCTGACAGTAGCAGGGGTTGCCATCTTTCAAAAGGAGGCATGTGTATTTCAGGAGAAGGAATACAGTTAAACACAGTTTTTTTCTTTAAGATACAACATAAAGATGGACCTCTGAGTCTAGCTGCAATCATATTTACATGTACAACTTAAAGCCATTGGTGTGGTAAGGTGGCCCATTTGCTTGTTTTCAGCACTGCCTCATTTTACCAAATTAAGCAACACATTGGATTATTCACAACAGAGACAGAAAAAGCCTTTGCACACAGGTGAGTCAAACAACTGCTTCGGAACAGGATCACTGTTTTCTACTGGTGAGATGTTTGTTTTGCACTTCATTTGGGATGTGTGCTGGATGAAATATATCAATGGAGGACAAGTTTGACTACGTATTTAATATCTACATGCCACACCAAGGATACAGCAGTATCAGCAGCCACCCAAACACTTTAAACGCCACACACCAATAAAGACAGCAGCATGTTTTCATCGCCAGGTCCCAGCATCCATACACATTCTCATTTTTGATTGATGCGGCACTTAACTTTTCTTGCTGTGTTAAAAAAAACACAAAGAGAGGCCTGGCAACAACGTTTTCTTGATTAGAGTCTTTGTAGTAAAAACCACCTACCTGCAATGCATTTGCACTTTTACTGCTATGTTCTTGTGATGATGTCAATTAATAATTCAGAGTATCGGTAATATCTGCAAGGACTGTTAAGAAAAGTCATGTGTAACTTATTGCTTAAAATAATATGTGTGTATTAAAAGGGAAAGTGTTGAATTTTCCCATCAATAAGTCTTGTCTGAGAGTGCGGGTGGTACAGGACAAGGGAACAGTCCAGTATGAGTCAAAGACAGGGACAGAGACATGAAAGCCCACACAGGAAACCTGGATCCCCATGTGGAAAGACGGAACCAAAAAAGTACTGACTGCCTACCTATGGGCAGGAGAGATTAAAGCCAAAAGGATCTGATACATTGCCATGGACCTCCTGGCTAATAACTGGCAGCACATACTTCTCAGCCAAGGAAACTGGGATTGTTTAATGATGTGTGACGTCATACACCTTGAGTAGACTGCTGTGTGTAGTTGGAGGCTCTTGAAATTTCACAAGAAAAATATTACTTCATGAAACCTTTTCTATATAATTAATTTAAAATGTGTTTAGCTCAACACCATGATTCATTCAATCTGTTTTACACAAAAGACTGAATTGCAGTTGAACAGACGGAAATTGAGCTGAACTAAAATGATGTTTCAATGAACTCTTGTGAATGTATCCACTGTCACTGTAAACTGAACCTTGCCACAGCTGCCATTTATTTATTTTTTACTTATTGTGATATATGCCCGGCTATTCATCCCGGCCAATACCCCCAGGCCGCTAGATGGAGCCCTCCTTGCAGCATAGAGGTGCCCCGAATACCATGGGGGCCACCAGGAGTCGCTGTAGGGAGGCCCAGGGATTTACATTTTCTGTACAGCCTGGAAGTATTTCCAAGTCACAGGAACGGAAGAAATGATATACTTCCGGGCTGAAGAAAAAGAGAAGTTTTTACCTGACCCGGAAGTGATAGAAAGTCACACGGACTGAGGGACAAACACTTCCGGGTCAAGGAGTATAAAGGACTGTGGGAAATCCCAGATGGGAGAGCTGAGTTGGAAGGCAGGGTGGCTAAGCGTCTGGGAGTTTGGAGGATTGTTATTGGTTATTTAATTATTAGGGAATTGTGGAGAAGAGCGTGCTTTGTGCACTTTACTATTATAATAAATATCATTATTGGACTTTTACCTGGTGTCTGACGCGTGGTCTGAGGGTACAAGGGGGCGAGAAAACCCCAATCTGTCACATTATACATGTTCTATAATTTACAAAATCTGTCAAATTAAAAACATAGTTTGTCATCTTTTGTTTTCCTGGTGTGTCCAGCTTTAGTTCCACAAATAGACCAGATTTAGTGTTACAAAATGCACCATGGAAAGGTACAGCCTCAAAAGCAACAGTAACAACAAAAACAAATCAAACAGTTTTATACTTAGTTTGTATAAAATAATTATTCAGTGTACAATGCACCTCATGCTCTGCCAGGAAAACTCCATGCAGAATTTGGTAAAATAAGTGATGCTGCAGCAGAGACAGTGTGCTCTCCATTTCTATGTTAATATCGTTTCTAGGTGATGTCAGAGCAAAAGATTGGTGGGGAAAAAGTTACGAAGGGCCACAACTCAAAAGTCCCAGGGTCCAGCAGTTGCAGGGTTTTCAAGTGCTTGAAATGTAGTAACATTTTTTATGGCTTTAAGATAACATTGTTTTGGTTCAAAAAACATCCATCCATCCATCCATTATCCAACCCGCTATATCCTAACTACAGGGTCACGGGGGTCTGCTGGATCCAATCCAATCTGTTTTAATTAGTAGCTTTTAATAGAAACTCTGGAAGCAAAAACTTTGTCACCATGTCTCTTGTCTCTTAGTAGATACAGCATTATAGCAAAAGCAAAAAATTAACAAAGTATAATATAGAACACAACATAAAAAGAAAAGGAAGCAATGTACCATTGAAAATATAATAGGAAATATTAATTGCATTTGAGGAATAATGTTTTGGCAGGTTATACTCATTAGTGCAAAACTTATATATTGATTGTTGTCCTCTGCTGGCTAAACTTGGGATCTGACAGAGCATCAGCAAAAGGTCAACCTGCAGCAAGGACTACAGAGTTTGTATCTGTCGACAGTTTTTGGGGGCCAAGACTTTTTGTTTGCTCTAAAGAGAAGCAGAAGCAGCCATCCAGCTGTTATGCAGTTTTGACAGTTTTTTATTGTGCTGTGTATCCTATAGTTTGTGGTGGGTTCTGGATTAAAGTTTCACATGCGTACATCCAATTTCTGCCTTGCTTACCCCTGTCTTGTGTGTGTTGTAAGCAGACAGATTTAGGGGCAAGAAGTGTTTAGTAATTCATAGATGATGGAAAAACATGCAGACTTTAGAGCTAGGTTATGAGATTGATAACTTTTAGTGCAAACTGATAAAACTTCAGTTGGAATTTGGACTTAAATACCATATTGTATATTTATACAGTATATATCTGCATGTGCTGTACTTCATAATGGTTTTTCTGTTCAGGTTCAATCATTATACATTTATTGTATGTATTACTCCACTAATTTCAATACTGGATTTGTGATTACTTTATAATAAGTAGATGTGTGCTAAGGATGGTGAAGATTGGCAGAAGCTCAAGAGGGGAAAAAAGGGACTATATTGTCTATTAAAAGCTTAAGGGACTGCAGGGCAAGGATGTATCCCAGATTCACATTTTGGGAGATCTAACAAGTATAATGGTGAGCCTATTGAGCCCATTTTGTCAGTTGCCCAAAATCATGCAAGGAATGCCTCAATGGGCTTTAACAGACTTTGGTTTTTGACAGCCCTGCAGCCTTGACTCTCTAAGAAAACAAGAAAAAACTCCAAAAAATAGTAAGAAGAACCTTGTATCTCACTCTGGTCAACTGGGTAATAACAACTTCCTTTCAGAGAGACCAATATGTATGTTTTCATTTTCATTATTTTCCATTAACTGATCTGTAAGCATCTAATTAAACCCCCAAACAGATTAAATATCTTGCTAAAAGCCGACAATAGAAATACAGAATTTTTTTTTCATTGGGTAAAACAAAGACAAGACTCTGCTATGGTCTGCTTGCATTCACAGCAAATTCCTTTAGCCTTTCAAACACAGTATAGCAAATAGTAATTATCTTGCTTTTCTTGAGTACAGTGATTCCTCGCTATATCGCGCTTCGACTTTCGTGGCTTGACTCCATCGCGGATTTTAAATGTAAGCATATCTAAATATATATCACGGATTTTTCGCTGGTTTCTGTAGACAATGGGGCTTTTAATTTATGGTACATGCTTCCTCAGTTTGTTTGCCCAGTTGATTTCATACAAAGGACGCTATTGGCGGATGGCTGAGAAGCTACCCAATCAGAGCACGTATTACGTATTAAATAAAACTCCTCAATGATATACGATATGCTTCCCGTGCGGTGCTTCGCACACTTAAAAGCTCTAACAGCCCGTATTAATTTTTGATTGTATGCTTTTCTCTGTCTCTCTCACTCTCTTTGACATTCTCTGCCCCTGACAGAAAGGGGTGTGAGCAGAGGGGCTGTTTGCACAGTGGCTGTTTGCTTAGAAGATACGGACGCTCCTCTAAAAAATTCTTGAAAGACTACCTTCATATTGAGCCCTTCATTGCAGCGCTTTATCTCGGTGCTTCGTTTACTTAAAAGCCCAACAGACCTATTGATTTTTGATTGTTTATTTTTCTCTCTCTCTCTGACATTCTCTGCTCCTGACGGCACTCCTTTGAAGAGGAAGATATGTTTGCATTCTTTTAATTGTGAGAAAGAACTGTCATCTCTGTCTTGTCATGGAGCACAGTTTAAACTTTTGACTAAAGGGTGTTATTTCATGTCTAGAGGGCTCTAATAATGTTAAAAAACGTATTTAGAAGGTCGTAAACAGGTTTTCTATGCTCTAACTGCGAAAATATTAGATTTATAAATAAAGAATCCTACTTCGTGGAAATTCGTTTATCTGTCTGGAGCGGATTAACCACGATAAACGAGGGTTTACTGTAAAACTGTGCGGAGAATATTTATAAACAGTGTGGGAAAGTTTCTAAGTGCTTAAAATATATAAAAATAACCATACAAACATATGGTTTCTACTTCGCGGATTTTCACCTATCGTGGGGGGTTCTGGAACGCAACCCCCGCGATCAAGAAGGGATTACTGTTTCCTCATCTCTCTGGCTTTTAACACAGATGATCATAAATAATTTATTTCTGAATGCAAGTAATATGAACATGCCTGAGTTATCCTGTCTTAAATAGAAACACTCCATATTAGTTTTATGTTTTCAACAAAGAAATTAATTTTAACCCATTTCTCCCAATATGAGGCACATTCACACATACTCAGTCATATCGGGTCAAAGGATTCACTAATTGTTCCAAGTGTGTTGGTTCATTTTAATGCTGTACAATAAAATCCAAGCATGTAGCGAGAATGCGAAGACTGAATTATATCAACAGTGCCCAGGCCACCTTATTATATTTTAAGTATACAAAAAGTAGAGGAAGTATGTTACATAAAACAATCTTGCTTGCATGCAGGAAGGAATCATCAAATATACAGTATGTCTACAATTAATGTATTCACATATTAAATGTATTGAACGTTTGCAAACATTAAGCAAATAAACACAATAGCCACAAGTTATAATGGTTTAAGGATAAGAATAGATCAGTTTACAAAATTTTAAATTGGGATGCAGTTGGTATCATTTTAGTAAACCATATCAAATAAACATATCCAATACTGAATATAACAAGGTTTTTACCTATTATTATTATTGCCTATACAAATAAAACTGAAATACTTTTTGTCTGTCTTTTTAAAAATTCCGCTTTTTTTGAAGCCATTTATTTGTTTTGCATACATAAGGACCTCATTTCAGCCCTAAGATTGTATATTGTCTATTTGGTCACCAAACACACAAAAAAAATTAAAAATAGCTGATCATGACAATATTATGCAAGTAGGTTGCCATTCGTCCAAGTTAAATACATTCTATAGGGCATTTCAAAAAATTAATTGGGGAGGTTTAATGGAAGGGAACCCAAAAACTGTACAGTGTTCCAAAATGGCTGAGTTAAGCTTAATGAAATTGCATATTTTATAAAGCTAAACCAACTTAAAATCCAAGCTACATGACCATTCAAAAATGTAATTGAGAAGGGTGGTTGTAATGGGTGTGGGCAAAAAAATGCATTACTTCAAAGCAGCTGAGTTGAAGTTCATGAAATTTTGCACACATATTACTGTTGACACATACATGCACTTGGGAGATAACATGAAGGCTTATCTGGTAATTAATTGTGATTTAGTCTCCAGTCTGAAACAAACTCAAATATTTGCAATTTTTTTCCATCAATTATATGGGGTTCACCTTCAATGTGCCCCAAGTCTTTATTTTGTCGTCTCCTGTTTTATGTTGTTGATACAGCTTAAAATCCACACTTTAAGTAATCAAAAAAAGTGTATATAGTGGAGGAGGAGATGCAAACCCAAACCCACCGTGTTATATGTTGAATGTAGAACAATTGGCATAATATTTATACAAATTTAATTACAGTGAAATCATAAACCGAAAGAACAAATTCTCAACTCATGAGGACAGAGAAATTGATAGAGAGGTATTGTAGATGACAGATGGGTCACTTGCGTTTCAGCCAGCAATGACAAAATGGTCAACATTCAGAAAACACATAAATATTTGCTTTCTTACCTTAACCCATTATAAAAATATACCCGGGCAATTGCAGGTAGTTCAGCTAATGTATTTTTAAAGTAACTAGCTCTACATGCTATGATTTGCTTTGTTGTGATTTTCTAATTCAATTTATCAATTAAAATAAATATTGCTCTGGAGAGTAAAACATAAACCACGTTTCCTGTACCTTCATTTACTTCCTTTTTACTTCCATCTTTTCCAATTTTTCATTCATTTCATAAACATAAAAACATTTGTTAGGAAAAAGGTCACTGAATGCTGAAAGTGAAGGCGGTGCACTTTTAGTTAGCACTGTAGTTTTTGTTCAGTCAAATTTATTTCAGATGTTATTTCAGGTGCTCAAGACCGCACTATAAAAACTACTTGGAATATAAATGACTTAATGGTCAAATCAAACACTATGTAAAATTTATATTCGATTAACTTAAGAATGGATTCAGCAGGAGAAATAAAAAGTGGACTGTGTAGCTGGCCACCCTTCATATTCTTTACCATTTTGAGGCTACAATTTTAAACGGCAGTTAGTTTATTCTTGCTGTATCCTATGCTGAATGTTTTATCATGTAATTCTTGCCATTCCCTCTGTCCTAATTGTTTGGAACTGGGAAATATACACAGTACAAACTATAGCTTAAATAAAAATATAGCAAAAATTTAAACATTATGCTAACTCAACCACTACATAACCATTTGGATTCAAATGTGTTCATCATCATATATCACTAATTACACAAAACACTACTGTTTTCACTATAATAATTTAGCTGGCTTGTTTTGATGTTCTTTGAAAAAGATTTTGGCTTAACTAACCTCACTGTGAAACAAATGAGTATTACTGCCTTGTAATTCTCTGGGTTTTTTCATCTAGATCATCCCCTAAACCAGATTTTAACTCCAAGGATGGCTTCTGCACAATATTCCCTTTCTGACAGTCTCTTGTAGCTAACAGGCAATTGACACAAAATCTAATCTCCCTTTTCAGTTTCTTGATTCCTACAGATGAGTTTGCATGTGCTGAGGAACTTAGAGTTTCATTTCTGTTTCCAATGCATCTTTAGGATTGTAGTCATCAAGATTGTCATTATAATTGGCAAAATGGGAGTTTCATTATTAGTACAAATACAACACATATCTCATGGCTTAACAAAATGTCTACACATGACAGAAAGTGGGGCTGGTGATCTTTTTCCACTAAAGATCTTTATTTAAATATTAAATAACAGACAGATGCATGCAAAATTAATTCCTGAAAATGCTTGAATTTGAACAAACGTTAATTTTGCTGGAAGCAAAATGTCTTTTCTTACACATTTTTTATTAATAGAACTGAATGGCTGTAAACATTCTGCACTGTATTATATGAAGCATCTGTTATCTTAAAATGCTAAGTAAATAAAATGTTATTTTGAAATAGTCTCTGTGCTGCTGATTGAAAGTTATTAATTTTTTTATGTGCTTCCCCAAATTAAAAATAAACATGTATGCTTCTATTTAGACATTTTGAAACCAAGTGATTCTGAAAATAACATTTGTTTTTTGTTTAATTGTGATTTGAAAAAGCAACAATTTTAGCGTTATGCTGCAGCGAAATCTTTGTTTTGCTATGGGCACCAGCATTTCAGAGCAAATGTGTGGGATGTCTCCTTGACAATTGTACCCAGAAGTCCTCAGAATGTGTGACATATGTGATGTCACCATAGAAACCATATACAGGCTGGGGTGTGCATTCCCAGAGTATTGAGATTGCAGATAAATTCACTGAATTTTAATCATTACCTTTGGGGTTTAGAACTTAGTTCTGGTTATAGGTCAGATTGGCTTGTTCTTTGGCTTCGACTTAGTGACCGGAAGATGTGGCCCGGAACATCATTCAGATATTTGCTGGTAATGTCTAGTCTTCATAGGATGATAAAGGTCCAACTACTTTCTTCAGACTTTACGTTTGGTATTTTCACTTTTGTTTGTTTTAAACTGGGTGCCTGGATGGACCCCAACCCTTTTACAATCTTTTCACTTACAGAGTAATGTAATGAAGAAGAAGAACCTCCTTTGTATTCCCTGTTGAGATTAGACACTGTAATAGTATTATCCTTTTTTTAATGTTGTGGTACATAATACTTTCCTAACAATTTTATTTATTTCTGATTATTAAATACGAGATACCCAAATATGCCTAAAGTCCTGTGTGAAAACTGTATATTAAACACATATCTTTATTGAAATAGTTAAAGTCTACTCTGTACTGCATACTGTTCTTCTGAAATGTAATAAAAATATATAATAAAGGCCATAGCAAGGCTGTGATTCCCCTGTTGCACTTGGTTGCTTGGTTTCACACATGTGACTTCCATATTTTTATGGGATTCATTATATACATCAGAACATGAAATCTGATATATGGCTTTGTCATAAAACTGCCCTATAATGTTTGACTTCTTGGCAATTATTTGCAATTCCAAAAATCATTTGCCAGAACTTGATTGACCCTTAAATTCTATTTTTGCAGTGCCTTTCCCTGTTTTAATAGTGTAATTTTCTTTAAAACATCTTTGGCTTCTCCATGTGTTAATCTTTTATAGAAACTGTAAATATAATCATTATGCACACATCTCCATCTAGTGTTTTATTGATCATCACACACTTTAGGCATTTCTATAGTATTGTACTTCTGGGTGGCGCAGTGGTAGTGCTGATGCCTCGGAGTTAGGAGACCTGGGTTCGCTTCCTGGGTCCTCCCTGTGTAGAGTTTGCATGTTCTCCCCGTGTCTGCGTGGGTTTCCTCCAGGCGCTCCGGTTTCCTTCCACAGTCCAAAGACATGCAGGTTAGGTGGATTGGTGATTCTAAATTGGCCCGGGTGTGTTTGTGTGTGCCCTGCGGTGGGTTGGCACCCTGCCCGGGATTAGTTCCTCCCTTGTGCCCTTTGTTGGCTGGGATTGGCTCCAGCAGACCCCTGTGTTCGGATTCAGTGGGTTGGAAGATGGATGGATGTACTTTTGGTCATTTTTTCCATATGATTATTATGGCATATCTAAACCACAACAGTTGCAGGGTCAGCAGGATCATAGGACTATCACAAAGCTAGGGGGCATGTCCGATACATCTATAACATCAAATGAAGAACCCCAAGAGTAATTGCAGAATTCCGGTGCCATATAGGCTGAACAGTAACCATATTTTTTAAAAAATCTTTTCCAAAATAATTACTAAGTTGACACATAAGTTAAGAAGCAGTCCCAAAGGACTAGCCGAAGGTTACAGTATATGGACTCCAACAGAGCTTTAAGTGGCAACACAGACCACATTTACACCACTAGGTCATGAATTTATTTAGTCTGATGCCCATTGTTGTTTTCATTACAAGGTCTAATTGTAACATAAATGCTTGCATATTCATTCAACTTCAGTTTTCTATATTTAAGAAGGTATATATGTCTTAGAATTTTCTACTATTATTTTAATTCACTTCCATACTTTGATAATGGTGTGGTTTCAGTAGAAACCTTCCAATTTAGCTTGAGTATGTTTATCAACCCATACATTTATGAAAAAACAATCTTTCCACACATTCTGTTTGTCTGTTGTGACTTTCTTAACGTGTCGCGTGTTCTCCATTAATGATGTAGTCAAGTCCAACTGTTGAAACAAAATCCAGACTGTCTGTTTAAATTCAGACCAGTAATGGGAGGTAAACAACTAAGTCAGAATTTAGCATTACACCATCCAATAAATCAAATTAATTGCATCTTTGGTTTATATGAAAAATCTAGTCTGTGTTAGATACGTGAAGAAAATAGAATTAGAGTTGCAGAGTAAACACTACAGTAGTGTCCAGCTTAGAACAGGATTGTTTCTGCTTTACGTTATGGAGGGATGCTTGTATGGGACATACCCAGAGTAACTGTTCCCTTCTACAGGAAACTGTGATGTAAGTATAGAGAAATAAAATATCTGAAACCACCAGAAAGAGCTCTGGTGGGATGGCTAAGTACTTTGGGCAGTGATTTCACTGATTGTATCAGCAGAAACTCCACAGTGGGGATTAAAGACCATGCCCTACCACAAGTGCAATATGTTTAAAATCAGGAGGTGAGTTTAAGCATGAATTCATTTTTCAGGAGTGTCGTAACTAGTAAAAGAGAAACAAAGATTTTAAGAGGAGACTGGGTGAGCGATTAATTGTTCTTAAGGATTTATGTTTGATGGTGGGAAACCTGATACAATGTCCAATGGGATAGCTAGGATGTGTTTTCAGTTCTGATACTTTCTGTCCCTCTTTGATCATCCCTCCATCATGCGGATTTGTTTAATTAACAGCCCTTTACAATACCTCTGTGTTGTGTGGCACCTCTTTTTGTAGGTCATTTTGTTTTCTGAAATTATGTGCAAGTTTTAAAATGCAGCTGGGATTCATTCTCAGTAATTCTGAATCTATTCAAGAGCTGTATATGCCAGCCGCTATTAAGAAGCTTTTAAAGTTATTTTTCTATAAAAGCCTATAAAAATAAAGTGCAGAATTTTGAGACTAACAGCCCTTAACCACTAAATGAAACAATACTTAAGAGCAAATGGATACCAAAAAGATGCTGCAGGATTTGGTAGGCACATAAAACGATGACAGTTTTAAGGCTTAATTAATTTACAACCATGGAAAGTGTTTAAAGCATTTAACACATTTTCCTTTGTTCTAATAATAGAATGGAAATAAAGCCATTGGACATGGGTTTAATAAAAAAAGACAAAAAACATGAAAATTGAATATATCATTGGCTTCATTACTCCCTCTGATGTCCATATATGCAACTTCTTTTCTGTAGTCTTACTAACAGAGCATGCAAGCCTAGAGGCTAAAACAGAGATCCTCTCAAACTTGAGAATAAAAAGTTGAGTATGCATTTAATTTATTTTGAACAGAAAAAATGTTCTTTAATTTCTAACATCAGTGAATGAAACAATGTGCAGAAGACCCAATGATGCACGCAGAAGGGAAAACATTATATGAGCCTCAAAGAAATTAGCAGTTTAATAACAAAAGCAAGTATTTATTCATTTTGTTCTGTAGGACATTCCTGTTCTCTCATATATCCATTAACTCATCCTCATAAAACATAAAAAACAGGACCTATGTAATCAAAATATAGGGCCAGTAGAAGCCAGGGCTTATCCCAGCACCACTGAGTACAAGGCAGTAACCAGCTGAACAATGCAGCTTACCCTAAACATCACCAGCATGTCACCTGCCCCACATGGGGTGCTAAAGTTCTGGATTACTACTATAGAAGACGCTATCTACCCGCCACTTCTCCACCCCATTTTGGACAGTCTAATCACCTGTCAGCTCTCCTAATGCCAGCTTATCAGCAGAAACTGAAGCGTAATTGACCAATAAGAAAAATGGTCCAGTGTTGGACAAAAGAGGTGAAGGAGAAGCTGGGTCATGTTGAGAAACTTTTCTTCAGATATCAATTAATATGCAAGCATAGTAATGAGATTCTTAATAGAATATGTTAATATCTTGTCTCAGGTCCTCTCAGAATTTTCATTTATGTTAATGATGTTCTATAATGTCTCGATGCATGCTCAATAATCCAGGTGAGGAAATTATAGAAAGTTGATTCTGTTCATCTGGACATAGTTTTTTCCAATACATTTTTTTTCCAATACATTTTCCTCAGTGTATTGGATGAGTGATGAAACGTATAGGAAAAAAACTATGTCCAGAGGAACAGAATCAACTTTCTAGATGTTCTATAATGTTTCTTCAGACATTTCTGTTATTTTAGATCTGCTTAAAACTTATGAAAACCTCTCTCTTGCCAATTGCTTAATTGTTCAACCCAACAAACCTATTCACATCCATGAATTCCACTTACTAATAGTTTACTTACCTTTCAATTGACATTTCCTTCAAGAGTTAATGCAACAACCTTCTGTAATTATAGTCACATATTTACTGAGTAAAGGTTTCTCTCAGCTCCTCAACCAACCAACACCTCTCAGTCTTGCCCAACCATTATTACAATGAATACAACTCCTCCTTTCAAACTGCCGACCCCCACACTTTAACTTTATAAGTTCCATGATTCCACATCTTCCCTCTTCCAGTTACTGGTCAGAAGTTAGATTGTTTACTTTCAAATATTGGAATGATAAAAACCCATCCTAAACTTGCAGTGTTAATTTGATATATTACTGATGATGGTTATCTCAGACTTGAAATGCTACCACTGGTCCTTCATATTTGTGCTTTCTGGTCCTGGCTATAAACCATGTTTACATATTGAATCCATCATCATTCCTCCTCATTCTTTAGCAAGGATTCTCTTTGCGCCATTGAAGCCTAAGTCTCATATGCCTTTCTTTGGTCATGTCGCATTCTGTGCCCTTTATAACTGACATCATATGAAGTGACATATTGATGCAGCTGTGAAATGGCATATTTGCACCATTAACTTTAATAATGAAGATTTTAACATTTGTGGCAGGGTCTAGTGTTTATCATTTTTGTCAGAGTAAAGGGATTAGTATACTTGGTAACTTGTTTTATGATGATTTATGAGATCCTAGTTTTCCAATTTCTCCACTCTTTCAGTTCTTCTTCCCCCATCCCTTATAAATTCAGTTGTTTTTAATAACTTGTAAAATTAATTTTTCTTCTGCCTTACCTACTTATCCTCTTGACTCCCCTTCTTGTTCTTTCTTCTCCTTTAAATGTCCTCTCCATAGTCTCTACAATGCATTGAAATTCATTGTTTATGAACCCCTTTTCTTAACTTGAGTCTAGTTCAGAGACCTCTCTTCTTACTCCTCTACTCATGCCAGGGAGACCGTACTTCATAATGCAAAGCTCTGTTCCTGAAATCCAAACTACAGTATTAACAACTCAAATAAAATTCTCCCACAGTTTTTACCCTACTCCCTGTTAACACCATCTAATGGGTCTTGAAGCTGATCCTCTTTGTCACTTTCGTCTTCTGGGTGTCCCAGGAACTTTTCTCCACATGTCCTGGATCTACTCTCCTGTTATTTCCTTCTGGATTTATGAATCTTGCACCTTGTTCTTTTCCCTTTATGTTAATTTTCTGGTATTGCCTCAGACTAATCCTTTTAAATCGTCCCTCCGTATTACCTTATCTGTTTAGGAAGTCTGTGAAGTCTGATAGTTGTGTTTCTTCTTTTTATAATTTATTACATATGGAGTTAACTGCATTTCAAATTAACAAAGCATCCATTAAAAACACAGAGATCTAGTATAGCATGCAGTCCCAATTCTTTAAATCCTGGATGTTTGCTGTTTGTTGATGCTGCAGATTTTGGATGCCCGTATTTTGAACATACCTCTATTAGCCCAGTACTTCTCTTTGCTTATTACATCTTAGCTTCCTTGTTTTGCAGTAGGGAGTGAGGGGGTCATTATCAGATTATGTGTTTTGTTACAAACATTCAAAATAGTTCAGCTATATTTCAATATATTCAGTAAATAGTCAACTACAATAAATAGTGAATGACTGTGTAATTCTAAAAAGGATCCATGTGACATCAGGAATTCACAAAAGGAACACAGCAATTTCAAGACAGCTATATGGAAACATACAAAAATGAAGGTATCAGCTCAGAAAAGCAATTGAAGTGACTAAATGTCAGTAGGGGAATAAATTGGAGACCAAGTATACCTGCAGTAATAATTCATGCAAACTTGGCAGAGTTTAGAGATGTTTACCGAAACTTACTGTATAAAGTGCAAATTTCAAAGATTTTTTTTCTCCATGAAAAGTATCACAGAGTAGTGTGGTGAAGAGTAGTACTTTAGGGAACTTCAGATCTCAATGAGATGTCATTTTGAACAATTTCGGTGAATGAAAGATTTCTCTACAAGCCACCTCTTTTGCCTATTTTTACTTTGTTGATCATGTTTCTGTATTTTTCTTTTTGGATCGATGAATATTTGTTTTATAAAGATTCCTTGTTACCTTTTTTGTTCTTATGCTAGAGGCGATGGTTTTCCTTCCTCTTTGAAGGGCTTTTGGCTATATTTGTGGACATTTTATATTCTTCCAGCTGAAGCCAGCAGGTAGCATTTGGTCAAGCTTAGCTGAGCCTGCTCTGGGTAGGTTAGGCAAGGTCCCAGCCTGCATCTCAGCTTATTTTTGGAGACTTCACAACCATTTTGTCTTTCTGAAGACTCCATGTAATAATTGTTCTAGCCACAATTTTTCTAGTGTTTCTAACATAAAGGCAGTGGGTTATGGTTAGGGGAAGGGTTACCAATGTCATGATGGCCCAGCCCATGTGTGTTCCACCCACAAAATGCAAGGAATAGATTCCAATTTAAAAAACTTAAATACACAAGTAATAAATAAACTTAACATAATTCACAAAATGTACATGAAAACAAGTAAGTCATACAAATAATAATTCAAAAATAACAATTAAAAAAGAACACAAGCAAAGGAAGTAACCCAGGCTATGACATAACATAACACCCAGGACATACCACATTGTAGACATTCTGTTCTGTTTCACTAATTGCTCTCACATTCATTTCCAGGCCATCTACTTAAGGAAATGGATAGATGGGAGTCTCTATTAAATAGTTATCATTTTGGGCTCAACTGTTCTGACAGAAGTGATGCAGCTATTTTTTTTTTTTATTCATGAGATGCATATGACATGGTGTTGTCTGGAACAGATACAGTATCGTGAGTAACTGACAGACGGCAGTCAATTATGTTTTACAATCCCTTGGGAGGAAGACTCTTAAATGAGAAAGTCTATGCCCCATTTTTCTCAGACTTATTGCCATGGGAAAGGCTGGCACATTACAATGTAATGAATCATGAAAGGTCAGCTGACTATTTTAAAATATGTACTTTTGCATTATTAGTTTTGCTAGACCATTAGTCCTCCACTTTACTGAGACAGTGGCTTAGTCACTCAGTGTATGCTGGTATATTCCAGAAATAAAAAAATTACAATAGATAGTATTCTCCCTATCTTTTTCTTTTACTTTAATGATTTGAGATATCTGTCATTAAATTCACACTCAATACTTAATTTTCCTGTATCCTCAATAAAACTGAGTCTGTCTTTCAATAAATGCTGCATCTTTAATTATTTGTGCATATTAACATAGGTGGGGTCTGTCTTTGAAAACATTAAGAAGAAAGTTAGCTTGGAGCATAAGGTAGTTAAAATGTCTTTTGCATCATAAATCAAGTTTAGACTTAGTTCCATATGAAGAAAGAAATAATGATTTTAATGAAAAAACAAAAATTTTATCTAAATGGCAAAACCGCAGCCTTTTATTGAAGGGTGTGTTGAGGGTGGTGTAACTGGCTTCAGACCATCTTTTTGTCTCTGTTTAAACATAATAGGCATAAATAGGCATTTTCTTTAAATTGCATCTTCTTGTAATTGAGCATCCTGCCATGGCCAGACATAATGTCCAGGGCCAGCTTCTATCTATACTACCTTGTCTCAGTACACAGAATGGATAGAGAACAGATAGCTTCTCAACAGACAACAACAGATTTGCCAGTGCTACATTAGTGAAATTATAATGGCAGAGTGAATGAATCATAAATCCTGGTACAGTCAGTTAAAAATTAAATTATTTTCTGAGGCAATTTATTCTATTCTAAAGAACGAACTGTCATGGCCATTTGCAAAGTTCATTATAACTCATTTTTTTTGTATCTCCACGGTTTGTTATTCTGTTCTAAGCATATGCAATTTGTTAATTAAAATGAAATGCAAAATGTCCAAAATATATTAAATACACATTTTTAATCAATAAGCACAGAAATAGATACAAAGTACCAGTTTACGTTTCATTTATGTTAGAAGGAAAAGCAGTATTTATAATAAGTCGTAAAAAATGATATGTTAGACATTATTTGTATGGACTTGTACCTGTCATCAGGAAACACTTTATGGCATGCATATATTGCTTCCATGGTAAGCCCGAGTCTCAGCAACTTTAACCTGGAAAGGCTGGTTTAGGAAAAGAGGAGAGTAATTCATTGTCCATTTCAATGAAGTGGCAGACCATACAACATATAATATAGACATAATGTGTCTAACATTCACTGAGGTCTGAGGTCATTTTTATTAGAGTCTATAACAGGTGTGTTGTGTGCAAGGCATGAAGCAATTCTAGACAAAATGCCAGTCCATCACAGGGCACACTCACCCAAACGTGGATTAATTTAGGGTCACCAATAAAATCACTTCTGGAATATGGGATGTAATGTGGCATACCTGGAGAAGCTCAGGTGAAGACTGGTTGAATGTATAAGCTGCTCAATACCCATGCCCAGGCTGGCATTCGAACCAAGGACCCTCCAGCTATTATGAAACAGTGTTAAGCACCATACAACCAAATATCAATCTCTCTATTATAAAAAAAATATCGTGACGATACAAGACTTTTTTCCTGCGACAAGATGTGATCTTTTAAAGAGAGACAGACACTTTCACGTCCCGTGAGACTGTCAAGTCACATCATACTTACAACCTTTGAAAGCAAGTCCTGTGATACACATGCAGAACAGGTTAGAGATAATGGAAGGAGGAAAATTCGAAAGTCTCAAAATAATGAGAGTAAAGATCACATTAGCACAAATGAACGGAAAATATTACTCGGTGAAATAACGGAACAGCGAAAAGAGATCGAATAGTGTTTGAGGATGTCTCGGGGAGAAGAGAGACAAGGCAGAGAGACAAAAGGAGAGCTGCTGTACAGGCTTTTAAACATTCGAAGCACCGCATGACATGCATATCATGCGGCACGGCAGCAGCAGCAAGCCAGCAGCTTATCGAGAAAAGAAGAGGTAAAAAAAACAACTGTTATTTGTTTCCCATTGTATCACTGTTTAAGAGAGGTTTCGGAGGAGTGACCACATCTCCATAGGGTGCGTTCTGCCCCCCTCTTCACAACAGCACGTTGTGCTGGGGGGAAGGGGTTGGTGAGCAAAGCGAGCAGGGGGTGAAACCCCTTAGTTTTTTAAATAAGAATACTGTTATTAGTTCTATTTTCTATCTTGTCATGTCTGGGCTGCTGAGTTGCACAAAAGACAGGCAAGACTGGACTGAGCAAAGAGAACTTTTATTTTGGCACTTGTGGGAACAGCACTTGACCTTTTTCAATAATGGAGGCTTAATTCAAACTCACAGAAATGCTAATAACTTCCTAGTTGTCTCCATTACAGCAACTCCAATTCATGAGTTTAAAAGAACTCATAAGTGTCTTTTTTGAGAGGACTTGACTGTAGAGAGAGGGGAGCAGCAGAGGCTGGGAATGGGTCAAAGGCAGTCTGCACAGGAGAACAGGTGAGTGAACTGGCTTTAAAGACTTAATTGTAGTAATGTACAATGAGTGCTTTATGCGGTATCACAGCAGCTGAGCTGACATTTAGCATTCTGAGGCTATTTCTTTTGCACTAGAATACCGTTTAAAAGATTTAAAAGGTTTCCGTATGGCTGAAGCTGTGCCAGGTGATGAGGCAAAGTGCAATAAATAATTAGAGAGGGATACAATTCAAGTTCAAGTTGAAGCACTTTATTGTCATTGTGTAACACAATGAAATTTTGTAATAACCCCAAAGGTGTATTTAAAATCCAAAAGACAAATAGTTCAAATAGATAACAATACACTGAATAAATACAAAATACAAAATAAGAAATAATAGCAGAATAATCATAAACAATATGTTCAAAACATTAGCACTATGCAATTTACAGTATTAAAGGTTCAAGTAACCAGAATGGATTATTATTGCATAGATGTACAGCAGCATAGATTATTATTGCACATAATAGTGAACAGCATAATACACATTACTAACATAGCTTATTGTACATATTCAATGACTGAGGAGATATCAGAGTTCAACAAGTTCACTACAGTTGGAAAAAAGCTATTTTAGGCGATTTGTGCATGTACAAGTTGTCACACACAAGCGCTTTGGGAGCAGCTTAAGTACCCGGTTTGCATCGCGACAAGTCCGGTTGTGGGACAACGACGGCGTACTAACCTTTCTCTCTTTGTTTCTTCAGAAAGACAGACACGCCGTCACCGTAAAACAACCCGAACAACTCAAAGAGCGACAACACTTCCGGGTTCCTTTCTTCCCTCTACTTCCCCATTGATGACGTCAGTCTACCACAATGCATCAGGCTTTACCCAGCATCCCACGACTTCACTTCCGGTCCTCCCCTATAAACTGTCCGTCCTCCTTACCTTGAATGTCTTTTGTGTTTTATGAAAACTGAACTAACCCTACTTTCTTTACAGTAAACAGGGCTACCACCCCAAACCTTTATGAGTGTGTCTGTCTGTTATTCAGAGCATTACACAAAGTTGATCTGAAGCATCTGCCTGATGGTATAGAGCTAAACAAGTTTTGTCCAGGAGAAGTGATGTCCTTTATAATGTTTTCAGTCCTTTTCACACAACGAGATGGCTCAAGGAGAGCACTACTGCCTCATAGCCACAATGCCACAATGAAGGTTATTTTCCATGAGGATACCACATTCTTCTTCACATTACAAAAGCATGCATGTATGCTTGTCTGGTCTTGTATGAGAAAATATGGAGATCTGCATAGGTGTGAGAGAGGTCTCTAGCTAACTATGACCTTGTACAGGAAAGAACATGCTCTGAAAATAAATAGATTTATGCATGAACATCTTAGGTAAAATTTTAGAATTTGTTCAAAGGAAAAACTGTATTAAGGAAGAAGCATATGTTGACTTTCCATGAAACTTTTTGAAAGAACCAAATCAAAACAATGAAGCATCATAAAGGCCAAGATCTGGTTCAGGTGCATCCCATTCTATTGATCATTTCAGAAATGTTTCTACACATTGTTTATTTTTCCACCTCTGTTAAATTCAATTGATTGTACATGATTATTAAAGGCACGCATCTGTTTATATTAGGTGCCCGAAGGTCATCATTTTAATAAGAGCAAAAACTAAGCTATACAATAGAAAGAAATACCAGCAAGGCTTAAAGACAGGATTGTGTTAAGGCACAGATCTGGGGAAGGCTACAATGTTTCTGAATCATTGAACACTCCAAAAACAGAAAAAATATGTTAGAACCATGGCTGTTCCTAGAGCTGGCCATCCAGCCAAAATGAGCAACTTGGGGAGAAGGGCTATGGTAAGAGAAGTGATTACGAACTCAATGGTCATTCTGGCTTAGCTCCAGAAAATCAGTGTGAAGATAGGAGAAAGTTTCCAAGGCACAACCACCACTTTAACAGTTCATCGATCTGGCCTTTTTGATAGAGTGGTCTGACAGAAGTCTCTTCAGTAAAACACACATGAAAGCCCACTTGGATTTTGCAAAAAGCACCTGATTCTCAGACTATGCAAACCAAGATCCCCTGGTTTGATGAAATCAAGGTTTCAACTCTTTGGCTCAATTCTAAGGGTCGCTTCTATTGGAAACCAGGCACTGCTCATCACCTGCACAATATCATTCCAACAGTAAAGTTGTGGCGACAGCAGCATCATGATGTGGGTTGTTTTTCAACTGAAGGGACAGAGAGATTAGTCAGGATCATGGGAAAGTTAGAGGAAAGTGCAGAGATGTACTTAATGAAACCTGCTTCAGAGTTATCTGAACCTGTGAATAAACTAAAGGTACACCTTTCAACAGGGCAATAACCCTAAGAACAAAGGAAAGACAATACAAGAATGACTTAGGGACAACTCTGGGAATATCCTTGAGTGGCCAGAAAGAGTCTGGACTTGAACCCAGTTGAACATCTCTGCAGAAAATAGCTTTCAACTTATCAGTCTCTGTCCGAGCTAAAAGAGCTTGAGAGGATATGCAGAGAAGAGTGGCAGAAAAATCCCCAAATTCAGAAAAATTGTGGCGTCACAGCCAAGTAGACTCCAGGCTGGAATTGTTGCCAAAGTTTTTTTTAATATAGTACTGAGTAAAGGGTCTAAATACAATGTGATACTTTAATGTTTTATTTTTAATAAATTTGCAAAACTTTCTGAAATCCTGTTTTTACTTGTTTTTTCTCTGGTATTACGTGTTGCTTGATGTGGAGAAAAAATGAATTTAGATAGTTTTAACACAAGGAAAACACAACAAAATGTATAAAAAGTGAAGGGGTTTGAATATTTTATTAATGCACTTCTATGTCTATATGTTTACTTTTTGTAAATGCAACTAATTTATATGTTGGTTGCCTGAATTTCAATTAATTAATTCATTCATATTTGAACACACTTTTTCAAAACAGTTTTTTGCCCGTCTTGGACACAAGGCAGGAAACGACACTCAAAGAAATACTTTTAAATTAAGTACATTTGCTTGTCTTTAGGAAGTAGGGAAGGGTGTGAAAAGTCTGTAAGACAGTGGATCTGTGATGCTGGGAGCAGAAGTGCTAAACACTAGCACCATCTCACCAATGGTGTATTATATTTAGATTATTTTACTTCGAAAATTTAAACAAGCATAAAGAAATCAATATGTTAATTAAAAAAAAAACTTATCCTCCACTAGGACAAGTTTGATAAAACCTCTTTGAGTCAGTAATCAGGCAGGAGGAAGCTTGTCCATTAAGTGCTTTATTTACTCCTTGGTAAATGTTGAAAATTGAGCATTCATCAGAGTAGTCTGTTACAGAATGATCAAAGAAACAAGGACAGAGGTTCATTTAACAAACAACTGAATTTACAAAACACAGCTAATTAATGCATACATTTACTCTAATTGGGTCGTTGGCTTGCACCCAAATAACTAGTCTTTTCTACTACACTCTCATATCTCTTAGGTTCAGCCATTGCTCTTGGAATTTCACTGTATGTGACAACTAGGGGTGTGCGATATTGGAATAAAAATATCTCGATATTTTCTGGGACTTTGATGATAACGATAATTCCAAGTTATTCTGCATCCTTTAAACATGTGTTTGTAAGTCTTATTAAGATCTAGCTTGGTCTTGGTAATAGAAAATTAATTGTAGCTTAATGAAACAGTTAAGGAAAACAGGTCTTATTTATTTAATTAAAACTGAAGTAAAACACCCGGGTCCTTTCTGTGTGGAGTTCGCACGATGTCCCCGTGTTTGCGTGGGTTTTTGCTGGGGGCTCTGGCTTCCTCCCACAGTCCAAAAGTGTGCAGGGTAGGTTGATTGGTGAGTCTAAATTTACCCTGTAATTGTGTGAGTGTGAGTGTGTCTGTGTGAGTGTGTGCACCCTGTGGTGTGTTGCCGCCTGCCCAGGGTTGGTTCCTGCCTGCGCCTGTTGTTCCCGGGACAGGCTCTATGTGACCCCAGTTGGGATTAAGCGGTTATGATAGTGGATGGGGGGGGGGGGTGGATGAAGTAAAACAAAAACATTAAATTCACCAGTCAACTTATTACAGTATGCATTATAGTACATAACGTAACAGTGGCCTACAGGATGTACACAAACATTTGCACTGAGACCAACAAAACTATTAAATGAGAGCACCTACTATTCATGTAAACAAGCTATAAATGCACAGGGAATAAAATACCTGAACATCACAATTACAGGCCATGAAATGAACATGTGCAGCATGCAAGCAAGAACACAAATCTAACATACTGTACTATACTGTAAACATCTAAACATCCATCGAATAATGCAGAAGTAGCATGTGTAAACAAGTTTTACACAAACTAACACTATTAAAGAAATTACTAACTTCCTTTGTCCAATATTGCACAAATTTATGAGTTTTGAGAAAGTTATGAGAACTGTAAAATTCTACTGGAGAAACTTCAAGTTTTGTGACAGGAACACCAGCCTGTCCACAGCATCTGGCTTCAAAACAGCACAGTTACATGTTACAACATTTCCTCCGGTGCTGAAAGCCCTCTCAGAAGCACTGTTTGAGGCAGGAATGCACAGGTACTTTTTTGCTAGTTTCCCCAATCTGGGGAAATTTACTTCTTGTGTTTTCCACCACTCAAGTGGATTTACCTCAATGTCCACCTCGGGTATCATTAAGTAGCTCTTGATCTCTTTTTCAATGGCAGTGAAAAGAGACTCATCTTCTCTGAATTCCTGTGCTTTTTTGAAATAGCTGCCAAAAGACTTTTTTTTTCTTTTTGCTCCCTCCCTTGCGTCATCACCTGAACCAGTTTCTGCAGCGTTCGGGTGAGTTGAAGCAGTTGAGGGTCCTGAAGTAGGGCTGTCTTCCTCTGTCGCCACAGCCATAAGTTCTCTCGCAGCTGCCATCGTAATGGCTTCGATCCTGTCATCATTATTAAAGCGATTTTTAAACCGTGGGTCAAGTGTGGATGCCGAACCCAACAGCTCGTCTACACAGTCCTCTGTGTATTTGGAGTTCAGATACTCTAGAATGGCTTGTTTGATCTTTTTGGTTAGGTCTGTGTCATCAGACTTCACCTCCAGGACATCAGAGTTGAATAAGGCCAGCACAGGTTTTAAGTAAGAAACTGTTGCTCACCTGAAAGAACATCTGTGAACTCCAGAAGAGGGCCTAGTGCTTTACTTACTGCCTTCAGCACTTCAGCATCTTGCAATGTTGGGACAAGATGCCTCTGCTTTTTGTCTACAGTCAAAACATGACGAATGGCTTTTCCTTGTTCAATAAATCTCTCTGTCATGCGCTGTCTTGAGCCCCATCTTGTTGGTGACTCGGTGATAAGTTTATGCATTGGAAATTTGAGCTGCTCTTGTGCATCAATAAGTGCTTTCTTCTTTTTCCAGCTACTGGAAAAAGCTCTGACCACCTTTTTGCAAGCTCCTATGGCTCTGTCTATCCTTGGATCCCGCACTCCTCTCTGGAAAACATTTAATATAAAATTTAACGAAACATTCAAAGTGTACTGTATATAATAATTGCATTACCACATTCTTGCATTTTTATTGTATAATGTAATGTATTATTTGAAATTATATTGAATTATATTTTTGTCATCTACAGCTTTACTTATCAGGTCTTTTTGTATTTTTAAACGTCATAATAAATAAGATCAATTTAACCTAAACTGCATTTTATAGAGGAACCCCAAATTACTCACCAATCGCAATATGAAGCCTATGCCCAAAACAAGGTAGCCTCTTCCAGTTATTAATCCGTAGTGCACTGACAACGTTAGCCCCGCTGTCTGTTGTCATGCAAACCATGCAGTCTTCTCACAGTGACCATGATGCCAGCGCATCTTTCAGACCTTGCGCAATGATGTTGCCAGTGTGATATTCTGGGAAGTAGGATGTTTGCAAACATAAGCTTTGCAGTTGCCAGTTTTCGTCAATGAAATGCACCGTCAGGGAGAGGTATGGCTCGGATGTTCGGCTTGACCATAAATCCGTTGTTGTGGCAAAATGTGAAACCTTTTGCAGTTTATGCATCAGAGTTTGGTGACACGAATCATACAACTTAGGCAGAGCTGTTTGACTGAAATATTTTCGTCCAGGCAGTGTGTACCTTGGGTCTAAAGTATTCAAAAGTTGTTTAAAACCGTCTCTCTCAAACACTTGAATTGGCACCATATCTTTTGAGATGTAATTGGTGATGCCGTTGTTTTGTCATGCCATCTGTTGCTTTTCTTGTCGTAAAGCAAGAATGAGTCCGCTAAGTTTGCTGAGTGTGTTTTTGTGCTTGCATCTTGGTTACTTTAGACTTGTGCTGGACAGTTGACTACTTAAGCTTTTCTTAATCTTCATTTTCTGTACGGTGGTTAGTTCGCAAATGGTGAAACAAGCTAGTTGTCGAGCTGTCTTTAACGGCAATCGATTTACCACATAGTTTGCAGATTGTCGTCGTTTGAGCAACATCAGTCATTTCAAAACCAAACCACTGCCATGCGAGTGAGAATGAACCATGTCTGGCAATTAACTCTGACAACGTAGATGGCGAGGCTGTTTTATAATCTGGCGCTGTTTGTTCACTCATTTTGAGGCAGCGAGCGACGCTAACTTGCAGCTTGCTGGACGTGCACGACTACGCACCTCGCTTTGTGCACGCGCAGTGGTCTATACTGTTGTATTAGTGAATGAACTCTGTGTTTTTTTGCAAAGCAAGTTACATACTCGATAATTTAATCTCGCACATCGTTAAAACAGCAATTAAGATATAATTGTAAACGATATATCGTGTATATCGCACACGCCTAGTGACAACTGTCCAGTCTTGTTTACAGGACATCTGCCGTTCTCTTAATCATCCTCTAGTACTTTTTGTGTATTACATCAACCCTCTTCCTAATATATTCTTGTCTTTTATTTACGTAACCATTTCAGTACTTCTCTTCATAACATTTCATGACCTCCAAATTATTATCTTACATCATCCAATGTTAAGGTGTGCAATATTGAACTTCTTTTTATACTACAAAGCTGTTGGCAGCTTTTTATAGTGTCTTTTTCAAGTAAAACCTATTGACAATCCTTTCTTTTAATCAAATCTTCATTATTTTAGGAAACTGAAACATTTATTTTGACATTTGTCATTTGTCTTTAACATGACCCAGTCGTTTTTGTAAGAATGATTTTGTTTTTTTGACAATTAGAGAACTTCTGAAGTTCAGCTCTTTTAAAGAGACAAATGTGCCGTGTTAGTTACTATCCTAACAAAGTGCATGGTAAAGTTGTAAAAGAGACAGTAATCGCTATATATTTCATATTCTAGTATTCAGAAAGCTTCTAGAATATGTGGTTTGTGTTACAAAACAGCCAATTAACTCTATTCAACTTTGTGGCAATTCTGCATTGTTCTATTTCACAATGAATTCTACTTGTTTTAGCTTTTTTGCAATTGTTTGAATTTAAAATTTATGACCTTAAAAAATGTATGAAATGGCTTTAGTCATAATACATATTAAAATATAATTCAAAGCTTTGCCATATTTTGACTTGAGCTATGTCATTGACATTATTCAGATTTTTTCTTCTCCAGTAACGTAATTCTATTCATTGTTTCTCCGTGTAAATTTTCCAGATACCCTTAACCTCTTCCTTAAGGTATTTTAATTGTATCTACATTGTTTTGTTTTGACTCATATACAAAATATTTGCGTTTTACCACATTTGCAAAGTTTATCAATGCAAGTTTCATGGAACAGGTGGCAAGAAGAGGCTAAAGGTATTTGGTCCATGTGTATAGTCCTGTCAGAGTGCTTGAACAACATTATACAACATTATGTTTGCTTTCATCTCAGTATGAGGGTTCTGCATAAAAAAATATGACACTCATAAATTAATGATTTCAAAGAGTTGTCAAGCAAACCATTGCCAGGTATCAGCTGTTTTTAAATTGTTTCAGCATGTACTAACAGGAAAACAGGTCAGAGTTCTGCACATATATCAAATGATTTGGTTTTGAAGAGCACATTATCATGTCAAACCCTGGGATTTTTTTTTAAAACTTAGAAGCACCTTATGAGGAAAACACGCCACATTAACAAGTATGTATCCCATTAAGCAACCAAAGTCTTTTTTGTATATTACTTTAGACATAGGTTTTATGAAATTTGCTGATAGGTCAACAAACAACTACCTAAATAAATAACAAGATAACTTTCCTTTGCTCTTTAACAGTATTTGTGTCTTTATAGAAACTATTGGAAAAATAGAAACATATTTGTGCCTTTTCAGTGTACTACACAAATAGATCAATAGAGCTCCCCTGTAATGGCCTGTATTGACAGTTAACGCAGACAGGATCCCACTTACATCTCAGATAAGGAGTGTACTCACAGCAGTGACATGGCAACATTGCCTTAAGTTGGCACACTTACTTTGCCTTTTCTCATCTTAATAATTTCTGCTACCCTGGAGAGTGTCATCCATCCTTCCACAAAATTATGTGTCTCAGTAAAATTGGCAGAAGAACCCAGTCATTCCAGTGGTAATGTTTGCTCCTTTTTGGATGCATCAGTTATAATCTTAGAGTGTCAGAGTGGTTCTCAAGAGTGATGCCATAGGGGAACCATTTTTCATTTTCAAAAGAAAGAATCTTTATTTGGATCTGTAAACAAGCTGTATACAGTAAAAACAAACATCAATAGATGGTAACAGATTTGTGAAATACAAATAAGTAATGATTTGAAAAGGACTGTTGCATACAGTAACATAGGCTAAGCCCAGGTTTTCTTAATCTGTTAGTGTCCTGCTAGGTAGCCTGCCATACATTAAGATTTCATGTTTTTTTCTACATATTAAGATGTTTTTCAAAGCACAAAGAACTTCATATGCAAAGGACTCTTTTAGAATGAAATGGTGCTTGAAATGGTTCTACAATGAACCATATGACCTAGTAAAGAACCTTAAAATGTCATTAAAGAGTTAAGGCATAGCCCATGGGGAGAAGACCCAGGATGCTCTGGAGGAATTATGACTCTCAAATTACCTAGTAGCTTCTGGGGATACTTCAAGAGGAGTAGAAGAAGTTGAAGAGGACGTGGTGGGCTATTCAGCCCAATTCTCATTTTGTCATGGAACACTCATCAAGACAAGTAGGAAATGGGGTGATATATGAAGATTTAAATGTCAGGGATTATTTCTTGGTAGTGTGTATACGGCAGTTATGGCTCAGTAGCCTTCATCTGTAACTACAATATGTACTCTACAGGTATTTGTTTAAAAAATTGACTTAAATCTTTTAATATTACTTAATGATTTTGAGTGTTCTATTTTCTGTGTTCTGTTTTGCCTTGTCGCTTTGTTTTAAATTCATACCAAAGTTCCAAATCAATACTATAAATAATATCATAACATTTTTTTCTCATTCAGTATAAATCAATCATTTTGCATAGTGGAATTTTTTCAGACTATCATAAAAGTGATATACTGACAGCTTTCTAAAAAGAAAATACATATATTTTCAAACCTGACAGCAGTGGAAATTTTAGAGTGCTGAGGGACTTCAATTTATAATGCACAACAGAATAGACAAGTAAGTTTATCCCAAATGGGAAATGAATTTGGTAATAAATTAATATTATTATTCTACACTTCTACACTTTTCAACTTGCTACTGTTTATTTTGTATGAATCACATTACACTTTCAGATTTTATAATTCTGCCTTGAAATAGCCAAATGTTTTAAATAGCGTACAGCCACTTCTATCAGGCTGTATTGGTCCAGGTCAATCTGACATTTAATTGACATAGACATCTCTGTTCAGTACACTAAATCTAACTTTTTCTTTTATAGTTTTTATTTGTGTACATTCTGAACCTTTTATTATGTGCCATTAACACAAAAACCAAGCATTTTGACGTGGTTACGATGTCTGTTTTGTGAGTTATTCATCGGCGGAAATTTAAAAATACCAGATTGTTTACAAAAAGAGTAGTATAGTAAATGTCAGCTGCAGCTGTGTTTAGGTCATGGAATAAAAGAAAGTATTAAAAAGAGGCACATAATAAATCTTATGATAGATGACTGGTTAGGCTAACTTATTTCTCTAGCTCATTGGATATCTTATCTGCAATTTAGCCTTCTCAAATATTCACCCTCCTAATGGCAGAGGCATGTCAAAACATAACGTTTATTTTTGATGCTATATCACCAACAGAATGTGAGCTTCATTTATAATGTATATTTATGCACTGGATGTTCATATACATACTGTATAATGCCACTTAACGATGCATGGACTCTTCATATTTCAGGTCTTAGATACGTAATCTAGCAACACCTTAAAATTAATAACACACATACTGAAATGCATATTTTTTATTGTTTAAAAAAAAGTTATATACAAGAGATTTCTATGCTAAAGTAAGTGAACATTCTAATAAGTGTGGGCATTTTAGTTAGCAGCCTTATCAATGATCATACCTCTCCACAGTATTGCTAAGTAGACTTTCAGAGACATTATATTAGACATCAACTAGACATCAGCTTTGAGAAAATGAAATCCTGTCTTCTGCACAAAACTCCTTCTGGTTCTCCATGTTTTTTGACTATATTGTGACAAGAGTGAAAACTCTGATGGGGCAACACAATATTCACATGAGAAAATGTGATTATGCAATTATACAATGCAGTTACTGCACTGAACTTAATGTCACCTGTGCAACTAATGAACCTCTAGTGAAGGAGTAAGGGAGATGTACTGTACCAAAGGATTAGACTTCCAATAGAAGTGATTAGATGTTTTAGCCAAACAATCTCCAAAAAATACCATAAACAATGTAGATCAATCAACACATTGTGTCAAACCAATAGTGCAACTGTCAAGCACAGTGATAAAGACTGTTACATCATCAGATACTCAAGACTATTACTACCAATGACAATATAAAGACACCTAAAATACATAAAGACAAAATGCCTAATATTATTTTTATATTTTTCTTTTTTCTTTCTTCATCTTATAAAGCACTTTGAGCTACATAATTTATATGAAAACATGCTATATAAATATATGTTGTTGTCGTAAAACTCAAATGAATATTCATGCAGTAAATACTGTAGTCCCAATACACAACAGGCATCCCCTTATTCAATCCATGAATATAACAATAAATTCATTGATTAAGTTCACTTTATGAAGAGGAAGTTGGCACATTAGTCCTTTATGTGTGCAGGTTTCTCTACCTTTAACTTACTCAATTTGTCGCTCTTCTTCTAATGACTAGTGATGTGATGCACACTTCGCATCACAAGAAAATCAATCAAACAATTAGATGGTGGTTTCTGGACTCCCTTGTTTGGCATCATTTCATCCTTCTGCAGTTGTCATCAAACAAAACATAGCAATATAGATTTAAACATTAAACAGATTAAAAACCCTGTAACCACATGCTGCTCAACAAAATATGGAGGCTTTGAACTTCCTAAATTCAAGCAGCAACACCTCCAGTTTTGAATTGAATGGCTTTGAGATGAAAACATGCAAAGACTGCACACTTTATGACTCAAACACACGACTACGGTGCTGTGCAGCCGCAGCACTAATCACCTTCTGCATAAGTGTTTTCTGGATAGCAAGTGGCTGGCAAACTGTTAAAAGCACAATTTCCTTCTTAGTAGCTTACCCAAGCTACTTTTCTGGGTAAGTGTTGTTATTTGCTAGCACACACATATGATTACTTGGTGGCTTTTTCCAGTTTAGCACAATCTATCACAAGTGGCAGCACTTCCTGATGAGTGAAGATCAAGTAATCTTCAGCCACTTTCTGATCAGTGTAATGTGTTGATTTTCGACAATTCCTCATTTTGATCTGCTTTCTTTTTTTTCTGAATTACTACTGGCTAGTATCTTTAACAGAGCAAGTAGTATTGGGCTTTTCAGAGCTCTTTGCTGGCTTGTGCTGCAACATTACACTGGAAGTGCAAACAAGTGATTAAAAAAGATAACACTTACTTTAAACAGATAATTAATACAAAAGTGAAGGCTTCATTTGCACAAATATGTACACACACCCAAAGGTAACCCTAGAATAATGTCAGGTCCACAGGGTAACAGCACTGGCCCCAGTAACCAGATACTAGCTTGCAGCACCAGACAGTTTACCATACTGCAGAAAGCAGAATTTTTCTTGATAGGAAATTACATTGAGTATTTCATGGTAATATCACATATAACAAAATAAATAAATAATAAATTCACTGCAAAATGAAAAAAAAAAAGAAAAAAACTTCTGACCTGGCTAAACCATTTTATAGGTTTCTTTTATGTAGTTTTCCATAGCCTGTGGCTCTGGCATTGACAAAGCATACATTTTCTCCTTAGAAAATTGAACCTCTGACAAAAGGTCTGTAGCACATTCATATTCCCTGTGGTTTAGAATTTATCTAATTCTACTGATGTCTGTTTAGTAAATTCATGACCAAAATCTTTGTACTGTGAAGGCAACATCTCTGCTGTGAAACAATGATACAACGGTGGTTTACTTTCTCTTGAATTCCAATTTCCAAGGGAGTTGTGTAAATTTAACCAGTAAAACCCAAACATTTCTTACAGTGATGAACGTGGCAAAATAAAAAATATCTCCTCAAAATGTAAAGCTCCTGGCACAGTATGCTGTAAGGCTGGTTCTCAGTCATTTGACTACAGCCCAGAGGGTGCCTCAGTAAACGTTCAGGGGAACCAAGATGACTGAAAATAATTATAAAACATCAGTAAAATACTTACATGGCTAAAATCAAACTACAGTAACTAAGGAAAATAGGCAAAAATCATAAGATTATAACTGCAAGTTTAATAAAACATTTTAGGCAATGTGTTGCATACCTGGCACAGTTCTCACTAAGACCAGATTTTTCACTGCTGCATGGAATCTTGGCAAAATTTCTGTCAAAGAAAAAAAATGGACATTTTTTTTTAATTCTTCCACTAAAAAAAAAACATTCAGCTGATCTAAAGCAAGCAAAAGCTTTCACTGAAATTTAAAACGCTGATGGAATTGCTCCAGTGCTAAATCAAGAGGATAACTAGGACACACAGCTAAGATAAAGATGAAGAAGGTTGCTGTGAAGAGGTCAGCACTAACAACCACTCCCTGCTCATGCATATAGATATGGTTACCCTGCACACAGATGCTGACATGTCTATTTGACCTGAGGGAGTGAATTCAGACAAGAGACCTGATTTTGCTGAGTTTCTAGAAAGTGACAAATAGCTTGATCACAGACATATTTGGTGAAACAAATTTAACAAAGCAATGCAAACACAAATAGCATGAACAAGTTGAAGCTTTTACAAGAAAATTAAAACTGCAGAAAAACAGTGCCTCTTCAGAAATTAGTGGCAATGCAAATGCATGCATTCATAGCAGAGTGAAAACTAGATTTCAACATCATCAAAATCACATAATAGTGCATTTCTCAAAGATGTTGGAGAAGTTTGACATCTTATTTCCTTGCATCACCAGATGAGCAAGCAGGTTTTTTACTTTTGGATTAAAAATGTCTTTATTAAGAACATTGTAGCAAAGCTTCCAGGCATTTCCCCATATAACCTCTTAAAAGAGCTTATAGACATTTCATCTGATGGCACCTGAGAGCTTGTTTCACTGAAGTACCATTGGACACATTTTGGTGTGTGTGTACTGCAGAATACCCAGTATGTCATGAAGCAGCACTGAAGGTACTGATATCACTTAGCACCACCTACCTATTTGGAGTTGGATTTTCAGCCATGACAGCCCTCAAAACTAAACACAGGGCCACATTGTGTGATATAGCGGGTCTGCGGCTCTGAACGAATGGCCAGTTTTGAATAATCTGTTTGGCCGTGTTAGTCTTTGTGGGAGCGCTCGCACAACCACAAGGAGCTGATGAGGTAATTTGGCAAGACCCACCTGCACGTGAAGGTGTGATCATTCTCAGTTGCTTGATTGGCTTACTGTGGTGCGTGATTGAGATACTGTGCCCACAGATCCACATAAGTATGGGCCGGATCAGGAGATCGAGTGAGAAAAAACAATGATGGAGGTTAAGGAAAGAAGAAGGCAGGATGCCATAAAAGAGCCTGTGCATGCATGTGTGTGGGTGTTTGTGAGTGTGTGAGTAAGAGAGTGCAGGCTTGCCGGTGAGAAAAAGCAGGCAGCTGGGAGGACAGCCCTGGAAGAGTGTTTGGCCGACACTTGGGACAGATGGATTGAGTCGCTCCTGCTGAGCATTTTAGAGGAGCAGGAGTGATCAGGATTATGAACAGCTCTCCACAGAAGGCAGTGAAGGTTGAGGAGGCTTGGGATGGAAAGCCCCAGCATGAACACCCTGGTTGTTGAGGAACCAAGTCTCAGTCTGGTGAGGGAGCCTATACGTAGCTAGGGGACGGAAGGCTGCCAGACTAGTTGAAGGTCAGCTGCACCTGTAGATAGGGTGACTCCCCTCTTGCAAGGCCCATATGGGATACACAGGGGAGCCGCCAGTTTGAAGGGAGAAGGCACCAGGTTTTTTTTAAAAAAGACAACTTCTGACCAGTATTTTAACCTGCTTTTACAGGATTTATTTATTAGGGGTTTTAACCTCCACTTGTCACCTGTTTTTTAAGGATTAATTTATGGACTGTTTTTGTACACTGCACTTTATTGGGGAACATTTGTTTTGATTTTTTGTTAATAAAAGCATGGGACACTTTTACACCATCCCCTTGCTACAAGTGTGATTTGTCCTCATTTACCAGCTCATTTGGTTATGTTATTGATGGTGACGGGTTCAAGAGGCTCCCAAATCTGGAAGAGGGAGCATGGAGCAGGACCCACACCATCACATTTGACTGTAGAGAATGACAGATGTGGTGCTTTGTCAAAAATGTCTACATCTATTAAAACACACAGTCTCATTGTTTATAATCAGAGGATATAAACTGAGAAATGTTTTGTGCCTGTTCTTTTGAGAATTCTTTGGTGTACATGGACATTATGCAATTTATTTCAACACTTATGACACCATTGTTTAATCTCCTGGCACAAAGGCACGGGGAGATATTGCAGCCTCCTAAATTGAAAAATAAAACATACCTATCTTCATCTTGGACTGATACCTATTTATGGCCCGAATTTTGCCTGTGACAGACACCCAAAGGAAAATTTTAACAGGAGCAGAAGGTCTTCTTCAGAAATAAGCAGGGGCTCATTATAAAAAACAAAATCATAAAAAATTAAATTGTCAAAATCCAATACATTAACTACAAAATCACCAAACAAAAACCTGAATACCAGAAGTAAACAAACCTTTCCTACTCTATACACAAAAAAATGTGTTACATTCCCAAAATCTTGGACAATCTGTGATAGTGTGCCAATATCTTAAGTAGTGATGTAAGGGTCATCTGATGAGTATCATGTGATCGGCAACCATACTCCGCTAAATAATGTGGCATCACCCATCACAAAACTACACAAAATGGATGTGCTACCCAAAAGAAGAAAGGCCTCAAAACTGAAAGTTAGACAAAAATTATAGGCACCTCCAATCCTTGCAGACTAGCTCCTAACTCCAAATTCAGGCTAACAGCTTTTACAGACCAAATAGTGGGGCTTTAAAGTTGAAAAAAATTACTAAGGGATAGAGGCAAACACAGTAGAAACCTTTGGCTCTTAAAAAATAAAAGAACATTACTTTAATGTTTAGAGAGTTATTAAGATTTGTTTTAATTTACAAATAAAGCAAAGGCAGGAGTAAAGAGAAAATTAAACAAAAAGGCAAACCTACAAGTGAACATATCCAATCCAGAATTCAAAAAATAGTACCTTTAAAGAAAAGCCAGATATCTATAAACCCAGGAATCTAATAACAAATTCAAAAATAGCATAGAGACAGCTTCATTGTCAGGTGGACCCGCCCCCTGGCTGAACATAAAGAACAGAGAGAACGTAATTTAAAGATGTACTAAACATATTTATAACAAAAATATATTACATAAACTAACAAAGTAATTTTTCATAACATGACCAATCATAAAAATACACCAAAGAGCAGAAAAACATCCAAAAACACATTCCTGGTTAAACCCTGACAAATAGCGATGTATAAATGACAAATAAAAAATAAAGTCAAAATGTAACTGTACATAAAATTAACTTTGAGAATGGATTAAGCGTATTGGAAAACACCCAATCACAATACCTTTATTCCCCATATTTTGCTTTCTTCTTGACTGTTTCTGTATCTGATATCTTTGACCTTCTCTCTTCATCCATACCAACCACCTCCTATTTAAATACTACAACACTGAAAAACCATGCTTTGTTGTAATGAAGCAAACAGACTCAAGTCCTTATTAGGTTAAAGATTTCTTATATTTGTTCAGTTGATATAATAAGCTTTCTGAATTCTCATAGTCTGTAATGGTGTTGTATGGACTGCTCAGTGCAATGCTGAGGTCGGGTGCTAAAGTAATTTTGAAAGCAATCTGGGAAACACAGGAGTAAAACAGATAGTACTGGGCTTTTAAGTACCACAGATCAGGTGAAAATACAGAGCAAGAATGTTAGTTTTTCATACCATAGTATACTGTACAATACATTACCTGTAATAATCTTTATTCACCAAGGTTACTTGTAAACACAATACAGACTTTTTAAAGCCAGTAGAGTACACGTCTGCTTATGTGTGTTTTAAATTAGATCTTCTTTTTGTTGTGTTTTACAGGACTGTGAAGGTTCTACATTGTCTTGGGAAACACTAGTCCAGAGTTTATCTAAAGCTCCATCAATGATGGGTTTGTTAGTTGATGGTCAACTCCAGAGCCTAATTATTGTCTTGCTGTTTTTTCATTTTAATTTTTGTGTTGTGCTTTATCTCAAAATAAAGCCATTCCATTTTTTACTTATTTCTGCTTGGCAGCTTTTCTTGTGAGTACTGCACTGCACAGAGTTTTCTTGTTACTTTGTTTCAATCAGAAACACAGCAGACACCATTTAACATTTAGCATGAATAAGTTTTCCTTTTTGAGTTGTTCTTAAAATCCCATACAAAACACTTCATATGTTATTGAAATTGTAGGTATTAAAATTGGGTGATGACAATGTTTGGTTTTAGAATGTGGATAAATAAGTAATGGTTTGGAAATGTATTCAAAAGGCAGCTGAGTTTAAAGATTTTACATTTCAAAAAATATGTGAAAATGTATGATAAGTAGCAAGGGAACAAATAGAAACATCAAGAGAATGGCAAGTTAAAATATCACCAGTCAAGTCTGATATATCAGTGCTATTAGAGCAGATAAGATCCAGACCATGGATTGTGGATTAAAAATTAAAGCTGTTTAATACCTCCAGAAAGTCAGTGACTAATGAAGGAATGGGGAATTCCATATGTTGCATTAAGTGAGAAAAAAAAAGCAAACCAGGACAAGGTGGCCTTACAGCTCACCAAGGAAAGACTGGATTTTGTTTAAGTAGATAATAAATGACAGCAAAAGTTAAGAACTGCAGACCAGGAATATCAAAATCTGTTCAAAGGAAGATGTAGCATGACTTGGCATCAGTTTGTCTTTTCTGTTCATTTGATTTGTTATGGCAATGCCACCATATGTTTTGGCCATATACAAAAAGCCTTTGGGAATCAGTGCTTTCAGCACACTGTATTCTTAGGATTTGTGAAAAGCTTCAATTATAAGTATGTTGTTTAAATTTTCCTCCCTTATGAATTAATTTAGATGAAGCCTGTTATTATTCAAAAATCAGTTACTGTTAAATACAAATATAATCTGTTATTAAAGTGCAGAGGTTTCCACTTTGTATCTTGTGATTAGAGTTTTAAAGTAGGCCACTATTAGCATAGTGAGGTGTTGTGGCAATGGAGTGTCTGTGCAGGATTTCTTTAGGTGGACCACAAGGAAAGAATATTGGAAGCATCTGTTTGAGAGTAAAAAACAGTTCCAAGCAGGATACAGCAAAGCCAAAGAAGGATGCCCAAGCTACTTAAAGTACTGTCATGTTATGTATGGTATTACATGCAACTTTGGATATAAACCACCACGTCTCACTCTTTCAAGAATCACTCAAAATGAGAAAAACTTCTTTTTCCTCATTTGGGGGAACAAAGGGGGGTGGAGGGTTGGCTAGGGTGTTGAAGGAAAGTGAGCAATTCTATTTCTATTTTATCCCTGTGATGGACAGCTGGCGTTTCAGTCTGGCCGGGACGTCCCTGAACAGAAAGAAGGAGGAAGAGCAGGCTTTTTAGGACACTGCCTCCCCCGGGACGCTAGATGGCAGCTTTCCTGGACGGAAATGGTTCCCCGGATTCCTTCAGGGCATCATGGGACATGGAGTCCGTTTCTTCAGCCCTGTTCGGTGCCGTGGGTGCCGCTAGGGTGTTCGGTGCCGTGGGTGCCGCTAGGGGGAGCTCACAAGGAACCTGCGGACTCCTACTGTTATTACGACCCGGAAGTACTTCGGAGGCACAAGAACGGAAGCCCACAATACTTCCAGGCTACTTGAGGAGGATGATGTGTCGTATGACCCGGAGAAGGAACACTTCCAGGTCATAAACTATTTAAAGGACTTTGGGAAACCCAGCAAAGAAAGCTGGAGTTGAGAGGGTGTGTAACAGCTGCTGGGAGTATTGTGTTTGTTGTGATTATTGATTGGAGAATTGTGGTGTGTGTGTGGTGCTTTGTGCACTTTATTTAAGAATATTAAAGAAATTATTCTTGGTGCTTTTAAACGTGTGTCCTGGACGTCTGTCGGGTGGGTTTAACGGGACATACAGGTAGATTACAGCCTATGCAGAAGAGTCAATCTGAAGGAGAATGAAGACTGCAAAGTGGTGGCAGGAGAAAGTGTAGTTAAGCAGCATAGGATGGTGGTCTGTAGGATGACGTTGGAGATCAAGAAGAGGAAGAGAGTAAGGGCAGAGCCAAGGATCAAATGGTGGAAATTGAAAAAGGAAGACTGCCAGGTTGAGTTTAGGGAGAAGGTGAGGCAGGCACTGGGTGGTAGTGAAGAATAACCAGACAGCTGGGAAACTACAGCAAATGTAGTAAGTGTGACAGCAAGAAGGATGCTTAGCGTGACATCTGGACAGAGGAAGGAGGAAAAGGAAACCTGGTGGTGGAATAGGGAAATACAGGAGAGTATACAGAGGAAGAGGATGGCAAAGAAGAAGTGGGATAGTCAGAGAAATGCAGAACATAGACAAGAGTACAAGGAGATAAGGTGCAAGGTGAAGACAGAGGTGGCGAAGGCTAAAAAAGAAAAGGCGTATGATGAATTGTATAAGAGGCTGGACACTAAGTAGGGAGAAAAGGACCTGTACTGTTTGACTAGACTGAGGAACCGAGCTGGGAAAGATGTGCAGCAGGTTAGGGTAATAAAGGATAAAGATGGAAACGTACTCACAAGTGAGGAGAGTGTGTTAAGCAGATGGAAAGAGTATTTTGAGAAGCTGATGAATGAAGAGAACGAGAGAGAGAAGAGGTTTGATGATGTGAAGATATTGAATCAGGAAGTGCAACGGATTAGCAAGGAGGAAGTAAGGATAGCTATGAAGAGGATGAAGATGGCATACCTGTGGAAGCATGGAGGTGTTTAGGAGAGATGGCAGTGGAGTTTTTAACCAGATTGTTTAATGGAATCTTGACAAGTGAGAGGATACCCCAGGAGTGGAGAAGAAGTGGACTGGTGCCAATATTTAAGAATAAGGGGGATGTGCAGGACTGTAGTAACTACAGGGGGATAAAATTGATGAGCCACAGTATGAAGTTATGGGAAAGAGTAATGGAAGCTAAGTTAAGAAGTGAGGTGATGATTAGTGAGCAGTAGTATGGTTTCATGCCAAGAAAGAGCACCACAGATGCGATGTTTGCTCTGAGGGTGTGTGACGATGCGGGTTCAGCTCCATGCTCCCATCGGCTGTTCAGGAGCCCTTGAACCCAATACCGTCGATAATGTCACCAAGATGAGCTAGACAGTGAAGGCAATAACATAACAAGGGGATGATGTAAAAAGGTGCACAAGTGCTTTTATTAAAATAGTCATAGTGTCCAAATAAAGTGCAGTGCTTTTAAGAGTTCAATAAATAATCCAACAAAAGAAAAACGTGGAGGTTAAAAATATACACAAAAACAATCCTTTTAAAACGAGGTTAAAACGTTCTTTAGGAAGCAATTTTTAAAACAAATGACAATGCCAAGATCGGTGCTTCTCTTCGGTTAGCGTCGCACCTGCTTCTCCCGCTTGGGCTTAACAGCAGGCGAGACACTCTCTGCAGCTGCCCTTTTCTACTCAAACACAGGTCTGGAGACTTCCTGATCCTGGCTTCAGTCTGGCACTCATCCCAGGCCTGAGACTTGGACTCCTTGGTCTCCAGGATGCCCACACCAAGGACTGCAACTCCCGCTGCCTTTCCGGTCTTCTACGGCCAGTCGCCTTTCCCTGGTCACTCCTGCTACCTGTTCGCTCAGCGGGAGTGACTTCAACTCCATCTCCTGGGTGTCGGCCCAACACCCAGGCTTCCTCGCAGCTGCCCGCGAGCACTCGCTCGTTCACTCGCCCACACGCTCCTTGTCTCTCTCTCTCTTGCACCGACTTGCTCCCTCGCTCCCTGTAACCTCCATCCTTTACTTTTTTTCTTTTCATTTCTGATCTCTCCCCCAACCGACTCACGCTTCTTTTATACAGCGAGGGGCTATAGCAGCTGCAGCACATTAGCCACGGGAACAATCGCGGATGTGGGCAGTTCCTCACCTGTGCACTAGGTGAGAAACGCCCACACCGCAGATTGTCCAGTGGCTTGCTATGGCCACCACACCCCCTCACTAAGCCGCCACGAGTGCTGTGATTATTTATTTAAAAAAAACGGCCTTTGCTCAGCGAGCTGTGGACCCGTAACAACACAGGGAGTTGATGGAGAAGTATAGAGAAGGCCAGAAGGAGTTGCATTGCATCTTTGTGGACCTGGAGAAAGCATATGACAGGGTGCCTCGAGAGGAGCTGTGGTATTGTATGAGGAAGTCAGGACTGGCAGAGAAGTATGTAAGAGATTTACAGAATATGTACGAGGGAAGTGTGACCGTGGTGAGGTCTATGGTAAGAGTGATGGATGCATTCAAGGTTGAGGTGGGATTACATCAGGGATCGGCTCTGAGCCCTTTCTTATTTGCAATGGTGATGGACAGGGTTGACAGACGAGATTAGACAGCAGACCCCGTGGACTATGATGTTTGCTGATGACATTGTGATCTGTAGTGATAGTAGGGAGCAGGTTGAGGAGACCCTGGAGAGGTGGAGATATGCTCAAGAGAGGAGAGGAATGAAGGTCAGTAGGAACAAGACAGAATACATGTGTGTAAATGAGAGGGAGGTCAGTGGAATGGTGAGGATGCAAGGAGTAGAGTTGGCAAAGGTGGATGAGTTTAAATACTTGGGATCAACAGTACAGAGTAAGAGAGGTGAAAAAGAGAGTGCAGGCAAGATGGAATGGGTGGAGAAGAGTGGTAGGAGTGATTTGTGGCAAAGGGATATCAGCCAGAGTGAAAGGGAAGGTCTACAGGACGGTAGTGAGACCAGCTGTTATATGGGTAGGAGACAACAACAACAACATTTATTTATATAGCACATTTTCATACAAATAATGTAGCTCAAAGTGCTTTACATGATGAAGAAAAGAGAAATAAAAGACAAAGTAAGCATTAGAATAAGACAACACTGATTAACATAGAATAAGAGTAAGGCCTGATGGCCAGGGAGGACAGAAAAAACAAAAAAAACTCCAGACGGCTGGAGAGAAAAAGTAAAATCTGCAGGGGTTCCAGGCCACGGGACTGCCCAGTCCCCTTTGGGCATTCTACTTAACATAAAAGACACATTCCTCTTTGTATTTAGAGTTCTCTTGGAAGGACTTGATGATGGTGGTCATGTAGACTTCTGGCTTTTAATCCATCAATGTAGGACATCACGGTGCTTTGATTAGGTGGTGATGGTGCAGATCGCCACCACAGAAAACCGAGAAAAGAAACAGAAGAGAGAGTAGGGGTTAGTACGGATTTTAAAGTCACCATGAATAGTTATTATAACAAATTGAATATACAGAGTATCAGGATTAAATGATGGTGAAGTTATCAGAAAGTCATGTTAAAGTAATGTGTTTTTAGCAGTTTTTTTAAAGTGCTCCACCATATCAGCCTGGCGAATTCCTATTGGCAGGCTATTCCAGATTTTAGGTGCATAACAGCAGAAGGCCGCCTCACCACTTCTTTTACGTTTTGCTCCTGGAATTCTAAGCAGACACTCATTTGAGGATCTAAGGTTACGATTTGGTATATATGGTGTCAGACACTCCGACATATAAGATGGAGTGAGATTATTTAAGGCTTTGTAAACCATAAGCAGTATTTTAAAGTCAATTCTGAATGACACAGGTAACCAGTGTAGTGACATCAGATATAAAGGGAACTACCAGAGAAAGACTTAAACAGAAAATAGCAATAAATCCAGATTATATGGTACTGTATATATCGGACCCACAACATTCTGTGTCAGCAATCCTAAAAGCATTAACAGACTTTTCAAAAGATATCTGGACTTAAAATCAGTTTGAATAAAAGCATGCTTTTTCCAGTGAATTCTCTAGCATGTAATATCGGACTGGACACCTTCCCATTTTTCTTAGCAGATCAGTTTAAATATCTAGGGTTAAATATTACAAGTAAATATAAAGCTCTTTTTCAGTAACATTTTGCTGTCTGCATGGAAAAAAACTGAACAAGATGTGACTAGATGGTCTACCCTCCACCTTACATTACCAGGGAGAATCAATGTTGTTAAGATGACCATCCTTCACAAGCTGCTCTTCCTATTTCAAAACATCCTCATATACAGTACATTAACAAATTATTTTTTAAGAAGTTAGAATCAATCATAACATCATTTATTTGGAATTCGAAGCATTCACACTATCCAAAGAGCAACTCAACAACAACCTAAAGTAGGAGGGGGCATGGCACTACCGAACTTTCAATTTTATTGCCGGGTGGCAGATATAAAGCTATAAAGACATGGACATCAACACAAATTGATGAATATTCACAAGCCTGGTCTACAATATAAATAATATCTTGCAGTACTTCTTTAAATTCCCTACTCTGTGCCCCAGTTAATACAAACTACCGTCATTTACACTAAAAATATAATTACCCTTCATTCAGAATATGGAACCAATGTAGGAGGCACTTTAAGACAGAAAAGCTTTTATCTTTTGGACCTCTATATGACAACCACCTTTTTCAACCCTCTCAAACATATACACTATTCAATGTCTGGAAAATGTCCAGGATTAAAACACTTAGAGACTTGTACATAAAAAGTGTTTTTGCATCCTATGAACAATTATGCTTCAAATACAACTTCTCATCAACACAGTTCCTCCACTTCTCCAAGCCAGAAACTTTGCTAAACATAACCTGCCCAGTTTTCCTCACCATCCAGCATGTTCTATTCCAGAACAATTATAGATCAGTCTTGAAGACTCAGAATCTGTACAATTTATAAAAATATTTTAAAGTCTGTTCCTTTCAAAGACCCCAGAGTACATTGGGGAAAGGTAAGTCACTCAGTATTTTAGAGAGTGGAAGGCTGCCATGCACAGAATACACTCAAGCTCCATATGCGCAAAGCATTCAGTCATTTCACGTAAAATCTTTTATCGAGTGCATTTATCTTGTTTAAAACTGTCCAAAATGTTTCCAGGGCAAGATTCAACCTATGAACATTGCAATCTAGCTCCAGGCTCACATGTTCTGGGTGTGCACCAAATTAACAGCATTTTGGACAAAAACTTTTGCCCATCAGACAGCCTTGGTGTCACAATCACCCCTACTCAATTAAAAGCTGTGTTTGATGTACTTCCAGACGGTCTTAAAGTGGAGAAGGACAAACTGCAGTTTCCTTTACTACACTACTAGCATGTAGACTTATCTTGCTCAACTGGATGAATCCCACCCCACCACTCTTAAGTCAGTGGGTAACCGACAAGATCTAATCAATAACATTTTAGAATAAGCTTCCATTTCAGGGAAAAGGATACCCTTCTTTTCATGCTCCTTTTATAGAGTAGCTGCAGTTGCTGACTTCTCTCTCTTTCTCTTGGGAGGGGGATCAAATTTTGCTTTGATTTGTTAAATTTGACCTGCCTGTATGGAATGTTATCTGTTTCTAATTAAAATCAATTAAAATATTTAAAAAAGAAAACCTCAGCAGTATTTTCTTTTGAAGGGTACATCAGCTAACCATAATACGAATATTGTAAAAATAATTTATTGTTCTGCATAGATTAATTGTACACTGTATCTTCAGTGCTGGATTAAGCATGTTAAACTTAACAGTTTACTCTTTGCATTCACACTCTGACAAAACACTGAGAATTGTATTATATCATGGTCACTTGACCTTAGTGGTTTAATTACCTCTACACCCTCAATTATATCCTGATTATTATGAAAAAATAATTCCATTAGAACAACATACTCCTCACTATGTAGTAGCGCAGATGAGTTGGTCACAGGAACAGCCTGCAAAATATATAACGCAGATTCCTTGCATCATTGGCTCTCTGGGTGTGTTGGTAAGCACTATTACATATAAATTATCTGCTGTTACTCCAAAGCACAAATAGAGAAATGTTGGTACAGGGTAAAACAAACCGATCTTTGACTCCTGGCTGCCAGTGCTGCAGCATGCTCGCCAGCCATTTACAGGGTCCATATACTGTAAGCAAAGAGGACATGAGCTGAATGCATGCTCAGTTAGTGATGTTGCGGAGTACCTATTTGAAACAAACCTTGACAATTCTGACAGTCAGAAAACACATAATATTAATAATATTAACAACAAAAGATGTATTACTATATACAAGGCATTTCTATCATTTTGATGAAATACAAAAGTGAACCAAATAGGAACTTTGTAAGTGCAATGATATATATATATATTGTCACAGACGGCTGGGGTTCTTACCCGGCCGGGACGCCTAGAAGGTCCGTAAAGTGGCAGTAAAAGCTTCCGGGTCAGGAGGACACAACCGCCCTGGATCAGGAGAGGACCACGTGAGAGGAGGAGAGACTTTCCAACTCTTTGGGACCTGTGGCCACCGCCAGGGGGCGCCTTAAGCCTCCTAGAACCCTGGAGAACATTACTTCTGCCACACTTGGCAAGATGGTGGAGGAACCTACCAGGGACGCCCGGAGTGCTTCCGGGCAAAGGGCAGCACTTCTGCCACACCAGGAAGTGCTGCTGGAAGATCGTCACCAGCCACCTGGAGCACATCCGGGCGGGAATAAAAGGCGCCGCCTCCCAGCAATCTGGGAGCTAGAGTCGGGAGTGGGAGCAGGATAAAGCTCCCAGGAGGAGATTGGCGGCCAAAGACTGAGAAAGAGAAGGATTATTGGGTGATTATTGCTTTATGCATTGTGTGGTGTTTTGGACTGTGTTTATTTAATGAATAATAAACGTGTGACTTTTATAAAGATGTGGTCTCCAACTGGTGGTGTCCGGGCAAGTCTCACTATATATATATATATATATATATATATATATATATATATATATA
>JANRMT010062791.1:39072179-39085459 GCA_026402145.1 Polypterus bichir lapradei
ATATATATATATATATATATATATATATATATATACACACACACACACACAGTATATATGTGACAAACAGCCACAACCATTACCTGGCTGGGACACCAAAAGAATGGAAGGACTGGGGGAGACGGCATTGGTGAGGCAATACCTCTCCTGGGACTCTAGAGGGCAGCCCTCCTGGGTGGCTGTGGCACCACGGAATCCCACAGGGAATGCTGGGAGCTGGAGTTTGGTACAGCCCTGCTGGGTTACGTGGGGGCCGCTCCAGAACCTTGTAATGGACTTCTACTGCACCTGGGGGTGATTCCAGGTAAACTTGATGAGCCACCCAAAACACTCCCAGGACCTATAAATGGAGCCAGTCACCAACACTTAATGGCCTGAGTCAGGAGGAAGTGAATGAAGCTCGTGAGGAGGAGTGGAGGCAGAAGGACTGGCGAACAGAAGGGACTGTGGTGAAGAACAAGTGCTTCCCTGACTATAAATAAATCATGTGCTATATGGTGAAACTTGTGTCCTGCCTGTCTGTGTTGGGATATGGCAGCTGTACACGCCCTGTGCTTCACAATATATATATATATATATATATATTTATTTTTATTTTTAAAATATATATATATATATTTTTTTTTTTTTTTTACGCATTACTAGTTTGTGGCCATTTCTTGTATGTTGTTTGTAGCATTCTTTCCATCTGCGTCTTTTGTTGTTTTTGGCTTGTAGTGTAATAGCTTGTACTGCTACCTCATATCTCACTCAGATCACATTTTTGGCCACACTAATCAGTCCAGCATAGCTGATAGATGCTTCCCTGGGCCTCAGAGACAGTTAAAAGATCATTGCACCACTAAAGTCCACCCAAAACAAGTTTCATCTCTCCTTCCCCATTGACTTCAAAGCATGTCGCTAAGTTTGTTCCAGAACATTTCCGTGATTTCACCAAACTCACAGCGAAGCAAACTCTGTGAGGTTCACTAATCACTAATTATATCAATCTTGCAAGTTGATTTGCAGTGAATGAAACTGCCAATGAGAAAAAATCTGTCACAAAGTCATGTTTTTTTCTCTCCAAAACCTCTGAAATAATTACACCTTAGATATTAAAAACATGGATTCAAGCACACATTCCTCACACTCTCTATTAAACAATTTAGCAAAGATGTGTATTATGAAAATACATTTTCTCAACATACAGAAACTATGAAAACTTTAAATCTTAGTGCTTCCAAAGTCATTTTAAAATAATGCTGGTATTACTGTGGTGGGATTCAACCCTGGACAAGGCACAAATCCTTTGCAAGATGCACTTGCTTTAAGTGCACACTCACACTTATAAATGGAGAAAATCTATGTAAAAAAGGGTAAAACTGGAAATTCCCCACTGACTGGTCTATGAATTGAATCCAGTACCTGTTAGGAGGCAGCAGCCATCTGTGGTAAGGAAAGGATTATTACTTGTTCCTGTGTCTGAGCTTTGTTTATTTATAAGTCAGGTAAACAATCTACAACAATGAATTAAACAGACAAGAAAACTAAGCAAAACACTGAATATATGCATATCATTAAACATACAAGCAAACTTGGTGATTACTGAATTTATGATCACATTTATTTGTATAGCACATTTTCAAACAAAAAGTAGCTCAAAGTTGAAAAATAAAGAGCAATTATTTACAGATGTTTATTTAAAACTGTGAGAATGAGACAGTAAATGTCAAGTTTAATAAACAAAAGATTTGGTCAGATGGCCAGGGAGTAGAGGAAAACAAAAAACTGCAGACAGAAAAAATAAATCCCTCCAAGGCCATAAGATCAACCAGCCTCATCTGGGCATTCCAATAAATATAAATAATCATTTTGGCTGCAGCAATATGAGAATAGCCTCAGTCATTCTTTGCAGTATCACAGCTGGCTACAATGTGCTTTGATCAAGTGGCAGTAGGGAAAATTCCACCACCACATGCTGGAAAAAGTAAACACACAAAAGTATTGATTAGTTTAGTTAGTAGTCTATAGTTAAATTTATGATAAGAGAAAATCACTACTTCCACCCCATACACTTAAAACCTTATGCAAGCCTCTGCTAGCAGAACTAAGAATATGATTAGGAATTTTGGGAGACAGACAGTCCAGAATGTTTGAATGTGTTAAATGGTTCAGAGCCTTATTACCAATCAGGAGCATTTTAAACGCAATTCTAAAGAGCACAGGCAGCCAGTGTAAGGGTACTAATATTGGTATAATGTGTTCAGATTTGATTTTTTCGCTTGAGATTCTTACTGCTGCATTTTCTACTAAGTGCTGCCAGGTTATATCATTATTAGGTAATGCTTTAAAGAGTGCATTGCAATCTTCTAGACTTCAGAAGTCAAAACAAGAGTGTTTTAATTTTTCAAATTTTTTCAACATCTTGCAGTACAATAAGAGATATAACTCCTGTGATATTCCTTAAGTGAAAGAAGGCAGTCTTAGTAGTTGTGTTTAATGTGTAAATTAAAATATAGCTCAGAATCCATAATGTCACCTAGAATCTTTACTTCAAGCTATATTTGTAAAATAATGTTACAATATTTGTTCTTATGATTGACTGTTCAGCAACCTTACACATTCTTGATAAAAACCTGTCGCTGAATTTCACTGTTTCAAGTGCCAGTTGATTGCATCATTTGCTGGGAGAAAGAAGTGTTTAGGTTTGCTGATGTCTTTTGGCTTTCTGAGTCAGCAAGTGTTGTTTATGCCCTGATGAGAAGGCAAATGATTGCCAGCAATAGTCTCCTCTGCCTTCACCACCCTCTGCAGAGCTTTACGTTACTCAGCTGAGCAGGTGCTGTACCAGGATGGGATGCAGCAAGAGAGTATGGACTCCAGAGTGTACTTGTAGAAGTCAGTAGAAACAAATAGATGAATGTAAGCTGTTCATAGATGCAAAGTGAGCCATTTTGAGAAATAGCTTAAATGTGTAGTGTCCACCTCACTTTGTCAGTAAGTCACTTCTTAAAATTTAAAAATTCTCACTCTTTCAACGGCATCCCCTCTGAAGTAGATGGAAGTCTGGTTTCTCTTCTGTTTTTGTAGTTTCTGATCATTAATCAGTTTCTCACTTTTGCGGATATTGAAGCAGTCAAACCTTTTCTCTGTAAGTTGTCTCATTATTGTTGGTGATCAGGCCATTGAAGGTGGTATCATCAGCAAATTTAATGATGACAGTGACCATACAGTCACAGAAGTGAACAAGGAGTAGAGAAGAGGACTCAGCACACTACCCTGTGAAGTACCTGTGTTAAGGTTCATAGTGAAGGATGCAGAGCTGCATTCGGTACATACTGAGGTCTCTTGGTTAAGAAGTCCACAATCCAGTTGCAGAGGGTGGTGCTAAGTGCTAAACTGAGGACTATGGCACAACAGTGTTAAATTCTAAGCTGTAGTCTATAAACAGAACTCCGGAGTTGCCCTTCTTATTATCTAGATGTGACAGGGTGGCATGAAGTTCATATTATATTAAGGAATCACAGATTCTTTCTGAGAAATATTAAGGCTGTCAGCTAATTGGTTGTTGCAGGTTTTTAAAACTTGCCCTGAAATTCCATCTGTATCAGATGCCTTGTGGATATTAACTAATTTAAATGCCCTCCTTGTGCTATGTACAGAAACTAAGAAGGATGAATCATGTTGTGCTGCAGGCAATTAAAATGGGTATAGAAAACATTAAGTTGACCTGGAAAAGAATATGAACATGCCATTGGATTAGGTATTATTTTGCAGCCTGTGAACATTTGTGATCTCTGTCAAAGTTTGAATGAATTATTACAGCTGATAAATTCCATTTCTCGTTTACTTCTATACTGTTGTTTAGCCAGTTGGATTTCTTTTTTAAGTGTCTATATGTCAGCATTTGAAATGTATTGCTCTGCCACTTCAGTAAATTGCTAATGTCAGAGGTGATCCATGGTTTATTATTAGGAAACTTATGGATTGTTTTCATAGGCAAACAGTTGTCTGTGCATTTTTGAGGTCCCTAGTAACAATAAATAATTCATGAGGATGTAAATGTTTGTATTCTGTAATAAGGTTGTACAGATCATTCAGCATTTAATGTTAATGTTGCCTGTTTCTCTACTAGTTTAACTGAATTGATTTTAAAGGAAATTATTGTGTCTGTTATTATTATTATTTGTTTGATTGAGTAGTATGTCATTGTAATGTTCTGTCTTTCCAAAATAAAATATTGTTAAAAACAAAGATAAAATGAGTGACACTTAATCAATGTTCCGATTCAGGCAAACACTTGTGAAACACACACTGTTTATTATGAAACACGCAGACACATCCTTTTTTGGTTTTAATTTTCAGTTCAGTTTGATTCTCACAAAAAACAGTAAACCCATCCTACTGTATTCCATTGTCTGGTGTCTCAGCAGCTAGCCATGTTTCAGAGAAACAAAAAAACTCCACAGTTTCTGATGTCTTCCCATGCAGGCAGATTTGCTTGAATGTCCTCTAGTTTATCATAAAGTGATTATACATTGGACAGAAAAATAATGGGCAAAGAAGGTTGGATGCCACGGTGTTCGCACTCGCTTGATTGCATTCCTTTTGTTGCCATTTTATATCTCTTTTTGTCCAGTTAGCCTGGTTGTGCTGTCTGAGTATGGCTGTTGGCAGACATTCTGTATTCATTAACCTCAATATTTGCTCGATTTTTTTAAAGATTTTGTCAATCATACTTAATGGTCAACATATCTGCAAAAACAACAAAAATAACAAAATTATGTACAAAAACACAGTGGTCTTTGGGGAGATTAACAAGCAAAACATTGTTACCCTCTGCAGTCATCGACACACTGAAAAACATTACTTTTAAAATTCCTGTAAGATAATTTGCATTTCTGTTCTTTTAATATTCACTACTTCTAGAATACTAATAGAATAAATAATGCATAGATATTCTACATTTGTGTTCTGAATTTTATCACTTGTTTTGTCTCATAGAGGTGGAGAAGAAACACTGATTTTCTAGCCCCATATGTTAAGTATGTGAAATTGTACCATTAGGATGAAAAATACAGGGTATACTTCACCTTTATTTATTTATTTATTTTTTTCTTAACTATGTATTGCTTGGAAAGCATAGTAGTACACTGGTGAGGGTGACTGTCTCACATCCAGAATCCTGGTTTTGAATCCTGTATTTTGTAATGGTCGGTGGAAACTTTTCACCAAATATAGTACTCTGGATCCCAAGTGATGAGAGTCATTAATTTTCTCAATTTCATACATTTCACAATAAGAAGTAAGAATAAGAGAATAATCTAAATGAGAATATGTAACAAATTTGACAGGCTATCAGGAGATACAAAATGTAATAAACTGCACATCTTAAAGTAGGCTGACTAACTTGAAACTGGCTCAATCAACTTAAGGATTTTTTAGAGACCAATGTATTTGGGGTGAAATTACTGGATAGAATGCTCAACCAGATGTTCTACTTTGGAAATCACATCTTCTTTACAACTTAAAATGTAGGGAAATTGCAATATCTCCGTCTTCAGCAAATTCTCCCGAACCTTAGCCTAAACCTGCTTAAAGGTAGCTGAAAATTTGTGAGATTTGGTATGGATAGGAGAGAAAAGGAAATTAATGTTAAGGAGGGTTTATAAGCAGGACTAGAACGCTTTTGGTGTAAACAGTAACTCAAATCAATAAGGCTACATAATCAGTGAAAGAGAAATTAAGTAATGGTGTCATGCATGTGTGTCTGAGGATCATTTTCTGGGCTCATCAAAAGTAAGGGATACCACAAAGGGGTAAGATGGGGTGCTGTTGCTAACCAGGATCTCTATTCTCATCAGCAGTGCCAAGAAAGCGCCCAGTGAAGGCAACTGACTTCACCCCTTTTGATCAGAGCCATATATGAGCCCAGATGTACCAGAGAGAAAGATGTCTAAATCTAGACCTGAACTTCATAGAGGATGGTGCTGCCAGTCAAGACCCGATGTACTGACCTATTGATTCCTGGAGCCAAGAATGCTACCTTTATTTCTATTGTTTTTCACTGTTTTAAGAAATTGAGTGCCTGTTTTCTTTGACAGTAACTAAAATAGGATTAAAAGGGGTGACCCGGTTGGCACACCAACATTACCTTGGAGTCCTCTTGTATCTTTCCACCCATCCACAAAGATAATTATATGATGTGGGATAAAACATATGCACTGTGCACAAAACCTATAAGTTTGATCTAAAGAGTTAAAAAAATGCCTTGAATTAAGAATTAGAAGTACACAAGTGTGTGTGTGTGTGAATTTATAAGGTTAATATTACTAAATATCTTAACAGTTAGCCAAAATGCTCAGATATAAGTGTAGTGTAAGAATAAATTTCTCTTGTCTTTCTGTTTAACAACGCTTTAGGCCAGGGGTACCCAATGCGTCGATCGCGATCGACCGGTAGATCAACAATGTAGTGCAAGTAGATCGCATTGCATTCAAAAAAAATTTTTTTTTTTAAATGTTAAGTCTATCATATATCCTCCCTATGGCATTTGCCACTTGATTGACTTACAGGGCGGCCAGTCTGAGATCTCTTCTCTTCTAACACACGCGCGAGCTACTGGAAAACTCCAGCTGTGATCTAGTTAGCTTTCCAATTTATATCGACTAAAGAAGGGATTTAAAAAAATTGTTTGGGGAGGGTATCGGCTGGATGTGGAATTGGAAGAGGATTTTTTTCTCACAATGTCACAATCAAAGTGCGTTTCTCTGATCTGTCAATCTATCATTGCTATTCCAAAGAAGGAAAATGTGGAAAGGCATTTTCGAACTGTTCATAAAAACTACTGTAACCTGGTCAGGTTTCAAAATGAAAACATATATTTTTTTTTGTAAATAAAGTTTATTGAAGGAATTGGGATACAAGTTGTGGGGGTTGGGTAAAGTGGAGTATATATATATGTGTCGCCTGATTGGCGAAGGAGAGTAGAGTTGATTGCCAGAAGAGACTGTTGAGGCAGCACGCCGAAACAAGAACTAAAGAGTTCGTTGTAAGAAGAGACTGTTGAGGCAGCACACCGAAACAAGAACGAGAGAGTTCATTGCTAGAAGAGACTGTTGAGGCAGCACGCCGAAACAAGGAGTGGCAGAAAGAGAAACTGTTGAGGCAGCACGCCGAAACAAGGAGTTGCAGGAAGAGTCATAGTTGAGGCAAAATGCTGAAACAAGACAAAGAGAAAAGAAGAGGCGCTGTTGAGAAAAAAAGCTGAAACAAGACAGAAAGAGAAAAGAGAGGCACTGTTGAGGCAAGATGCCGAAGCAAGACGGAAAGAACGAAAGAGAAACGAGAGGCGCCATTGAGGCAAAACACTGAAACAAGACAAAGAGAAAAGAAGAGGCGCTGTTGAGGCAAAACGCTGAAACAAGACAGAAAGAGAAAAGAAGAGGCGCTGTTGAGGCAAAACGCCGAAGCAAGATGGAAAGACAGACAGAAGAACTAACTTTAGCACACGGCTAAAACATAAAAGGAGTTGGGTGATAAAGGGAAAGCCAGCAGGCAGGACACAAGTGCAGAAATGGCAATCAGCGAGTAAAGTGGTTGTTTGAGAAAGAGGGAGACGGAAACATAACATAAACACGAGTATAAGGAGGAAGATGTAAAACAAGGTCGGTGTTTATTTTGTTTGTTTGTTTTGAAGCGGCTTGAATAACCTTTCAAGTGAAGGGGCCAGTTCTTGTTTTTGTTTGTGTGGCCACTACGCACCCCAGCTAGGTTTGGGACCCCAACGGAGTGAGTAATATTTACTGACTGGGTAAATAAGTCCTGGGTGAGCTCACCAGTAGTTTTGGACACAATATATGTATTGTATAGTTGTAAATAATTTGGTGTTTGTGTTTTATGTATTGTGTGTGTATATATTGTGGCATCCGGCCAGGGCTGGAGCCCAGCCGGGACGCCCAGGAGGACCGGAGGAGGGCTTGTGCCTGATCCAGACCGCGAGGGGGTGTCCGGCCTGGTTGTGTTGGGGGCCTCGGGTAAAGGGCTTGGAAGCCCAGCCCTGTAGGGACCCGTGGCCACCGCCAGGCAGCGCCCCGGTGCCTGTAGAAGTCTAGAGCCCAGCACTTCCGCCACACCAGGAAGTGCTGGGGGAATAAGACAGGGGACACCCGGAGGGCTTCAGGGTGCGCAGCCGGCATTTCCGCCACACTGGGGCGTGTCTTCGGAGGAATGCCGGGAAGCAGCTGGAGCCCATCCGGGTTCCTATTTAAGGGGCCGCCTCCCTTCAATCAGTAGCGGAAGTCGGGTGGAAGAGGACGGAGCTGGAGAGAGGACTGGAGGCGGCCAGGAGGAAGGCACATAGACTGTGAGGCCTGGACATTGGGGGAACTTTGCAAGAGGCACTGGGGTTTGTCGTGCACGTACATTGTAAATAGTCTTGTAAATAAACAGTGTGTGGTGGAGCCAACGATGTCCGTCTGTCTGTGTCCGGGCCATAGTCCACAATATATATATATTTGTAAATACCTTAAGTTTGGAAAACTGTTCATGTTCCAGTTAAGTAAAGAGAGTTTGTTTTAGTAATATCTGAGTAACAGTGCTTGGATTGGGTATTACCGGGCTTAAAGTGGGCTATAGTGAACCTACCAACAATAGAGGTGGCGACACCGTTATAAAGAGCTCAGGCTTTTGCCTACCGATAAAGGATTGGTGGTGCAAAGGGGTTACATATGGAGGCACCGCTGGGATATTTTTGATTTGAGATTTATGTTGGATACCTGTGTGTTCACTAAGTTTCTTTATTTCTATTTAAAGTATATGTTTTGTTATATTATTGTGAAACTGATATGTTGTGAAATGTTCAAAATTTGAATTTTATGCTGGTCTGATTTTGAGTGGTACTACATTGCTAAGTGAGACACTTGAGTTTTTTTGTGTGTAAGCATGGAGGATGCAGAAGGGAGTAATTGTTTATCAGTTGACTTGAGCAACTGGTGCAGAGGAGAAGGTATAGACCCTGCTCATGCCGTAATGTTAACTGGTATAAGTGAAGATACAGAGATAGCACATATTGAGGAAGCCTTGCATGGGGCTACTGAGCCTGAATTTATGCTGCTACATCTCAGATTAAGGGAGAGAAAACAAAACCCCCCATCATTTTTGAAGCTGCTCACAGAAATTCGTGAGGAGGAGGAATGGGAAGAGCGTAGACAGCAGTCAAGTTGGTGCACAAAGCAACCCCAAGTTCGCGACGCTCGTGTGCAGGAAGAGGTTAATCCTGGGTCAGTTGGCTATAACCGTTTAAAAGCGGAAATTTCCGATTTGAAAGTACAGTTAGAGAAGACCCCTAGATTGGCACAGTCCCAAGCTACAAGTGTCCCTGCTAAGACAAAAAATATGAAGTTTGAGAAAAATGCTGAACTGCAGACGTTACAGAAACAAGTAATGGATCTGCAAAGGGAGCTAAAAGTGTTAACAGTACAACCCCTACAGAGACCCATAAATGAGTCAAAAAAGACTTTTGGGAAATCCAGTGAAGTGGATAGAGATGGTGTTGCGGATAAGAAGGTTCCAACCCTAAGGAGAAAAGATGATTACTTCTGCTATAAGTGTGGAGAGGATGGTCATGTATCAAATAGATGTCAAAATGCTGAAAACTATGCAGTAGTGATACAGAAATTGTTATGTGCTATGCGTAAATTAAAGCACAGTGCACAAGGAACTATGGTTGCTAAGGACCTGCCAAGTTATTTCGTTAAGAAACATACCACACAGATTTTTCCGGTTACTCATGATTTGCCCAAGAGACTGGTGGGACCCTCGGCTGTATTGTCTGCTAAGGTATGCGGGATCCCCTGCAACGCTTTATTGGACAGTGGGTCTCAAGTAACCATTATTTTTGAAAAGTGGTATGCCAAACATTTGTCGCATGTGCCTATGTACCCAGTATCAGGACTTTGCATATGGGGTCTGAGTGAGTCCAGTTATCCATATAAAGGATATGTAATACTGGAACTTGAATTCCCCCAGGATTTGACTGGAGTGAAAGAGTCTTTATCAGTACTGGCTCTAGTTTGTCCTGAGCCTAGAGGTCCAGACCATGTGCCTGTGATTATTGGGACCAACGCTAATCTTTTCATGCGAGTGTCAAAATTATGTCAGTGAAATATAGGAGCCAAGTGGACACAGTCAGTGCGTATAAGTTCTCAGGTGAGAGAGTTTCCCCTACTGCCAGCAGTGCAAAATCAATAATTCAGTGAAGAGGTTGGAGGCCTAGTAAAATGGTTGGGACCCAAACCCCTAACCATAGCACCTCTGGGAGACTGCTATGCCACTTGTCAACTGGAACAGCTACAGTGTGGGCCTGCAGATATTGTTATGGTGGATGTCTCCGCAGATGACGCCCTTCCACTGGGACTCTTAGTGCAGCCAGTAGTACTCCCTGTAGAAAACAGAGAGGGTGATCAAGTTAAAGTGTTGATACAGAATGAGTCCCTGAGACAGACCACGGTTCCAGTGGGGACGATTATAGCCAAAGACTATAAGGTAGACACCGTGATGGCCCCTATGAAGATACCCCAGGCACCCCAAGCATTGAAGACAGAGTTTTTTAACTTTGGGGATTCCCCGATTTCACCAAATTGGAAGAAGAGGATTAGCAGTAAATTAGCCGAGAGACGGGCTGTTTTCTCCGTGCAAAAATGGGATGTGGGATTGGTGAAAGGAGTGGAGCACCATATTCGATTAAGTGATTCTAGGCCTTTTCGAGAAAGATCATGCCACTTGGCACCTGCGGATGTGGAGGATGTAAGACGACATGTACAGGAATTAATAGCTGCTGGAATAATCAAAGAATCCCGCAGCCCTTATGCTTCACCCATTGTAGTGGCTCGGAAAAAGAATGGAGATATAAGAATGTGCATAGATTATCGTATGTTAAATAGTCACACCATACCGGATCAGTATACTACACCGCGCATTGATGAAGCATTAGACTGTTTAGCTGGGAGTAAATGGTTCTCTGTTTTGGACCTCCGCAGCGGGTATTATCAAATAGCAATGGCAGATAACGACAAGGAGAAGACTGCGTTTATATTCCCGCTTGGGTTCTACCAGTTTGAGCGGATGCCCCAAGGTATCACTGGAGCTCCTGCCACGTTCCAAAGGCTGATGGAGAAAGCTCTGGGAGATATGCATCTTCCCCAAGTCATGGTATATCTTGATGACATCATAGTTTTTAGCAAGACTTTAGAAGAGCATGAAGAACGGTTACTACGGGACCTTGACAGGCTGGAGGAGGTTGGATTAAAGGTCTTAGTAGATAAATGTCAATTTTGTCAACCTTGTGTTAAATATGTGGGGCACATTGTATCTGCAGCTGGCATTGCCACCGACCCTGAAAAAATAGAGGCTTTGACAGGCTGGAAGCCGCCTACTAACCTGAAAGAACTGAGGTCATTTCTGGGATTTTGTGGTTACTATAGGCGTTTCGTGGCAAACTACTCCGCCGTGGTTCGACCATTAACTGAGCTCACTAAGGGTTTTCCTCCTAAGCAACGGGGACTGAGACACATCATTACAAAGACAAAGAAATACTTTAATGAAACTGACCCTTTTGATGAGAGATGGGATGAGTCATGTACAACAGCGTTTCGGCAGATAATTCATTGTCTGACACACGCCCCTGTGTTGGCATTTGCGGACCCCAGTAAGCCCTACATTTTACATATTGATGCAAGTATCAATGGGCTTGGAGCTGTACTTAACCAGGAGTACCCAGAAGGTGTGCGGCCTGTGGCATTTGCTAGTCGTAAACTTAGCAACAGTTAGCCGCGTTACCCAGTACACCAGTTAGAATTTTTGGCACTCAAGTGGGCTGTAGTAGACAAGTTTCACGATTACCTATACGGTGTTAAGTTTACCATCCGAATGGACAACAACCCATTAACTTATTTGTTGACTCGGCTAAACTGAACACCACTGGGTATCGATGGCTCGCTGCACTCTCTACTTAAAATTTTAACCTACAATACCGCCCTGGAAAACACAACATAGATGCCAATATGCTATCTAGGCATCCATATGAAAGGGATGATGGAGAACCTTGGACAGAGATATCACAGGCAGGGATTAAGGCCATTTGCAAACCAATCAGTACTCAGGTAAATTTTGAGGATTCTTTTCGCTTAGTGGACCAGTTGGGCGTTTCACCTGCAGCCATTCCATCCGCATATGTATTTCCTACACGTCTGGACATGTGTGCACTAGCACAGCTGACTCCGCAGGAGATCCAGAAAGGGCAGGAATCAGATTCCCTCATAGGGAAAGTTAGACAGGATGTGATGAAAGGAACTTTAGCCACATCATTACACAGGGACGATACTGATGCCACTTTCCTACAACGGGAAGGGAATAAACTAGTGGTGAGAGAAGGTCTACTGTACAGAATAACTAAAACAACACTTGGGAAAGAGAGAAAATAGCTGGTATTACCTGACAAATATTGAAAAATGGTGTTGAAGGCACTACATGATGATTGTGGACACCTTGGAATTGAACGTACTACAGAGTTGGTTAAAGATCGGTTCTTTTGGCCCAAAATGACTTTGGAAATTGAGCAGTATGTAAAAAACTGTGGCAGGTGTATAGCCAGGAAGACGATTCCTACAAGGGCTTCAGTTTTACATCGGATAACCAGTTGTGGGCCAATGGACCTAGTGTGCATTGATTTTTTATCCATAGAGCCCGATTCTAGGGGAATGGCTAATGTATTGGTGATAACTGATCATTTCACCAGATATGCCCAAGCTTTTCCTACTAAGGATCAGAAAGCGATAACCGTGGCTAAGGTCCTCTGTGAGAAATTTTTTGTGCATTATGGACTCCCATATAGAATACACTCTGATCAAGACCGTGACTTTTAGAGCAGATTAATTAAAGAACTCTTGAGTATGCTGGGAATAAAAAAATCTAGGACATCTCCATACCACCCTCAAGGGGATGCACAGCCGGAGCGATTCAATCGTACGCTGCTGTCAATGCTTGGCACTCTTGATCCAGTCCAGAAAGGAAAATGGAGTCAGCATATCAGTCAGTTAGTACATGCGTATAATTGTACCAAAAATAATGCAACAGGATATTCCGCTTACCTGCTGATGTGTGGACGTGAAGCCCGGTTGCCAATAGACATTTGCTTTGGCACTTCTCTGAATGAAAGTGATAATGTTAATCATCAAAATTCTGTCATAAGGATGAGAGATGAGTTGCACCAAGCTTGCCAGCTTGCATCTGAAGCAGCCAAT
>JANRMT010062791.1:39090459-39110108 GCA_026402145.1 Polypterus bichir lapradei
AGAAAGTGTGAATCGCCTTAATATTATTTTGCCGTGGTGTAGAAAAGGGGTCCTGTGTTTGCACTTGTCTGGGCTATAGCTCAGGGGGAGGATGAAAAAAATTAAAAGTGCTCACTTTGACTTAAGCCAGAAGCGCAGTCAGCGTCTCAAATCCCGGCACAGCTATGCGCGCGCGCCGGCTGCTCGACTTTTGCTGGGAAGGAGACCCCAGTTTTTGTACACACGTTCCACAAATGAGACACACAGGTTTACCGGCAATGTCAGTAAACATATACTCAGCCTCCCATCGGTTTTTAAAGGCTCTATGTTCAGAATCACCTTTTCTCTTTGGCATCGTGTGGGCTAGCTTGGCAATAACTTGTAGCATCATAAGCTAGACTTGATTAACGTGGTAAGTGTTCGGCAAGGGAGCTGAAGCGCTGGATTATGGGATCTGTAGTTTATTGTGTTACCAGCGCTTCATATCCCCGGGCCATTAATAACAATAATACAGTATATAAAATGATCTCGCGGGCTGGATATAATTACACACCGGGCCGGATGTGGCCCGTGGGCCTTGAATTTGACTCATATGGACTAAATAGAACTTGAAAAGAAATATTTTTTGGAATGTGATCGCGCAAGTCAGATCTAGTTGACGCGCACTACAGTACACAGTATACAGTGCATCCCCTCTCGGGAATCGAACCTCGGACGCGGGTGCTACAGGCGAATGCTCTACGATTGCGCCACGGCGTGTGGTTTGCCTATTTGAGCATAGCAGTGTAATTCGGTTTTTGTTCAGCACTCTTTGGAACTGTTGCTTTTTGTCTGCGCACTGCGTCAGTTCACATGAGCCGCTGAATATGGTTTTATATGTCACTCGCTCGCTTCTAATTGTTTCGCTGCCTTCTTAATTATATAATGCATGTTTTCTTCAGCGCGTTCTTCCTGGTTTTCTACGTAATGCGTGATTACGTGAGAGGCGTGATGATGTCACACGAAACTCCGCCCCTCGAGCTGAACTCCATTACAGTAAATGGAGAAAAATAGCTTCTAGTTATGACCATTATGCGTAGAATTTCAAAATGAAACCTGCCCAGCTTTTGTAAGTAAGCTGTAAGGAATGAGCCTGCCAAATTTCAGCCTTCTACCCACACGGGAAGTTGGAGAATTAGTGATGAGTGAGTGAGTGAGTGAGTGAGTGAGTCAGTGAGGGCTTTGCCTTTTATTAGTATAGATTTTTAATGTAGGTAGATCATTTTGACCTGGTCATTTTAAAAGTAGCTCGCAAGCCGAAAAAGTGTGGACACCCCTGCTTTAGGCGATGACCTAACAATGCTCCTTGTGCCTGACAGAAGAGACCCTTCCCTCTCAGAGATCAGATTATTGTCTCTCTGTTCCCAATCACCCAACCCCTCTACAGGAGTCAATTTCCAAAAATATATATATTTTTTTAGAGACTTACATCATGATATTGTACTAGGGGGGGCAAGCCCCCCTGGTGCCTTTAGTGCCCAAACCCCAGTTGCAGCCAGTCTGCCGTTTGCGTTGTGAAGAGGGGGCTGAATCCGCTCCTTTGAAACCCCCACTTAAACGGTGATACAATGGGAAACAAATACAGTTTTTTTTTTACCTCCTCTTTGCTCGATCAGCTGCTGGCTTGATCTGCATCATGCTCGGCGCTTTAAACATTGAAAAGCCTGTACAGCAGCTGTCCTACTCTTTGTCCTTAATTTCTGGCCCCAGGCGTGGTTAAATCTTTTGGTACTCTTGGTTAAGTCTTGTCTTGCGGGATGTGAGTTCTTGATATTTTTTAGTTTATAATTTAAAAATAGAATAAAAATCTGAAAATCTAACAACATCACATTAACGTTTGATAAATTCTGAAAAGAATGATACCAAACATATATATTTAGGTTTTAAAATAAGCCTGATTTAAAATGTGACAAAAAACATGACATAAAAAAATGATATAAAAACGTTGCACAAAATCGTTGCACTTTTAGGCTTAGGATTTGATGTATGTAGAGTAGATACAAGGATGCTACTCTTCTATTTGATATTTAACTCTTTTTTAGATTGTATAGAATTGTTTTTTTTGTTACTTATTATTTAATATGTGCCTAATCTTATTTGATTGTCTTTTCTTGCAACTTTCTCTCTGACATTTTGTAAAGCAATTTGTGCTATATTGAATGAAAATGTGCTATAGAAATACATGTTGTTGATCCCTACATGATTTGCTAAAAATGAAGTATAATGAAAAACTACTGTAGCAAGGAGTCTATTTAATGCACTTCACTTTACAAAAGCTAAACTGCAGTTTTGTTACAAAGTTCCTACATTTGTAAAATAAATATTAGAAATGCTTTTGGAGATTATTAAAATAAATATTTTTAGAAAGGTGCATGTTACATATCAGCTTGAGTTATATAAGGTATAAATAGTGCTGGTAACATAAAATAGAGTTGATGTGGAAGAGTTAATAATTGTTTTCAGAAGATTACATCGCTGCTCCCTTGTAGAATTAAAGGGGAGGATTCTTACACTTGTCAATGCATTTTTTTTTAAGATCTGGATGTCACCATATGGCAGTATCATAATGCAAGTTGTGATTCAGGCAATGTATAGCTAAAGCATATGGATCTCAGCTGTAAATGTGGTACTGCTTAACATTTTATATTTATTGAAAACAGTAGTTTGGCTAATTTGAACCAGTAGAATGAAGGTAAAGGTTACTGGGCTTTACATAAGACTGTCTCCTATATATATGAAAACTAAAACTGCTTTTCAAAAATAATTTATATGAGCTCATTCTTTTAACTAATTAATTAAGTGATTAAACTGAGCTGGCAAAATTAATTTTTTTTGTTGTACACTCCTATATACCTTGTACATACCCAGTAGTTACCTGGATGTGATTGTCTTTTCTTGTTTTTTATCTGTATCATTATTGCCAGAACATAATATTAATGTAATATAATGAGGACGAATGCACATTAGAACATAGAACAGTAGTTACTGCTGCTGTCTAAAAAGCCCAGGAACCTACAGACCAGTTCTGTGTCCTGTCACTGTCTGAATGAAGTCTACATCTTGTCCTCATGTTCCTATGGCTTCTTTCTTGGTGTTCTGGTTTATTCTCAAATCCCAACCATGTGCAGGTTAGGTTAATTGGTGCAAAATGGATGTCTCGGCAGGCAATAAACTACAGTGGCTTCCTTTCTTGCTGGTTTGTGTCTCAGAAACCCTGTAATGAGAAACATGGGTTCAGAAAATGAAAGACCTATAAATGCAAGTTTGCCCATCTGACTATTTTAGCAATTTAATGTTTTGACATCACTCTTTGTATCCAGAAAACTGATTCAATAAGGATTATACAGGAATGTATCACATTTACATGGCACTTTTAATAACACTGTAGAATATGAATTTTGCACATATTTCATTTTATACACCATGGATTATATTTGGAAATTCACTCCGCTAACCAAATACTGGAAAAAGCTGAGGGGCTTATAAACTGCTTCGATAGAATATCTGACTCCTACTTGCTTCTTTTAAGACATATTTACTGTTTACTAAGATTTGTTTTGTTGCTACCATGGTTTTATAATGTAATTCTATTTTCTTGCATTAACACATTGTTTGACAAAGGTTGCCAATAAGATATTCCAGGAAATGATACAGGAATTTAAGAAAATATCCTTAAACTAAATAAAAATGTCATTTAACAGTATGGCCAATGACTTTTTTTGTGTTATTTTCATGTTAGCTATGGGGTTTTAAAGAACAGAAATGTAGTTTGCAGTGGAAAAACATTTGTTTACATTTTAGAAGTAACATTAGATCATGCAGCTACTTTGTCAACTTTAAGAGCTTAGGTTATTTCTGGAAGAGAGAGAATAATTGCTATGGCCAGCAGTGGGACAAATAATCAAAATGATTATATTTAGACAGTTTAATTTATCATCAGGAAGATAATTTTATTTCATATGCTGTGTAACAAATGCATAGCACAGGCAATTTTAAGAAAGAGATCTGTCATCAGACTCGGCTTACTCCCTTGATGGGTGTATTTCACTGAAATTCATAGCCTGTTTTTATAGTTCTAACTTTTCATGGCTTTAATGACTATACCAGCTAAGCTGCTGTTTGAACTGCGGCTCACCCCCCTTTTATCTGAAACTCTGAAAAGACAATATATACCTGCAGCATGAAAAATATATTAAACAAGAAACTCCTGTAAATTCATTTGTGTTTTTACGACACACGCAACTATGGTCAAAGCCCTCTGTGATCTTCATTTTATCAAATGATCTGAAAACTGCTCCTAAACATTCTCAGCCCATGGTAAGTATAGTACATTTCTCCTATTTCCACTTAAACAGTCTTATTTGGTATTGCTACATGAACAAGAATGTGCTTGTGTTATAAAATACTAAGCCAGAAATCATTCTCCGAAATTTCCGAATTATTCTAAAATTTATGTTCTTTGTCAAATAAATCTCAGTCTTGGTCACAAATTATTAAATGCTGTGATAATCAGACTTCCAAAATGAAAGTAATGGATAACACAACAATGACAATATAAACACATTCACATTTTTTGTTTAACTATTAAGGATCACCTTTGATGCTATAATCTTAATTTTCTTCTAATTCCACAGCTATTCCCATTTTTATATGGGGTTGCTATTTTTTTTACCAGACTTCTTCACTAATATGATTTTAATAATTATTCTTTAACACTAGAATTACCAGAGCCTACGAAAAAACTTGTAAATCCGTCCCACCTTAAATCCTCTCTACCAGCGTCTTTTGTCATCTAAATGTGCTGATAAAAATCAGGCTGCAAGCAGCCGGCTATTCCATCCCCCCACCGACTTAGAACGTGCACAAACTTTTCCCAGCTCATGCCTTGATTGATTTTCTGGGAGTGAAGTGGAGTTTTAGAGTGGAAATAATAGATTGTTGTTTGGAACACACACATTTAATTTCTGTTCCGTTTCTACAGTAATCTATGTAAACACATTGTTAAAACAGAAACGTTTTTTATATTCTAGTAGTAGATGACAAAATGTAGGCATAAACTATATAATGTATTAAGCCTGAAGTATCCAAGAAATACTTTCACAAAAGGTACAAATCTAACACAACAATTGCGCTTTTATTCAAAAATATAACTGCAGAAACAAAAAGCCGCCTTAACATGCGACATTGACACCCATTTATTATGACTACTTCTGTGGCGTGATAGAATCAGCTGCCGACTGGGAATCAAAAGGTCACGAGTTCGATCCTGCACCCCTCCGTTTTGAGTAGTAAACTGCTTAGTCTTACTATTTTAGAATAAAAACATACACTTGATTTCAGTCTGTAACACCCGGTGTAATTTATGATACTTGTAAAGGTTAGCTTTATTTATTTATTTTTTAGTCAGTTTTATTATCTCAGCCGCGTTCACGAGCCCAAAAACAATGTCTTTATGCACTTTTTGTGGCATTACACATGTTTTTTTTGAGCATGTCCGTGCCAAATAAATAACATTCGACGTTTTGAAGAAATCATTTTATGACATGATTTACCTATATTTATTTACTTACTTCCTAAAGCCTAAAGTCACAAGTAGTGTGCAGAGGGCATGCTCAAAAATGTGTGTAATGCCACGAAAAGTGCCTGCTGACACTTTAGTATGCAAGCAATGGTATGTGCATTCTTGCTCCGATGTAGAAGGGAGCTGAGTTTACCTCTGTTGCAGCGCGTCTATGTGAAAACATCAGTGTCAGATGCGGGGGTGGGGTGTGTTTGGGCTCGTGAACGCGGCTGAGATAATAAAACTGACTAAAAAAAAAATAAATAAAGCTAACCTTTACAAGTATCATAAATTACACCGGGTGTTACAGACTGAAATCAAGTGTATGTTTTTATTCTAAAATAGTAAGACTAAGAGCAGTTTACTACTCAAAACGGAGGGGTGCAGGATCAAACTCGTGACCTTTTGATTCCCAGTCGGCAGCTGATTCTATCACGCCACAGAAGTAGTCATAATAAATGGGTGTCAATGTCGCATGTTAAGGCGGCTTTTTGTTTCTGCAGTTATATTTTTGAATAAAAGCGCAATTGTTGTGTTAGATTTGTACCTTTTGTGAAAGTATTTCTTGGATACTTCAAGCTTAATACATTATATAGTTTATGCCTACATTTTGTCATCTACTACTAGAATATAAAAAACGTTTCTGTTTTAACAATGTGTTTACATAGATTACTGTAGAAACGGAACAGACATGAAATGCGTGTGTTCCAAACAATGATCTATTATTTCCACTCTAAAACTCCACTTCACTCCCAGAAAATCAATCAAGGCATGAGCTGGGAGAAGTTTGTGCATGTTCTAGGTCAGTGGGGGGATGGAATAGCCGGCTGCTTGCTGCCTGATTTTTATCAGCATATTTAGATGACAAAAGACGCTGGTGGAGAGCTGTGAACGATTTTAAGAAGCGATTTAAGGTGGGACGGATTTACGAGTTTTTTCGTAGGCTCTGGTAATTCTAGTGTTAATGTTAACTAACCAGCTGAAATGGCTCACACTGTGATGAAATACTGGAAACCATGCACAAAATATTACAGCTTATTTGGACCACCTTTTGCTTTTCACCACATAGGATGTCAAGTCCCTTGCACTTTATACAATCCTTAAAGACCTGAATAATTAAAACTGCTGTATGATAGAACTGTTTATAGACTACAGATCAACTTTTAACACTTCTGTTTCATCAAACCTCATCACCAAGTTTCTAGACACTGGACTCTGAATCACTCTTTACAACTGAAATTTGGACTTTCTACCCGGCAGACCCCAGCATCCCTTTCAACAAATTGACAGTTAACCTATGACTGTAGGGCCTGATACAGCTCCAGCTTCACAATAAAAATGATACAATAGTTATAATAATACATTATATTTATAAATAATAGACGCGATCACCCTTCACTAGGCAGCTTACAGAGAAAAAAAATACATACTGACACAGTGATGCTAGGAAAACAATATCTACCTTAATATCAACAAAATCAATGAGCTTGTCATAGACTTAAGAAAGCTGAAGGCTGACCATAATTCAATCAACTGGGGATGGTTTGGAAAGAGTCAGCAGCTTTAGATTTTTTGGTGTGACCATCCTCTAGGCCCTGAAGAACATTCTCAGCCTTTGACATGAGGGATTACCAATGCCTCAATGTGTGATGAAATCCCAGATGTCTCCATCTATGCTTACCAGCTTCTAAAGGTACAGAGTGGAGTTCACACTGGATGCATAACCTTTTGATATGGTACTTGGAATACAAAGCACTAAGGATGATCGACAAATTAGTTCAGAAAGTTATTTTTTTACATACTCTGTAAATACCTCTAATTCAGGATATGTAAAACACACAACTTTGTAAAAGCAAATTGTATTATTAAAGAGTGAAAAAGGGCAAACACAACATTTTTGTGTGTACCCACCATTTACACATGAACCCCTGGTCTGCTGATCTGTTTAAAATAAGCCAACTCTGTATTTCTGAAAGCCAGTCTACTCAGCTTTGTCTTTGCATTTTGTATGTTATCTTACCTTCTTGTTTTCTGAGAATGTATAGCTTTTTTATGTCTGTTTGCTTTTTTTCAAGTATGTTTTCTCATTTGCCTGTGCTGTTTTTTAGATTGCATTTAATGAGATATTTCATTTTAAGGCATACACACTGACCACATAGTAAGTTAGATGACTGATGCAAATCCAGGTTATTGTCATGGCCTACTTAGGACATTAACAATAATAATAAATTATTATTATTTATTTACCTTTATATGCTGCTTTTCTCACTACTCAAAGCGCTTCTGTGAGTGGGGAGCCTATCCATCCACTACTAATGTGTAGCATCCACCCGGATGATGCAACGACAGTCATTTTTGTGCCAGTATACTCTCCACGCATGAGCAATTAGGTGGTGAAGTACTGAGAGAGATACCTAATTACATACAGGATGATTAGGGGGACAGAATGACTAAGCCTTGGTTGGCAATTTAGCCTGGACCTCCAGATATTCCCTACTCTTTACAAAGAGTAATGACCACTGATAATCAGGACCTCGATTTATGTCTCATCCAAATGAGGGCGCCATTTTTACAGCACAATGTCCCCATCACTGTACTGGGGCATTGGGTTCAACATTCAGACCAAAAGGTAAGTGGTCCCTGCTGACCTCACCAACACCCTCTTCCAGCAGCAACCCAAGCTTTTCCTAGATGGTCTCCCATTCAAGTCCTAACCAGGCCTGAACATGCTTAGCTAAAGGTGTATGACTGGTTCTGAAGCGCATGTGGTATGACTTACTATCTTGGTTTAGTGACTACTGTAATCTAGGTAACGAAGTTTGACTTTATTTTAGGGCAATGAAGAGACTTGAGGCTTTTTGAGTTACAACATTTTTAGGTTGTTACTTTGATTTCTTTCTGTTCCTTTTTCAGGTTCATTGTGTTTATGGTAGCTCTTACTGCAGACATAATCTGCCACAGGCAATATAGATGTGTTATTATCAGTAACAATTTTATATAAAAGATTAAATAGCCATCACTCCCAGTCAGAACTTTGGCATGTGCAGAAAAATGTGCTATTTTGCTCACAAAGTGCTTAAAAATTAAATATCTTCAATAAAAAAAGAATGAAAGAACATTGTCTTTGTGACTTGAGACTTAATTGGTTTTGGTATTTCTGTTTATTAGTGTAGGGACCTGTGGGCTCTTTCCTGAGTAGGCGCTCCCAGGAAATACTAAAGTATGTCATGTTTCTTTTTGGCTAAAAGAAAGCTTGCTTGTTGTGTAACTGTATCTGTTATATTATGTCTCTAAATACTGACCTTGCTGTGTTTTTGTTTAGTGTTCATGTGCCTTTACACCTTCTGGTTTAAACTATTTCTTCATATTGATATTCACAGTCTCAAACACTTTCTGGCTTTTGGTTTTCCTAGCATATTTATCTACATCTCAGTTGATCCGAATTAGGCAAGCTATCCAGCAGGCCCAACGGAATCATGACAGAATTTATATATGTTTTAGTCTAAACAAAAAATAAAGTGTATTGTTTCTTCTTATTTAATTCATTTTCTTTGACTGTTAAATTACCACTGTTTTTTCTATATTAATGCAAATGTTTTTCTGTTTTTTTTTCTTTTTAATGTTTTGGCTAGTCAAAGCCTGTGCAACAAAACAAGAAGCATTATGATTACCAGGCGGATATATTGGAAATATGTTACATTTTTTTCATAGTCAGCCAAAAAAACTGTGCAAAATGGGCTAACAGCCCATTTTTTACAGATGGTTTTACCATAGTTTTTATGTGATTAATCATAAGACCGGTCACCTCTTTAAAGTCCCAGAAAAGGGGAAATGAAGGTTTGCCAAATAGTTTGTTAGAACAAATAAACTATGTAAGGGAATATTATGGACAAGTCTTTAACTGCAAGCCATATTTATGTTAACAAATCCAGATTCTTATTTACGTAAGCCTTCTCGAGCACATGACAATTTTGGTGTTAGTTCTACTAGTCACCTATTAAAATAAATAGTATTTGGACAAATATATAAATAAAAATGTGAAAAGTTTCACATTTGATACCTCTCATGGATAATAGCATACATCTACACAAACATGCATAAATAAATGCTGACTGTCAGCTGGTGTAACAAGCTCAACTCAAGTTCAAATATCATAGTGGGTATACACATGACACCAGCTTGGTAGAGAAGAACCTACAAATGATTTTTAGCTCAGGAAATCTGTAATTTGTTTTCTAGCTAGAGCACAAGTGATCTTTGTGAAAGAAAAATAAACTACTTGCAAGCTACTTAGGGTTAATAGCTGACAAAGCCGTTTTGCTATAAGGTAGGTTATTCATACAGGCGTCTGTCATAAGACAGGGTGCAGTAAGCTAACTTGGGACAACTTATAGTTTCTTTCAGAACACGTCTATTTGACACAGGAAAGATGACCTTTCCTTCTTTACGGTCTATCTGACAAGTAAAAACAAAAAAAAAAAGAAGAAGAAGAAATAACCCATTACCGTAATAAAATAAAATGCTTAAGTAAACAATATTATGGGTTTTTTTTTTTTTTATAAATAAGGAGAAGGGGGAGGAAGGAGAAATTATAAAAAGCCAATTAAAAAATGGAACTTTGCTCTTCTGTCTTGCAACGTAGAATACATGTACTCATCTGTGACTGAATAAACATTGAATTGATTGAACTGTTCCTGTCTTCCTCTGGGGTTTCTTCCACATCCTAATGATGAACAAACTAGGAAATTAATAAAAGGTTTGAATAATAATATTTAAAAACTATCTACAATGTAGCAGGTGTTATTTATTAAAAAAAAAGTTTAGATAACCATTACTAGGATCAAATAATAGGTTACAAAGTGACAATAGAGTTCATTTTCTTTCCTACCTGTTATGATCATTCAGTGTCAGGTTTCAGATCTAGCCTTTAACCCGTAGGTCCTCAGAGAATTATGAGACTGAAGAATACTTTTCCTGCATCAAGGATACAGTGCACCACCTACAGCCAACAGACACTTTTTATTATAAATGCTGTAATGACAGTTGTTTTATGGCATATATGTATGTGAAAGTTTATAATGACTAAATCTAACATTGATGGATTTGCTTTGGTCGAAAATTTCTGACAGTGAACCATAACAACACCAGAGTTCGGAAGAAATTGTAAAATCATACAGAATGATAACACCAAACCATCACTGAGGGACCCAATGAGGAGCTTACTGAACTGGATTAACACTAGAATCCCTGAAGCCTACAAAAAACTCCTAATCCCGGGCCACCTTAAATTTCTTCGCATCAGCGTCTTTTGTTTTGCAAATGTGTCGATCAGTGCAAGCAGCAAGAAGCCTACTATCCCATCCCCCCCTAAAAAAATCGGAGCTGAAGTCAGTCGTAGAATTCTCAGAGCTCACTACTCAAAACACAGAGTACCCGGATTTGAACCCAGAACATTTTGGTTATAAGGCAGCAGTTCTTACCTCTGCACCATCCGAGAATACATATCAACTTCCTGTCGATTGACATTTCATCTTGTGTTTTAACTCTTTGACAGCAACATGCAATTGAATGATTTTTTTTTCTTTTTTCTTATATTCTTGAATAAAAGTGCATGTGTTTATTTGATATTTGGACTAAAGTCTTCACACATTATACACTTCAAGTCATTATTAGTATAACATGGAAAAACTTTCTGTTTTAGGTATGTGTTTAGCATTTCTTGCCTCACATTTCCTGTCATCCTACACTTGAACAGATCATTGTAGACAAAGAACATACATGAAATATATGTATTCCAAATAATGATATATTATTTACCCAATACAACTCCAGGCACCTCACACCCAGATAAGCACAATTGAATTCTGAGAATTTTGTGACTGACTTCAGCTCCGTCGGTAGGGGATGGCAGGCTGTTGCTGCTTGTGCTGATCGACACATTTACAAAACAAAAGACGTTGATGAGGCGAGGTGCGAAGGAATTTAAGGTGGCCCAGGATTATGAGTTTTTTCATAGGCTTCAGGGATTCTAGTGTTAAGTGGGTCAGAAAATGGGTGCAATAATAGGTACATTTTTTAGTAGGCAAGGAACAATCAAAAAATGATAAATGAAGCAACGTGCGTGAAATTGAGCATACATTTCAGTCTTCAGTAAGCTTGAAAGTAATGTTTGTATTCAACTTTAACACAGTGAATTGTTTAGTCATATCTCCAATTGAGATCTACCTCATTAGACATGTTGAAAACAGATGTTATTATAGCCAGTCTCCCCTAATGTAGCAATAATTTGAATGCCCTAGCTGAGGAGTAAATTATATACAAAGTTAAGAGTATTGCACAATTACTGAACATCTGTAAAATTTCACCATCTCTGCTAAAATGATGGAAAGTGTTTTATGCAACCATGTCAACAATGATAATATCATGTATTTAATTTGTAAAACTGTCTTTTACTTTTATTTGGTCTCTCTTCATTAAATTAGAAATGCAGGCTAAGTTTATTATCTAATAAGCCAACTGGAAGGTTTGATGTCACATTTCAGATTTTCCAGCAATTGCAAATATATAGCTATGTTTGCCCAAGATAAAAGGCTTCCAGACAAAAGTATTTAATACCTTAAGGAGCTACAGCAAGTAAGCTGGCAACTTGTATTAAAAGATTATCGAATACTTTTCAGAAAACAGCTCTCGCCAAATGCATTTTAATGCCAAGAAAAAGTTAACTGTTTTAAAACCAGTCTGGTAAAATGCATTAAAACAAACCTGAAATGGCCACAATATTTCATATACAATTCTTTAGAAGTGGATCAAAAACTAATATGTACATAGCATGTCATTGCATTTGTTATATTTGAACATTAGGCAGAATATACCTGTATGTCACACGCATGTCCACATAACAAACCTTATGAGAACTGATAACAAGGAACTCTGGTAAAGAATACTGAGCTTGCACTGCCGACTAGCTGTTTATACTGTGATTATGATTCCAATCTGCCTGAAGTTTAAAATCATCTAATCTTGAAATAAACACAAATATGGCCTCTTCTTAGACTAGTGAGTGACAGAGGCATACTAGGGTTAGCCAAACCACAAGCTCACTTACTGTACTTTGTTTCCTAAAATTGTTATAACCTCTGTGGCAACAAATGAAGACTCCAATGTGGATGTTCATCTCTTTTTTGATAACTTGGTGTTGGTCTTATTTAAGAAAATAATAGCTTATAAGCAGCTAAAAATTTGACTTCAGGCAAAGACTTGGAGGTTGCTTGTTAAATGTCATCCATCCATCCTCTTCCGCTTATCCGAGGTCAGGTCACGGGGGCAGCAGCTTGAGCAGAGATGCCCAGACTTCCCTCTCCCCGGCCACTTCTCCTAGCTCTTCCGGGGGAATCCTGAGGTGTTCCCAGGCCAGCCGGGAGACATAGTCCCTCCAACGTGTCCTGGGTCATCCCCAGGGCCTCCTCCCGGTTGGACATGCCTGGAACACCCCGCCAGGGAGGTGTCCAGGAGGCATCCTTATCAGATGCCCGAGCTACACATCTGACTCCTCTCGATGCGGAGGAGCAGCGGCTCTACTCTGAGACCTCCTGGATGACTGAGTTTCTCACCCTATCTTAAAGGGAAAGCCCAGACACCCTGCGGAGGAAACTCATTTCAGTCACTTGTATTCGCGATCTTGTTCTTTTGGCCAAGGAGGTTGGGTGCAGTGTGAGTTGTTAAATGTTTTATTTATTTTTGTTTTCAGAAGGATGACATTCATTCTGAGGTGTCTTCATATATATTGCAAAATGTGCCTTTTGCAATTATCATGTCTGTCTGTCTGCCTCATAGTGGACTAATTTTGTTTGAATTTAGAACGCTTACTGTTTCAAACAATTTGTGTGGGAAAATACAAAATTCACTCACCAACCGCATCATTGAGCCTTGGCACCCATAACCCTGTCATGGTTTCCCCGGTTGTCCTTCCTTAGACTTATATTAGATACTAATGACTACTGTCAGAAACTCGACTCAGAGTCATGGAAAGGCTTAGGGCAGCCACCAGTATAATTGATTTCCTGGCTGCAAAGTTAAGCAAATAAATACAGCACTGCTGTGCATAAAACCGAGTCCAAAAAAGAACTGAGGGAATAGGGAAAAGGTGCAGGCTTTTAAAGGGGAAGACAGGAAGTGAGATCATAGGGGTCGAGCTTATGAAGGTCTTTGGCCATTGGTTCGAGCCCGGACGTGACATCACAGGGGGCGGAGCCAGCAAGGTCTCCTTCCATAGGCTCAGTCCCGGAAGTGATGTCGACATAGCCAGGTGGAATCTCCCGTGAATAGTCTACAGGAAAGAGAGATAAAGAGTCAGTGCACTCTGTCACATCCCGGCATGCCTTGGAACTGCCCTTACTCAAGCCCTATAGCTGCCTCCCATGCGCACGTGTGTGACACTACATATTGGGAACAAGACTTCTCATTTTGGAAATGCTCTGACCCAGCTGTGTAGCCATCATAATTTGTCCCACATCAAAGTCTTTCAGATCCTTATGCTGGCCCATTTTTAATTCTTCCAACACACTGCCTTCAAAAACTGACTGTTCACTTGCTGGATGATATATCCCACTCCTCACAGGTGCCATTATAACAAGACAATCAATGTTATTCATTTCACCTGTCAGTGGTTTTATATGTTGTTGCTTATCAGTGCAGTGTTTCTGCAAAGTTCATGTTTTGAACCAGCAAACAATTTTTACCTTGCAACTTCAAAACATATTTGATTTTTTCATTGAGTACTTCTTTCAGTACTGTTTTGTTTTAAGAAATGTAACCTACAGCTAGTTAAAGATCCTCCACATCCAATCAACACAAAATAGGACATGAATTGATGGCATTTTTTAGTACATGAATTGAAGTCTGCCTTATATCAGTGCCTCTGCATGCACATAGGTAACTGTGTTAAGGTGAATAACCCTGTGATAATACATTTGGCTATAATATTAAGTTTAATGTCACTGTCTCTATAAAACACTGTTAAAGGATCTATTCACATGTGCATGCTAAGTTTGACACACAGGGGCTAGGCTGCATTTAGAAACCATTACTTTAGCAGTTTGGAGAACGAACAAACTGCAGTGTAAGCATTATGCTATTATTGTATATTTTGGAGGTGGGGTTGAGTCTTTAATGTCCTTGTTTGGAGACCAGAGAGGACTAGCACGTGGAGAAGGCAGTATATAAGGATTGTACTGCTACCAAGACCCTTTGAAGCTGACAGCCGGATGATATTGTCATTTTTCCCGAAAATCCTTTCAGCGTAGTGACGAAAACATGGCCGACTCAATAGATCAAGATCCGACCTTGGTAATGGCTGCTATAAGCTTCCTTGCATCTGTTATACTGGGTAAAATCATCATTAAAGAAAGCTAAGTATAATTCTCTCGTGTGATTCTTTGTTTGTACCGCCGTAATCACTATGTGAGGGATATCGCCTTTTACAGTTTTTCTAAATTGCTAAAACACAATTTCTGAAACCTTGCTCCATTTTCTGAAACCATTAAATGCAAAACCTTATCTTCAAGCACTATTTACAAAACCTCTGAATCCTCTTGCAAAATGAAACTTTCGCCTAAAAACAGTTTTACCTGTGTTCAAAATCAAGCACTGCTCTCAAATCAAAAACAAAGTGATCAAAATGATATACACTATCAAGCAGTCAGTAAACAATACAACAAAAAACAGAAAACACATTGTTCAAAACATATAGTTCTCAGGGAGAAGCAAATTTTAATCTCAATGTTTTGGGACATACAATTTGTTCATTGTACAGTAAACAGCATACAATGCACTGTACTACAGTATACAATACTAAAAGGGACAAAAATCAAAGGAGTAAACGTGATCAATTTGCTTCTTCTCGTCTTTGGGCTGGGTTAGGCCAGAGCACTTCGTCAACATCACAAGCAATATTGCCCCTCCTGAGGCAACGGGGGAAGAAGCCTCTTGTGTGCCGTATCCAGCCCTGACATGATTCCTCACCTATATCACCACAAGCTAAATCCATGGCTTGCAGAAGACTTACTCTGGTGTAGGGTTGTCTATTATACACTTTCCATCTCCAAGAGGAGAAAAACTCCTCAATCGGATTCAGGAAAGGCGAGTATGGAGGGAGGTACAAGTTCATAAACTGCTCATTGATGTTAAACCATTCCCTTACCGGAGCAGTTCGGTGGAAACTGACATTGTCCCACACTATCACATAGGTGGGAATGGGATTCTCATTTAGCTCTTGACCCTGATGGTATTGAACCTGCAGCTCAAATAAAATCTCTCTTAGATTGGCAATAAATCTTAGAAGGTGCTGGGCGTTATTTGGCCCGAGTGTAACATGGTGATGTAGAACACCATGGTTGCTAATAGCAGCACAGATGGTGACATTGCCACCTCGTTGACCAGGGACTTCAACAATGGCCCGCTGTCCAATGATGTTTTGGCCTCTCCGCAGTTCTTTCACCCTTGGTGAGTTGCCCTCAAAGGGTACTTTGTATACTTGTTTCATTCGCATCCTGTTACGATGGAGGACACGGTCAATTTTGGAAATGCTCACACTGTTGATTCCCTGGAAGTGTGTGTTGTCTTGTATCACTTGTTCCTGGATTTCTCTGAGTCGTATTACATTATCTTGAAGGACCATGCCCACTATAACGGCCTCTTGCTCTTGAGTGAATAAAGCCGTCCTTCCACCTGCATGTGGCAGCCTCGCAGTTCTACAAAAAGTAGATGTGCAGTTACAACAAATATTCATGCAGTACTATACATACAGTGATGAACTTTACAAATGTCTATTGAAACAGTTGCATATAGTGTAGTACAGTAAATTTGCAATTACAAAAATAGAATAGTATACTGTACCTGTTCTCTTCTCTGAATGTCCTTACTATGGTGGACACAGAAAATCGGCTCAAATTGGGTTGCACTCTTAGTCCTGCTTCCCTCATTGTCAGTCCATGGACAAGAACATGGTCTATGACTGTTGCTCGAATTTCATCAGATATTTCCACTCTTTTGTCTTCCTCCTTCTCTTCCTTGCCCTCCTCTTCTTCCTCTTCCTCGCCCTCTTCCTCTTTCTTGTCGTCCTCCTCCTCGTCGCCCACCTCGCATACGCACTCGTCCTCTCACATCGTTTCTTCTATCCATGCTCAGACTTTCTCCTTTCTACCTTCAACAACCTGTTTGCTCTCTGAACTGGCTTATATTGGTTGTGTCACATCATTTGAAACAGGTGACATCAATTTTGAGTGGTTGTGTTCAATCAATGACATGTTTTCTCTAATTGTATTTGAGCGTTGCTACTTGTGTTTACCAGTATGGATGACGTGTGCATTAGAGTGTAGAATGTGTTTTGAGAATGAGAATGTGTTTAGAGTTTTGCTGAAAAGTCTAAGTAAGATCTGCATATTGTGTTTTACCATGTGAAATGGTTTAAGTTATTGACAACAGACTGCACAATTAGCTAAATGAGGTCAGGCAACTGAGAACTTTCTTCAGCCAATGGGTTTTAGTGTTTTAGCAATTGAGAAAAACTGTAATATCATATCTCTATATTTTCGGTTACTTAAAATGCCGCAATTTAAAATAAATTATTCCAACAAGGGAGCATTTGCTTCTAAAGGAAACAAACCCCATTAAGCCAGAAACCTGATTTCTCAATAATCTGTTGTCACACACGTGTGCATGGGATTCAGCTAAAGGGTCTAAAAGAGTAATTCAATGCCAGCTCATGGGGTTGACAGAGTGCACTGACCTTTTTTCTCACTTTCCTGCAGACCGTTCATGGGAAATTTCGCCTGGCCCTGATGATGTCTCTTCCATTTCCGATCTCGATGATGTCATGTCCGGTTCCAAACAGAATTACATCACTTCCGGTTCTGGACCCTTGCATGGCATCACTTCCAGTGGAGAACCCATGAATGAAGAGACTTCCGGATTAGGCCCTTTTGATGATGTCACATCCAGGTCCGAGCCTATGGAAGAAGACCCTTCTACTTCCGCCCTTGATGACTTCATTTTCTTTTCTGGCCTTTAAAGCTGCCATATTCGACTAACCAGATCATTTCTGTTTTGGACTCCAATCTGTGCACATCAGTGCTATTAATTTCCCCTTTTTGCAGCCAGGGAACTTTACACGGGTGGCTGCCCCAAACCTTTTATGACTCCTGTCTCTGGTTTTTGTGACACTGTGTTTACATGTATAAGTAAGTCCTCCTTTGGCAAAATGCTCTGCCGTCATTAAACTGTGCAATAAAGAGGTCAACAGCATCATTGACTACCATCAGTCTCAAAAAAAACAATAAGCCTGTGTCATTTCTCTTGTGTTTTATAAATATCTTTAGTCAACATGATGCATTATTTATAGGTTTCTGTTACCTAAATGTATGCAGCACACTCTTCTGCTTGGCTGTGCAACTGAGCCATACAAAGGACCCAGTATTTGTGCTTCTTGCCCTACACCTACGCTGTTGGAATAATAATAATGCAGGTATTTTTACCTCAGTATGATAAGTATTGAGTTAGGCAACTGATTACTTTAAAAAGTAATCAGACTACATAATTCATGTGTCTTTCATTACTTTGCTGCTGTCAAGATTGTGTTGCGGAGTTTAGCACTGTATGGTCAGGTCAACATAAATTTAGCTATTTCTGAAATACTGAGACACATTATTTCAGGCCAGGAGAAAAAATAATGTGATTGTCTGATGGATGCTGAAAAGTGTGTGTGAAGTAAATACATGTGCAGTCTGACAGAATGCAACAGACATGCAGAGACTTCTTATTAACAGTAACCTGATTAAGGGTTTACATGGCCACATAATCTGGTTATTCACAGAAAAATCTGCGTCTGATACTCAGGTTTCTCAGATGCCAATCACATGATTTCTCTAATGGGAATAAGGGTTTACATGACATATTAGAAATCAGGTTTCTGCTAATAATGGATTGGAATGAATTGGATTTTGAAACGCATGTAAACGCACTATGTGAAAGCTATTGAGCCACACAAGCCTATTTGTGCTCCTTTTTTAACTTCATGAGATTGTAAAGTATTGTTAAAAAGTTTGTGTTTGATGTAGTCTACTAAAGCTTGTGATTTCATTCTGTTATTGCTGTTTTTATATTATGACTTACTGTTCCAAAAATATTTAATAAGCAAAAATGTGATAACTGACTCTAAAGTAACTAAAAATATTACATGCTCCAATAGTCAAATCAGTTAACCATTGCTGCATTCCATCTGAAGTGCAAAGTTGTTTTGAGTTCCTAGTTGGAATTTTCAATTGGAACAACCCATCAGTTGGATTTCCAACTTGAACACTTGAGACTATTCTGTCAAACCTGACTTTGTAAGATTTCAGATCATGATGTCGATCCAAAATGGCAATGTACACTGCAAACTTTACTGAAAGCTGTAGTATTTTTTTTTTATTAATTTTATTCTAATCGTTCCATACAAATCGATCAATTTTTACAAAAAATAGAATTGAAAACAACTCGCCCATCCCCCCCACCACCCCTGAGAGAGAGAGCATGGCCAACGGAGTAAAACTTAAGGCTTGTAAACATACCTAAATTGATGAGTTTAATAGGGCAATAGAGATGAAAGGAGAAGAAAAAGAAATGTGGAGATGAAGAAATGTGGAGATAATTGCTTCCTCAGTGCATTAAGAGCTTGTTCTAAAATATCATTGACTAGCAAAATACCCGCACTTCGCAGCGGAGAAGTAGTGTGTTAAAGAAGTTATGAAAAAGAAAAGGAAACATTTTAAAAATAACGTAACATGATTGTCAATGCAATTGTTTTGTCACTGTTATGAGTGTTGCTGTCATATATATATATATATATATATATATATATATACAAACACACACACACATATAAACATATATAAATATCTACATATACACATATCTACACATACACATATCTATATATATATATATACATATACACATCTAAATATATATACATATATACACATATCAACATATATACAGTACAGGCCAAAAGTTTGGACACACCTCCTCATTCAAT
>JANRMT010062791.1:39120108-39177467 GCA_026402145.1 Polypterus bichir lapradei
TCCATTCCCAATCTGAACACTCATAAAGTTATAATGGCTGGGGACTTCAATTGTGTTCTAAATCCACTTTTAGATAGGACTTCCTCCACAGGGGGAACGGCATCTAACACCGCAAAGATAATTACAAAGTTTATAACTGATCACAATTTATCAGACCCCTGGAGGTTTTTAAACCCAAATTCAAGAACATATTCTTTCTACTCACCAGTGCATCATTGTTACTCAAGGATTGATTACTTCTTTATAGACAATAACTTTTTGCCGTTGATTAAATCTTGCGAATACGATGCTATTGTTATTTCTGACCATGCACCTATGATCTTGGAGCTAAAATTACTAAGCCCCATGCACTCACCCCGCAGATGGCGCCTCAACCCGCTTCTATTAGCTGACGAGAATTGTACGGAATTTATATCCAAACAAATCAAATTCTTTCTAGAGACAAATACATCCCCCGAGATCTCTGCAGGAATACTCTGGGAAACTCTTAAGGCCTTCTTAAGAGGTCAGATTATCTCATATCTTTCCCACAGAAATAAATCCGAAGCCAAGAAACTAGCAGAGATAAAAAGCGAAATTACTAAAATAGATGAAGAACACGCCAGACTACCAAGCGAGACTCTACATAGGAGGAGGCAGGCTCTACATTCAGAATTAAACCTCTTGACAACTAAAGAAACTGAACAACTAATTTATAAATCCAGACATCATTACTATGAACATGGGGAGAAAGCTAATAAGCTTTTAGCTCAACAAATTCACAAGCAAGAAGGGCGCAACGCAATCTCGGTAATTACTAGCACGAACGGAGATAAAATCGTCGAACACAAAAATATAATGCATACTTTCAGAGACTACTATAAATCCCTATATGCTACTGAGTTTAAAGAAGACAATACACAATCTAATACATTTCTAGATATATTACAGATACCACAAATAGACGCTTTTAGTGCGGAGGAACTTGATAAACCTCTGACGTTATCAGAATTACTAGATGCTATAAAATCTCTCCAAGGTGGGAAAGCAGCAGGCCCTGATGGTTACCCTGCAGAATTTTACAAGAAATTCTCCGCTCAGCTAGCTCCCCTCTTATTAGCAACATTTACAGAAGCCAGAGATAACCAATCTCTTCCACAAACCTTTCGCCAAGCACTAATCACTGTCTTTCCAAAACAAAATAAGGACTTATTACAATGTGCATCATACAGACCAATTTCACTTCTGAATAACGACGTTAAAATACTCTCTAAAATCTTAGCCAGAAGGATGGAGAAAGTGCTCCCCTCGGTAATATCACAAGACCAAACTGGATTTATTAGGGGCCGGCACTTATCTTCCAATCTTCGACGCCTGTTTAATGTAATATACTCACCAACTAAATCAAACACCCCAGAAATATTATTATCACTGGATGCAGAAAAAGCATTCGACATGATTGAATGGAAATACCTTTTTACTATATTGGAGAAGTTTGGGTTTGGCCCAAACATCTGTGCATGGATTAAATTACTGTATACTAACCCAGAAGCTTCAGTTTGCATCAACAACATTTGCTCAGACTACTTTAAACTAGAACGTGGCACTAGACAAGGATGCCCCTTGTCACCGCTGCTGTTTGCGATTGCCATTGAACCACTAGCAATACATTGTCGAAATACTGATCAGATAAAGGGGATTTGCAGAGAAGGACTGGAACAGAAAATTTCATTATATGCAGATGACATGGTACTGTATATATCAGACCCAGAAAATTCCGTGCCTGCAGTCTTAGCAGCACTCACAGAATTTCAAAAGATCTCTGGTCTCAGAATTAATCTGAATAAAAGTGTACTCTTTCCAGTGAACTCTCAAGCATATAATATTAGATTAGATACCTTACCTTTTATCATTGCAGAACAGTTTAAATACCTAGGGGTAAACATCACAAGTAAACATAAAGCTCTATATCAACAAAATTTCGCCGTTTGCATGGAAAAAATTAAACAAGACTTGCATAGATGGTCAACCCTTCATCTCACACTAGCTGGAAGAATTAACACTGTTAAGATGAATATTCTTCCTAAACTCCTTTTTTTATTTCAAAACATCCCAATATACATTAATAAATCATTTTTTAGGCAATTAGATTCGACAATAACCTCATTTATTTGGAATTCAAAACATCCACGCATCAAAAGAGCGACCCTACAAAGACAAAAGGCAGAAGGCGGCATGGCTCTACCTAACTTCCAGTTTTATTACTGGGCAGCAAATATACAGGCGATAAGAACCTGGACACAAATAGAAGAACATACACAGGCTTGGTCCGCAATAGAAGTAAAATCCTGCAGTACTTCTTTGTATTCCTTGCTCTGTGCTCCAATAAACACACGTTATCGGCAATACACTAATAACCCAATTGTGCTCCACTCACTTAGAATCTGGAACCAATGTAGAAAGCATTTTAAGATGGAGAAGCTTCTATCTGTTGCACCCCTGCAAGAGAACCACCTCTTTCAACCTTCACAAACATATGCAGTTTTTAATATTTGGAAAAAATTTGGAATTAACTCGCTTAGAGTTGAACAATTACATTCCAAATTTAACATTCCAGCTACACATTTCTTTCACTATCTTCAAGTCAGAAACTTTGTTAAACAAAACCTTACAGATTTTCCTCATCTTGCACCCTCAACCATACTGGAAAAAATATTGCTCAATCTCAAGGACTTAGACTCCATCTCTACAATATATAAAATCATTTTACAATCCCTCCCTTTCAAAGATCCGAGAAGACACTGGGAAAAAGATCTTTCAATTAATATATCAGAAAAGGAGTGGAAAGCAGCAATGCAGAGAATTCACTCGAGCTCCATATGCGCAAAACATACAATCATACAACTCAAAATTATATATCGAGCACATCTGTCTCGACTAAAACTTTCCAAAATGTTCCCAGGGCATGATCCAACTTGCGAACGTTGCAACCAAGTCCCAGCCTCACTAGGTCACATGTTCTGGTCCTGCACCAAATTAACATTATTCTGGACAAACATTTTTAATTACCTTTCAGATAGCCTTGGACTCACAATCCCTCCAAACCCATTAACAGCTGTGTTTGGTGTTCTTCCAGATGGGTTTAAAGCGGAGAAAGACAAACAAATTGTGATTGCATTCACTACACTTTTGGCACGTAGACTTATTCTCATAAACTGGAAAAACCCAAACTCTCCTCTTTTAAGTCAGTGGGAAACCGATGTGTTATATTATTTGAAGTTGGAAAACATCAAATACTCAGTTAGAGGATCCGTACAGACTTTTTTCAAAACATGGCAGGATCTAATCAGTAATATTTTAAAATAAGTTCATAAGGCACAGAGAATTTATTAATTTAGGTATGTTTACAAGCCTAAATTTGAATTTAACGCCGTTTGGCTTGCTCTCTCTCTCAGGGGTGGGGATCGATCTGTTCTTAATTTTTTCTCTTTGTAAAAACTTGATTGCTTTGTATGGATTGTAATAAAATTAATAAAAAATAATTAAAAAAAAAAAAATTTGTAAGTAAGCTGTAAGGAATGACCTTGCCAAATTTCAGCCTTCTACCTACACGGGAAGTTAGAAAATTACTGACGTTGGAAAGTTCAATATGGCGGCCGACAGTGGCATCATACCATCGAAATGAGTACATACATTGGTTTCGGTTAGCGCAGGGAAGCCGCCTACCAAATTTCGTGAAGATGGGGCCATGAATAAGAAAGTTCAACATGGCAGACGCTGTTGACCGTTATGACCGTTACGCGTAGAATTTCTAAATGAAACCTGCTTAACTTTTGTAAGTAAGCTGTAAGGAATGAGCCTGCCAAATGTCAGCCTTCTACCTACACGGGAAGTTGGAGAATTAGTGATGTTGGAAACTTCAATATGGCAGCCGACAGTGGCATCATACCACTGAAATAAGTACGTACATCGGTTTTGGTTAGCGCAGGGAAGCCACCTACCAAATTTCGTGAAGATGGGGCCATAAATAAGAAAGTTGAACGTGGCAAACATTGTCAACCGTTATGACCGTTACGCGTAGAATTTCGAAATGAAACCTGCTTAACTTTTGTAAATAAGCTGTAAGGAATGAGCCTGCCAAATTTCAGCCTTCTACCTACACGGGAAGTTGGAGAATTAGTGACGTTGGAAAGTTCAATATGGCGGCCGACAGTGGCGTCATACCATCGAAATAAGTACATACGTCGGTTTCAGTTAGCGCAGGGAATCCGCCTACCAAATTTCGTGAAGATGGGGCCATAAATAAGAAAGTTCAACATGGCAGACGTTGTCGACCATTATGACCGTTAGGTGTAGAATTTCGAAATGAAACCTGCTTAACTTTTGTAAGTAAGCTGTAAGGAATGAGCCTGCCAAATTTCAGCCTTCTACCTACACGGGAAGTTGGAGAATTAGTGACATTGGAATGTTCAATATGGCGGGTGACAGTGGCGTCATACCACCGAAATAAGTATGTACATTGGTTTCGGTTAGAGCAGGGAAGCCGCCTACCAAATTTCGTGAAGATGGGGCCATGAATAAGAAATTTCAACATGGCGAAAATTGTTGACCGTTACACATAGAATTTCGAAATGAAACCTGCTTAACTTTTGTAAGTAAGCTCTAAGGAATGACCCTGCCAAATTTCAGCCTTCTACCTACACAGGAAGTTGGAGAATTAGTGATGTTTGGAAAATTCAATATGGTGGCCGACAGTGGCGTCATACCACCGAAATAAGTACGTACATCGGTTTTGGTTAGCGCAGGGAAGCCACCTACCAAATTTCGTGAAGATGGGGTCAGCCTTCTACCTACACGGGAAGTTAGAAAATTACTGACGTTGGAAAGTTCAATATGGCGGCCGACAGTGGCATCATACCATCGAAATAAGTACATACATTGGTTTCGGTTAGTGCAGGAAAGCCGCCTACCAAATTTCGTGAAGATGGTGCCATAAATAAGAAAGTTCAACATGGCAGACGTTGTCGACCGTTATGACCATTACGTGCTTAACTTTTGTAAGTGAGCTGTAAGGAATAAGCCTGCCAAATTTCAGCCTTCTACCTACACGGGAAGTTGGAGAATTAGTGATGAGTGAGTGAGTCAGTGAGTGAGTCAGTCAGTCAGTGAGGGCTTTGCCTTTTATTAGTATAGATTAGATCCTACCAGGTTTTGATAAAATTCTGTACAGATCCTCTAACTGAATATTTGATTTTTTCCAATTTCAAATATTATAAAACATCGGTTTCCCACTGACTTAAAAGAGGAGAGTTAGGATTCTTCCAGTTTAGCAAAATAAGTCTGCGTGCCAAAAGTGTAGTGAATGCAGTCATAGTTTGTTTGTCCTTCTCCACTTTAAACCCATCTGGAAGAACACCAAACACAGCTGTTAATGGGGTAGGAGGGATTGTGACACCAAGGCTGTCTGAAAGGCACTTAAAAATATTGGTCCAAAATGATGTTAATTTGGTGCAGGCCCAAAACATGTGACCCTGTGCGGCTGGGACTTGATTGCAGCGTTCGCAGGTTGGATTTCGCCTTGGAAACATTTTGGACAGTTTTAGGAGAGACAGATGTGCTTGATTTATAATTTTGAGTTGAATAATTGTATGCTTTGCGCATATGGAGCTCTAGTAAAGTCTCTGCATTGCTATTTTCCACTCCTTTTCTGATGTATTGATTAAGAGATCTTTTTCCCATTGTCCTCTTGGATGTTTAAAAGGGAGGGACTGCAAAATAAATTTATATATTGCAGAGATGGTGTCTAAGTCCTTGAAATTGGGCGATATTTTTTCCGGCATGGAGGAGGGTGCAAGATGAGGAAAATCGGGCAGGTTCTGTTTAACAAAGTTCCTAATTTGAAGATAGTGAAAGAAATGTGTGGCTGGAAAGTTAAATTTGGAATGTAATTGTTCATAGGATGCAAAGATGTTGTCTATATAAAGATCTCTAAGCAATTTAATCCCAAATCTTTTCCAGATATTAAAAACTGCATATGTTTGCGAGGGTTGAAAGAGGTGGTTCTCTTGCAGAGGTGCCACAGATAAAAGATTCTCCATCTTAAAATTCTTTCTACATTGGTTCCATATTCTGAGTGAGTGAAGCACAATTGAGTTATTAGTATATTGCTGATAACTTGCATTTATTGGGGCACAAAGCAGGGAATATAAAGAAGTACTGCAGGATTTTACTTCTATTGCGGACCAAGCCTATGTATGTTCATCTGTTTGTGTCCAGGTTTTTATAGCTTGTATGTTTGCTGCCCAGTAATAAAACTGAAAGTTGGGTAGAGCCATGCCACCTTCTGCCTTAGGTCTTTGTAGGGTCGCTCTTTGGATACGTGGATGCTTTGAGTTCCAAATAAATGAGGTTATGGTTGAATCTAATTGCTTAAAAAATGATTTATTGATGTATATTGGAATGTTTTGAAATAAAAAAAGAAGCTTAGGAAGAATATTCATCTTAACAACGTTAATTCTTCCAGCTAGAGTGAGATGAGGGGTTGACCATCTATGCAAGTCTTGCTTAATTTTTTCCATACAAACAGTGGAATTTTGTTGATAAAGAGCTTTGTGTTTAATGATAAAAGTTAGGGTGTCCAATCTATTATTATATGTTTTTGAATTCACTGGAAAGAGTACACTTTTATTCAAATTAATTCTGAGACCAGAGATCTTTTGAAATTCTGTGCTGTTAAGACTGCAGGCACAGAATTTTGTGGGTCTGATATATACAGTACCATATCGTCTGCATATAGAGAAATTTTCTGTTCCAGTCCTTCTCTGAAAATCCCCTTTATATCTGATAAGAATTTCGACAGTGAGCTGCCAGTAGTTCAATGGCGATTGCAAATAGCAGTGGTGACAAGGGGCATCCTTGTCTGGTACCACGTTCTAGTTTAAAGTAGTCTGAACAAATGTTGTTAATGCAAACTGAAGCTTCTGGATTGGTATACAGTAGTTTGATCCATGCACAAATGTTCGGGCAAAACCCAAATTTCTCTAATGTAGTGAAAAGATATTTCCATTCAATCATGTCAAATGCTTTTTCTGCATCCAATGATAATAATATTTCTGGGATATTTGACTTTGTTGGTGAGTATACTACATTAAACAGGGTCGAACATTGAAAGATAAGTGTTGACCCTTGATAAATCCAATTTGATCTTGTGATATTGCCAAAGGCAGCACTTTCTCCATCCTTCTAGCTATGATTTTTGAGAGTATCTTAACATCATTATTAAGAAGTGAAATTGGTCTGTATGATGCACATTGTAATAAGTCCTTGGCGAAAAGTCTGAGGTAGAATTTGATTTGTCTCTAGCTTCTGTAAATGTTGCTAATAGGAGGGGAGCTAGCTGAGCGGAGACTTTCTTATAAAATCCTGCAGGGTAGCCATCAGGGCCTGCTGGTTTCCCGCCTTGAAGTGACTTTATAGCATCTAGTAATTCTGATAGCGCCAGAGGTTTATCCAGTTCCTCCGCACTAAAAGTATCTATTTGTGGCATCTGTAATTTATCCAGAAATGCATTAGATTGTGTGTTGTCTTCTTTAAACTCAGTAGAATATAAGGATTTATTGTAGTTTCTAAATGTGTGCATTATATTTTTATGGTCAATAATTTCAACTCCTTTCGTGTTGGTGATTACTGGGATTGTATTGCAAACTTCTTGCTTGTGGATTTGTTGAGCTAAAAGCTTATTAGCTTTCTCTCCGTGCTCATAGTAATGATGCCTAGATTTTTAAATTATTTGTTCAGTTTCTTTAGTTGTCAAAAGGTTGAGTTCTGAATGCAGAGCCTGTCTTTTCCTATGTAGAGCCTCGCTTGAAAGCCTGGCATGTTCTTCATCTATTCTAGTAATTTCGTTTTTTAGCTCTGATACTTTCTTCGTTTGTAATTTATTCCTGTGGGAAAGATATGAAATAATCTGTCCTCTTAAGAAGGCCTTTAGAGTTTCCCAGAGTATTCCTGCAGAAACCTCTGAGGATGTATTTGTCTCTAGGAAGAAACTGATTTGTTTGGATATAAATTCAGTACAGTTCTTGTCTGCTAATAGAAGCGGGTTAAGACACCACCTGTGAGGTGAGTGTGTGGGGCATAGTGACTTTAGCTCCAAGATCAGAGGTGCATGGTTGGAAATAACAATAGCATTGTACTTGCAAGATTTAAACGTAGGCAAGAAATTATCTATAAAGAAATAATCAATTCTTGAGTAGCAATGATGTACTGGTGAGTAGAAAGAATATGTTAAGTTTCGGTTTAGAAACCTACAGGGGTCTGATAAGTTGTGGTCAGTTACAAACTGTGTAATTGTCTTTGCAGTGTTAGATGTCATCCCCTCTGTGACAGGAGTTCTATCTAAAAGTGGATTTAAAACACAATTAAAGTCCCCAGCCATTATAATTTTATGAGTGTTCACATTGGGAATGGATGCAAATACATTTTGCATGAATTCCTTATCATCGACATCATCAACATTAGGTGCATAAACATTTATCAAAATCATTTTACAGTTAAATAAGTTGCCCATGACCATCACATATCTACCTTCAGGATCAGATACTACATCTGATGCTATAAATGAGTTGAATGTTGTATGTATGAGGATTCCCACTCCTCTAGTTTTCTTTGTAAAGCTAGAATGGAACAGAACTGATCCTTGATTAGTAAGTGGGTCTCCTGTAAAAATACTATTTTAGCCTTTAACCTTGTTAGGTGAGAGAATACTTTCTTTCTCTTTAATTCGTGATTCAGGTCTTTAACATTCATGCTCACAAAGTTACCTGTCCCATCATGGAGACATTGACTCTGAATTTTTGATGTCATTTTATAGTCTTAACTGGAAGTGAGACAGCTTAAACTTTAATTTCCTATTTCCCCACGAGTTATTGCCATGCAGACTATTGTTACTTTGGTAGTTATAATTCTAAGGATTAAAAGGATAGATTAGATATAGCCTGATCTCCACCCCCCTTAATCCCCACCACCCATTTTGCCTCCCCATGTGAGGCTGGACCCCACTTCACAAAGTCCCGGTCCTAGAGACAGAGCACGTCTAAAGCAAAACAAGCCCCCACACAGTGGCGTTTGAGGATTAAAAAGTAGAGATTTCTATTGCCAATATAGTCTAAACACTATATGCCTAACATATAATCATTAACAAACTATAAGCATAAAATATATAATCTTCAGCAATCTTAAAGTATTAAGATAATAAACCCAGGGAATGGTGTTAGAAAGTGGTCCAGGATATGCATAGTAAATCTTAATGCAATAATAACAATAACAATAAACCAAGGGTATGATGTTAAACAGTCCTCTTTAGGGTAGTTAAAAAAAAAAAATTAATTTCTTCCACTCATACGTTTATAACTGTAATTAAGACATAATGAAAAGACGTAATGAAAAGAATGTATAATTATAATACCCATATCATTACAAGTGGATCAGACAGCAGGTGATATCTCCTTGCCATGCCATGACAGGATGCGACTCACCGTTGTGTTTCAGAATACTGTAGGGATCAGCTTTCTTAATTCCTTTTCTGCTTCCTCCTTGCTAGAGAAGACATAGTATTGGTCTTGAACATCCACTTTCAGTTTGGCAGGATATAAGAGGCTGTATTTGATATCGGCTTGCCGTAACCGCCGTTTAATGTTGTAGAAGGCTGCACGTTTAGCAGCTGTTGCTGGAGAGAAATCAGGAAAAATACGAATGTGGTTATTTTCAAATATAATACCTTGCTTGTGTCTGAGGAGTGCCATCACATCTAGCTTACATAATAATCTCTCAAAGCGGACAATAAAAGACCTAGGTTTAAAGGTATTTGATCCGCGTATGCGATAAGCTGTTGCTATCTCGGTATCTGATTTAAAGTCCTCTCCAATTATTTTAGAGAATAGTTCAACTGCAAATTTCACTGGGTTTGGACTTTCACGATTCTCAGGTAGACCTTCAATTCTAATATTATTCCTTCTGCTTTCATCTTCCAGAGAAGCAAGACTGTCTTCCAGTTTTTTGCATTCAGAATAGGCAGCTGTTGCTTTTCCATCAGCGGTGGATGCTAGATTTTCGGCTATTTCAATTCGAGTCGTGAATGTCTGCTTAACATCCTCCAGCTGATTGGCAAGTGTGCTCAGTTTAGACGTGTTTTCCTGAATGTGCTCCTCAATTTTTTCCAGCATACATTTAATGGCCGCCTCAAAGCGAGTATAATGTTTATGTGTTTCTCCAAGTCTTTATTATCCTGCCGCAGCTCTTGCCACAGCTTCTCACTTGCCTTCTCGCTTTTCTTTATATCATTCTTTATCTCTGGCTTGAGCTCAGCGATCATCACCTTCAGTTTATAAAGATCATTTCTGCTTCCGTGCACTGTAGGCAAAGTAGCGGGCTCTATTACAGCCGATGTACCTGGCTCACGTGGAGTAGGTGAAAGCGCGGTCTGCAAGGCTTTTTCCAGTTTCAAATGATCTTCTCCAATCGGCCAGCTATCGTGACCTGCATCACTTGTACATTCGCTCCCCATTTTGCTCTCAACTGGAGACGATGCAGCGGACCATGGTCCCAAGGAGTCTGGGCTTTTGCCCGTCTGTTCCAGGTCAGTCTCTGAAAGGCCGTACTTTGAACTTGAACTTGGATTTGTTGGTCTGCGTTTGGATGTAGCTTTAATTTTCTTTTCAATTTCTTTCTGAGTCCCTTTCTTGCCAACCATGTTTATATATGCTTGCATATACTGTAGTAGAACCCTCGGGTCGGATAAATACAGGATATCTCAGGATAATAAAGAAATAATATAAAAAATAACACCGCTGCTAATGGAGCTCCAATTCAGACGTCCATTTCTCACAACGGACGAGACCAAAGCTGTAACATTATACTATTTATTATCACTTCTGAATATTTGTGTCACACACACACAATTCTGTCCAACATCTGTGAAATGTTGTTACAATGTTTGGATACAGAAAATACCGTATGATGCATTGTTATGAACTGCTATTTATTCCAATGGAGCAAGCACAACAAACATTTTCCTGGGCGCGTCCATGTTGGTTTTCCAAATGCTTTATGAGAATGAAGTCAGCTCGGGTGTGACGTCATTCCCACCTCTGACATCTGACTTCCAAGGTAAATGGAACACAGCATAAGTTATCAAACACACTTGAATGCTAGGCTATGCATACGTTTACGTGAACTGGTGAATTGTACTCATTTTACTAATTCTCATTTTACAAGACACAATAATGAAATCATTACAATATAAATTCATGAATAATAAAACAGTCCATTACAATACAGTTATTGCACACTTCTTTATTTTACAGAGTGAGCCAAAAAGAAGTACCACATTTCAAATGTTTATTCTACAAAAATGCTACAAGATGAAATAAATTTCATTATGACACAAGAAAGGGTATACAAAACAAATTTTTTTCACTGTTTTAAAAATGATGTCTTCAAGGTGGTTGCCATCATTAGTGACACACCCTTCAAGATGATTTCTGAACATGTCTCATTCGGGCCATTTCATCAGGTGAACGTGAAGGCCACCCGACATCGCCGTGCAAGGAGAGCAGCTTCTCCCGAAACATCTCCACCAAAACATGCATGGATCTCCATGCCGTATGATCTGTTGCTCCACCCTTTTGAAACCAGGCATTCACCACATTCATTTCTTTCAGTTGGGGCCACAAAAAGTTCTCCAGCATTTCAATGTAATGTTCTGAAGTGACCGTGACTGTTGCTTCCCACTTCTCAAAAAATTAAGGGCCTACGATGCCAAATTCTGCAACAGCGCACCAAACTGTACCATGCTCACTGTGAAGGGGTCTCACGTGAAGTTGGTTTCAGCCCAATAGCAAAAGTTTTGCTTATTTACGCAACCATTCAAATGGAAATGTGAATCGTTGCTGCACATGACAATGGCATCTTGATGAACAGTTTGCAAAATGTTCGTGCACAACTCTCTACAGCTCTCGCAGTCTCTCTCAGTGAGTTCCTGCACTACCATCATTTTGTATGGATGGAAATTAAGGTCTTCATGCAACATACTCCTCAAAAACGTGTTGGAAATGCCTAAGGCAGAAGAATGTTTGTGTGCTGAATGTCTAGAAGACTGCAAAATTGATGCCCTTACAGCTTGGATGTTTTCAGGCATTCATACAGTCCAAGGACGGCCTGGAGATTTTATCTTCAATGTTGTAGCTGTCTTTCTAAAGTGCTGTCTGATTTGGGACATTACAGTTAGGAGGAATGCTGAAGTGCGATCAGAAGGTGAGCTGCATAATGATGATGGATTCGTTGTTTTTGAAGAATGCTTTGACAGTGAAAGCATGGTGCACACCAGACCAAGACATGTTGCCGACTGAAAACTACAAGGGATCACCTATCAAAAGACCCTCACCCCAACCCACGTAGCTGCCTCTATCTCACGCAATGACCTTGAGAAAAGTGGTACTTCATTTTGTCTCACCCTGTATAAACAGTCTACTTCATCTAAGTTCATTTTAATGTGAAAACCATTTATCTTTAACTTTAATTAAGGGTACCAACCTGTACTATAGCCTGGAAAACTAATAAAAAAGTAGACTCAGGGCACACTTGAGTTATTCCACTAGCCTGGAAACATTTGGGAATACTTCCAGAAGAATGGGAGGAAGTTCCTTGGAATATTGTGGTCTGGAAAACCCAATTTGGCTTATTGCCTGTGTAAGTCCTCACCAGAAAAGACAATGAAAATGATACTTATTTTTAGCATTATCTACACATTTGTAGGGATCCTTTAGAAATAATAAATACAGCATGGATGTTGAAAACACTGCAATAGAATGCTCTTATCATTTAACTGCACTGAAAATATTTGCCTAATGTGAAGACTTGAGAATAGGCAGAGTGACGATGATGACATAACCAAATGGTAATTGAAAATGGAAGTCAATTTTTATCTAAAATTGCTGTTTTAGCCTCAATGAATATTCCTGGATAAGAAAATTCATTGCAAGGTTTTGTTCAATTATGCTGAATAAATGCACAGTTTTGATTTTTATGTGTGCTTGTTCTTATTTTAACTTTATTAAAAGCATCCCTTACTCAAAGTAAGCTAAGTTTCATCATGAATATTATACTTATATAGAGTGACAGTGTGTTTGATCATCTAAAAGATGAAATTGACAAAATAAAGTCCTTTTGGATACAGAAAGAATCATATTTGTGTAGTGAATTAGATGTCATTAGTGGGTCAATTCAGTAGTCTGCATTTTATATAACATTAATAACAGCATGCATTGTCATCATCAGAAGGCACATTATGGAATAAACAACAATAATAAATACACAAATTGAACAAACAATTAACACATGAAATCAATAAAATGCAACAATGACAGATAGACCAAGCTAGAAGGGATACAGTTCCTAAAGAGTTTAAACAGCGAGATATGCCAAGTACTGAATGCAGTCTAACTCAACAACTAAATGATCAGCACTTTACCATCATACACTGCCATCTTGTTGTAACGTTTTAAGTAGAGTTTATTTGACTGTGTTTGCACCACTTGCTTTTTTAAGCTTTGGAACTGCTTGAAAAGTAGGTAATATAATAGCCTACGGTGTATTTTCAGGAAGCAAGGAGGACAATATTACTCATTTTGCTCTCATCTATTTATTTTGTCAATTATCTTAATATTGCAAAAATATTACAGTTTATACTTTGATTAATGTGACTGCAAAATATTAAATACTAAGTGGAACACTAAAAAGATATAGTACCACTAGATGCTAAATGCAAATGTTTATTTAGCAAAATGTTTTTTTTTTGCTTATGTGAAATATATCAAAGTTCAAAAAAGTTAATTTAGAGAAGTGACTTTTATAAAAATAATACTGTTGACTTAAATGCTCTCATGTTGTAAAAATGTCCCGTTTCCAAATGAAATTCAGGTTTTTTTTTTTAATAAACCACACCATGTTAAAAAAATGACTCTCTAGTATAATTACATTAAAAAACCAACCAAAAAAAAACTTCTCTGAAACAGTGAGGTTAGTTGATTCAAACAGTGCTTGTCAAGTTTTGCTACATACAGTAAAACATTACTGAAGTGTCGGAAACTACATACTCTTTATGTGAACACGGGACATGCACTGTTAAAAGCCTGTTGTGCTGCCTTTAGAGCAGGTGACAATGCAAACCTCAAGACAGCGATGGCAGTGTTGAATGTAAACCCTCAGAAAACTACTGAAGCAGCCAACATACTTGGCCAAGTCCTCAGTCCTCAGGGAATATCTATACAAGTTGAGGGATACCTTTGCAGACTTCTTCAACATTTCACTGAGGCAGGCAGTAATGCCCAAGGGCTTCAAATCCACCACCATCACACCACACTATTTCCCTGTAGCACTCACACCTGTCATGAAGTGCTTTGATAGGTTAGTCATGGGACACTTGAAAGCCATACTTCCCACATTACATGATCCTCTCCAGTTTGCCTATTGCCTGAACCATTGCACTGAATATAGCATATCATTTTCTTTTCATCGATCCCTGTCCCATCTGGACAAAAGAGACACTTATGGTAGAATGCTTTGAGTCCTATTCAGCTTTCAACACCATCATCCCTCAGAGGCTCATAGGGAAACTGGGTCTACTAGGCCTCAACACTTTCCTATGCAAATGGATCCTGGACTTCCTGACAGAAAGACCCTAGACAGTTTGTGTTGAAAACAATATCTCCAGGATCATCACACTGAGCACTGGATCCCCGAGGGCTATGTACTCAAACTACTTCTGTTCACTCTGCTGACAAATGTACAACTGTGCATAGCTCTAACAGCATGATTAAGTTTGCATATGATACAATGGTCATGGGTCTCAGCAATGACAATGAATCAGCTTACAGAATGGAGATGTGATGATTGGCAAATTAAGTGCAACAATCTTATCTCTTAATGTGGTCAAGATGAAAGTGATGATGGTTTACTTCAGGAATACCCATGCTGTCCACACCCCACCGCACATCCAGGGCTCTGTGGTGGAATTGGTCAACAGTACCAAATTTCTTGGAGTGCATCTGGCAGCTAATCTTACTTGTCAATTAACACCACCTCTATAACCAAGAAGGTGCAGGCAAGCCTACCTCCCCTCATTCTCACCACATTTTACAGGGGCACCATTAAGAGTGTTCTGATCAGCTGCATCACTGTCTAGTTTTGGAACTGCAGTGCGTCTGAACCATTACGTCCTACAACTCATAGTACACACCACAGAAAACATCACTGGGATCTGTATGCTCAAAGCCTGTAGCATTGTGAAGGACCACTCCCACATATTTTATTGGTATCTTTGTACAACTTCCATCTGGGAGAAGTTTCCGTACCATCCAAAACAGTTCTTCCAGTTTCTACAATAGCTTCTACTCTTTGGCTGTCTGGACTGCTCCTAGAACTTTATTTACATGCAGTATACTTGTTATTACAGTTGTTTTTTATTATTAGTTGTTATTATTTACTTGCTTATTTATTAATATCTATTTCAAATTATTACTATCCATTCACTTACATACATACTTTGGCACGCGGCAGGGGGGTGGTACCCAGCCGGGACGCCCAGGAGGACCAGAGGAGGGCTTGCGCCTCCTCCAGACCACGAGGGGGTGGTGGGGACCATGGGTACAGAGCTTTGAAGCTCAGCCCTGTAGGGGCCCATGGTCACCGCCAGGATCCGCCCCGATGCCTACAGAGCCCTGTACCTCAGCACTTCCGCCACACCCAGAAGTGCTGGGGGGAAGAGGATCAGGGACACCCGGAGTGCTTCCGGATGCAGAGCCGGTACTTCCACCACACTGGGTAGTGCCGGTGGAAGATTGCCGGGGGACACCTGGAGCACATCCGGGTGTGTATAAAAGGGGCCACCTCCCTCCATTCGATGGCTAGAGTCCGGAGCGAAGGAAGACAAGGTCTTGGAGGAGAGAAGAAGGCGGCCTGAAGAGTGAGGCATTTGAATAGGCCTGGACTTTGGGGGGGATTGGGGGTTGTGTGTACTTCACATTCTTGTAAATAAACGTGTTGTGGGTGAACCAGTGATGTCCGTCTGTTTGTGTCCGGGCCGTATTCCACAATATATACATAATATGTATTTATTTATTTATTTATAGTGTAGTATAGTTCATTATCTCTCTTGCAGTTGTCCTGTGTTTTATGTATATGTTGCACTGCAGTCCTGGGAAATGTTGTTTTGTGTATACTGTGTATACGTGGTATGACAATAAAGCCACTTGACTAGAATTGTCTTGATATTGTACATTCAATGGCACTTACAATTCATCACCTCTCCATAACATTTTGCTTCACATGCCAGGTAGGAAATGGATAACTGAATTTTTGTATTTCAGACATAAATGATACATTGAGAGTGGCACATTGGCTAGTACTGCTGTTTCATAGCTGCTGAAAAGTAGGGTTTGCATGTTCTCTATATGTCGGCAATAGTTTTTCCTGGTTCCCTTCCACGTTCCAAAAAACATGAAGGTTATGCTGATTGGTCACTACATAATAAGTGTGGGTGTGGATGTTATTGTCTTCTGCCCCCAAACTGCCAGTATAGGTTCCAGCTTCCCATCAACAGTTACTGGGTTAGAAAATGACATTGTTCAGAGCCTGACGTGTTTAGTATTTCTAACATAGAGAATTAACAGTTGTACTAAATTACAGGCATCTCAGAAGAAAACTTTTGGATAAACACCAGCATCTATGCAAATCACATTCAGTTGTTAACCATATTAGTTGCCAATTTCTAAACAGAAAATAGTTTGTGTCTTTAACTAAATGTCTTATTTAATTTAATGGACATTTACATGCATTCATTAGCAATAAAATTGACTGAGGTGAAAAACATTCTTGGTACCTTGGGGAAAAAAGTAAAACATTAACTTTCTCAGTTGAATTCCTCTTTAAAATGACCAGGCTCTTATTCAATACAAAATATGATCTATTCATACTTATATCAACACTTTCCATTCCTTCACAAAATTACAGTATGTTGTTTCAGAAGTGAAAACTGACTTGAAGCAACAATTTAACTCAATGTACTGAAATATACAGCATGGCCAGCAAGGTTGTGCACTGGTTAACGTTGCTGCTTCATGGATCCAGAACTGACTCATTGTCTATGTAGAATTTACACATTCTCCCCATGTCTGCATGGGTTTTCCTCTAAGTGCGCCTGTTTTGATTCCACATTCCCAAAGATGTTCAGGTTAGGTTAATTGGCAGTAACAAATTTACTTCCTGCATCAGTGTCAGATTATGCTTTAGCCTTTAATTGCCCCAGAACTGGATTAAAAGGGTTTGAGAATGTTACATTATGTAAAAATACAGCACATCTCATTGATATTCACTGTGCAATGTACACTTGTACAAATAATGGAAAAAAATAAAAAGAAAAATTGAATAAACCAATAGCACTATGCAGTAAAATAGAAACACAGAAAACATTATGTGTGCACTGTTTATTTACCTTGAATAGCAACCACCTTTTATAATAGTGAGTTGCTCCCCATTTTCTCTCAGTATAGCCCACATTAATTGGAATGAGTATGGCTTTGTAAATCTGGCACATGAATCCTAGGTTGACTCCAGTGTATCCCACAGATGTGTTCCAATTAGCATATCATGGTTTGCCACTCTAATTAGTTTATCCCATGACATAATGTAATTGTTGAATTAGTGTATGAGGTAGGTGTCCATAAAGTGCTGCACCTGTGAGAAGAGTTTGTATGAGTTTCCCAGGCATTCCAACAATGTAATACGGAAGCTACCTTAAGCAAAAACATTTGTATTTTCTCATCACCTTAGGAGATACGTAGCTGACACACACACTTCACTCCTTACAATTCTCATGGCTGCTGCCACAAAATAATGGACACAGACACAAAGGACATCAGCAGTGTCAAGTGCTTGTGAAACTGTTATAGTTTGTGCAGTAGTTCTCAAGACTGATCTTGGAAAGCCTCCACAAGCTTTCAGACCAATTAGTATCTTAATCACCAACTCATAACAAGTACTTTAAATGAAAAATCATTCTTAAAGAGTAATTATCTTTAAGAAAGAGAGAGTGTGTGTTCCAACTTTAGGGGATCATATTCTTCAGCCTCTTTGGGAAGGCCTATTCCAGGCCTCCGGAAAGGAGGACCAGGTTGTTGGTTAACCCTTGAATTCAGGAGGAAAATGCAAAATTCATCCTGGGAGCAAAACACTGGACTAGCTTTTTACCCCTCATAAGGATTCTGGCACGTTCATAGGAGTATGACGAACCAGTCCATATGTACTTTGTACATTTGGAAAAGTCATTCAAATTCATCCCTCTAGGTGCCCTGTTCAGGGTGTTGCAGGAACATGGGATACCAGGCCAGCTGTTGCAGGCTGTTCATTCCTTGTGCAACCAGAGCGAAAGCTTGGTTTGCATTGCCAGCTGTAAGTCAAACTCATTCCTGGTGGGTGTGTGACTCTGCCAGGCAGGCCTTTATCACTCATTTTGTTTTTAATTTTAATGTGCAGAATTTTTAGGCACAGCCAAGGAGCAGAGGGGGTCCGGTTTTGTGGCCACAAGAAGACAGCTTTGTTTTTTGTGGATGATGAGGTCCTTATTGCTTCATCGGGTTGGGATTAGGATCAGCACCTCTAAATGGTTCTCAGTCGAACAAGTGCCATCTCTAGGTCGGGAAGGAAGTGCTACCCTAAGAGGAAGAGTTTACGTATTTTGGAATATTGTGCATGAATGAGGAAAGAAAGGGATGGGTAGATTGACAGGTGGGTTGGGGCAGCGCCCACTGGTCGATCTACATTCCACCTCTGTGAGTAGTAACCAAAAGAACTTGACCATGGATACAAGTGACAGATATGAATTTCCTATGGAGGATGTCTTGGCTGAGATATAGAGAGGGTGAGACATGTAGTGCTATGGGAGGAGCTCAAAGTGTTGCCACTGCTCCTCCTCATCTAAAGGAACCAGTTATGGTGGTTTGGACATCTGGTTAGAATGCCTCCTGGACATTTATACTGAATGAAATTAGCACCTTGGATCAGGTGACTGTTAAACTGCTGTTTGTCAAAGGGAATAGCCTGTTTTTGTCACAACTGTTTTTATATTTGTACGTCTAATAAATGAATACCAAATACAAAAGCCACATCCAGATACAGGGTGACAAGGCCATGATTTCATGTAGTTTTCATACTCCAGTAATATTAAAAAGAATTTACGTATGTAAATAGAATTGTAACCCAGGCTTTGCACATTTTCAACTACAACATCATTTTCTGTTAGACTAGCAAGTGTTTTTGCATGGCACCAAAGTCAGTCAACTTCGTACTAGCAGCAGATAGCATTATTTACTAGAGATGGGGACAAGTCGCATATGATCAAGTCCAAGCAAGTTTCAAGTGTTAACCATCAAGTCTCGAGTCAAGTCTCAAGTCACAGTTAAGACAAATCAAGCTAGTCAAGTCAAGTCAAGGGTTCACCCTAAGCAAGTCAAGTCGAGTCCTGATAAGTTTCAAGCCAAGTCAAGTCAAGTTGCAGTACTAAAACAAACAGAGGTTAAATTTTCGATACGTTTATTTTTGCACAGAAAAATTTTTACAGAAAAGATGAACTTATATACATATATTATGTATCTTATTTGCATTGCTATATTTAAATTATATGCATATCTGTGCTACATTAATATCTGAAAATAAAATTGTGTAGCTTACACAAAATGTTTAAAACTAAAAAATCCAGTCTAAAATGTATAATGCAATTCAATCTGAAAGGATTAGTTTACTTTGACAACAACAATGTACAGATAATGTACTCACCCCCTTGTCATCCAATATGTTCATGTCTTTCTTTCCTCAGTCATAAAGAAATTGTTTTTTTTTTGTTTTTTGTTTTGAGGAAAACATTTCAGGATTTCTGTCTATATATAATGGATATGTATGGCGCCCCGAAGTTTGAACTTCCAAAATGCAGTTTAAATGCAGCTTCAGAAAGCCCGAAATGATTGGTTATTTTCCAAACAAATTGACAATTTATATACTTTTTAGCCTCAAATGCTGGTCTTGTCTCCTCTCTGTGCAGTCTGTGTGATTCGGGTAAATACAGTTAATAGATGTCAAAAAAACAACAATCTCTTTTATATCTTTAATGTCAAAAACATCCTGCAATGCTGTTTTTACCTTTTTTGTAAAGGGCATTTGAGCTTCTATACATGTTAACTATGTAAACACTGTGTCTGCACTTTTGCTGCAATCTAAGACTGTATTTACCCGAATCACACAGACTGCGCAGAGACAACACAAGACCAGCATTTGAGGTTAAAAAGTATATAAATTGTCCATTTGTTTAGAAAATAACCGATTGTTTCGCTAGATAAGACTCCTCCTCCTCGGCTGGAATCGTTTAGAGTCTTCTGAAGCTGCATTTATTTATTTGTTTGTTTTCTATTTGAACTGGTTTCATTGTTATACAGCACACATTTTGTTGTTATTGTGAGTGTACACAAAAAAATTATAGACACTTAACGTAACCGATTCGAACGATGAAATTATTCTTGTCTGTATGACCAAAAAGTTTTGAACGAGTTATTAAAGGAGAAGTGATTGCACCGACGCTTTCATCTTAGATTTTCATGCAGTATAATGTTACACGAGCTGCCATTCAACTAACCACACGCAGTCAGTCCATACAAACGCTTGAAAATGCGCACATTTAATATAGACATTGTAGTTTACATGTAATATCGAGAAGCCCTTTCATTTCAAGTTGCATTCAACATTAAAATGTGGCTACGCCACTGGTAACGTTATAGCGTTTTATTTATGAGATGATCATCACATTTCTGATAAAAAAACATGCAACCAAGGCCAAATTATGACAAACAGAAAAGATTAATTTAATTAATTAGTAATCATTTTATTAAATTGACTATAAAGAATTCGACGTTCTTACCTTTCCTTGTGGTTTTTGAAGTGCCGGATGAAATTTGATGTTGTGGTTGTCGTGTCTGATACTCTCGCGTTGCATTCTCTGCATCTGGCAAATCTTTTTTTGTTAGTACGGTCTAGTTCAAAGTCCTTATAGCCAAACGTGACTATATGAGGAGCTCGACTATTGTCTGCCATGTTTGGCGCGGTTTGAGTTGTGCAGCGTTCTTCTTCTTCTTCTTGGTAACGTTAAGAGTTGTGCAGCGTTAAGGGCGCAGGCGCCAATTATGGTGCTGCTGAGTCATAATTATTTTATTAAATTATTTTATTTTATTTTATTAAACAAATTATATTTAAAAGTTCAAGTCATTGTCGAGTCTTCCACTTTAAGTCAAGTCTCAAGTCAAGTCACTTACTCTCAAGTCAAAGTCAAGTCAAGTCATTTTCTTACTTCAATCAAGCAAGTCTCAAGTCCTGTAAATTGTGACTCGAGTCTGACTCGAGTCAAGTCATGTGACTCGAGTCCCCCATCTCTGTTATTTACAAAAACATAGAGCAGGCAAAAATGAAACTGTCACATATCTGTTCTGTAGGAGCAAGGAAGAATCCAACCTTGGAGGGTGTGACACTCCATTACAGTGCATACTGATATATAAATCCAGAAACACTTTTTCAGCCCCTAATTTAAAGTCAACTTTTTTGTAAAATGCATATTTTGGGGTATGGGAAGAAACAGGACCCGATGACAAAAAACTCAGGCCGACATAATTGAACTTGTAGACTGCATAGAAACAATGTTCTGGCCAAGCCTCAGACTTTCTAGGAATGATAGAGTGGCATTAACCACTGCACCACCTTTCTGCCTAAGTTTTAAATAGATGAAAAACATTTGAAAAAAACAGTTAAAAAATGCAAGTAAATAATCCATTTGAATATAAAACAAAAATATCAACCAGAAAGGATTCTAAGTGCAGAGCACCAGATTATCCATAAAGCGGTTGTTTTCACTAATCTGTTTGACTGCTTCTGATGTCATTGTATGTGTTGCACTAGAGAAAATTTTAATTCACCCCGCTTCAGAATTTGCTTCATCTTAAATAATCATTTCACATTACTGGAAAATTTGTGTGTCGACTAAAGCATTTCGCAGAACATTGTTTTAGTGCTCTGAGAACTTAAACATTGAAACTCTGTAGACAGACAGGGTCTCCTTGACCTTGAACATAAACCAGACAACATCTGTGATGCCATTTGAACTTATTATTTCAAGCATATCAAATTTAGAAAGCACAGAATATACCCAAGGGCTTAAGTTCTTAAAGAAATATTCACACAGCAGAAGGCCACTGTTTTACTGGTTGCTGATTTTACAAATTATCAGTCAAAAAAATAATGTCACAGACTACCTTATCTTTGCAAAAGAAGAAATGAAAATGACCAAACACTGCAGTGAAACAAAATAGAAGAGCAGATTATCTTTCTGAGAGCTTTTCTACATACCTCGAATGGTGACCTTTGCACGGCTGCTTTTTCCTCCTTCCTGCTGCAGGAAACCCCAGTAAAGTGCCATTTTATGGACATCTGAAAACTTTAGTGCAGTCACGGACATGTTTTCCATGTGGAATCTCCAATGGAAACAGCAATTTAAAAAAATAAATGGTCTCCGAAGCCTAAATGTTCTTTTTGGAGGAAGATGAAATAGAATGGGAGAAAATGTTCAAATAATAATCCTATTGTAAATTTCACAAACTGTGAGAATAAAGAAAGATAAGCATCTCATATTTTAGCTAAAACAATTAATGTGTTGCTGTCTAAAACTTTTGATAATTTATTAATAATGAGTCCGTACGGACTGAAAATAAAGATCACAGAACTTTTGGTTTTTCTACTTGGCAAAAGAGGTCAGCAGAAAGAAGTGCATTTATTATTTCCTGGCTTTTGTAATATTATGATTCATTTTCACACTAACAAGAAACTTCCTCTGGTTTTGTCTGCCTTAAGAGAACCTTCTCAGACATACATTACAAATCAGTCCCTAAACCCCAAAGGCTAAATAGAATTAAGTCAAATTTACTTTCCAAAATGAAAGAAAAATCATGCATTACATTTTTTATTTTGAATTCAGTTAGTATTAAAACAATAATGGATTATTTGATTATTTTGGCAATACTAACTGCAACAAATTCTCATATGCTCATTTTACTTGGATAGTAATATTTTAAATTATGCATTCAATCATGATGCAATATTTTTTAAATATACACCAGGGTTTTACTTAATGGTCCCATGGCATTTGACTGCTGAAACTCCATTCTATGGCAGTCCTGTTCATCCAAGAGCTGTTTGATCCCACACTCACATTTTTCATGTGTACTGTATTTGTTAATTCCAACATAAATAAAACTTCTGATATAATACTTATTATATAATTTCAAACAAATCAACTCTGACAGAAATTCATGAAATAATTGGTTGAAAATGAACACTGCATGCAAAATGTATGTTTAAATATAATTTAAAATAACATTCTTAAATCTGATTAATTTGATTCTGGGTCACAGGAGACCAGAAGATATCTCTTCAACACTGGGCTCAGATGGGAGCCAGGAATAGACAGAGTGCTAATCAATCTCTGGACCTACTTGTGCAAATACCTGCATGAGGCAAATTTAGATTTACCAATGAAGTTTAACATGCAGACCTTTGGCACGTGGAAGCAAAACTGAAGTACCTGGCGAGTACATACAAACTTCATACAACTGTAGGTGATTTTAACCAAGTATGCTAGAACTGTGATGTGGCAGCACTATGCCATCACACAGCCCCTACATTTTACTCTCACATTAAATTCCCTAGTAAGTATTGTTGCTAATTTTGAATTTTTAAATCATATTAAATTCCCTAGTAATTATTCTAGTTTGACTGTTTAATATGGAGCTGTCTCTTGCATTAATGGTTTTCAATATTGGATGTATAATTATGAAACAGACACCAAACCTTTATGCTTTGTCATTACTTTACCATACATATGTATGCAATATTCCTTTTTGTTTTAGGGAATCCAACAGTCCTCTCTTCATCTACAGTACAGGCCAAAAGTTTGGACACACCTCCTCATTCAATGTGTTTTCTTTCTTTTCATGACCATTTACAGCACTCCATCACTCTCCTTCTTGGTCAAATAGCCCTTACACAGCCTGGAGGTGTGTTTGGGGTCATTGTCCTGTTGAAAAATAAATGATCGTCCAACTAACCTGACTTCTGCACAACACAACTGCTGGTCCCAACCCCATTGATAAAGCAAGAAATTCCACTAAATAACCCTGATAAGGCACACCTGTGAGGTGAAAACCATTTCAGGTGACTACCTGTTGAAGCTCATCGAGAGAATGCCAAGAGTGTGCAAAGCAGTAATCAGAGCAAAGGGTGGCTATTTTGAAGAAACTAGAATATAAAACATGTTTTTTGTTAAGTACATAACTCCACATGTGTTCATTCATAGTTTTGATGCCTTCAGTCATGAAAATAAAGAAAACACATCAAATGAGGAGGTGTGTCCAAACTTTTGGCCTGTACTGTACATTCACCTTGTCATTCACCTAGTAAGCCATAAGACTTCCTATATCGTTGATTATGACACTGACCATTCAATATCAAAATATACCTCTCATTACTAACACTTTGATAATGACAAGTATTGTAATAGGGCACCTGCCTGCCAGTGAGCGTGCTAGGGGCAAGGAAGCCAAAAACAAAAAGGCCCAGAAAGGAAGTCTGCAAGGTTGTAACAATCCTTTGTGTTAGTTAGGACTCGACTGAGAGTGTAGCATACCTTGCCTTGAGCTTAGCAGAAATGTGGCAAGGTATGTATAACCTCTTCAGACCTCCTCAGGACCAGCTCACCACCAGAGAAATTCTTTGGTGTTGAGTCAGTGGTGGGCAAGTGGGGGATAGAAACAAGGATAATTTTGTAGTGAGCAGCATTTCTTTTTAACTATTAGCCCCTTTGTTACTTTAAATTTCCATCTTGTATTACCCAGCTCTGTGTGTTTATGAAAAAAATAAAAGCATAATTTCTGCCGGTGGAGACACTTTAAGGTGTCTTCCTATTGCAAGTTAAATGTATTAAGTTATTTATTAAGTAATTTATTAAGTAATACTAGTCCTTGTCTTCTATAATTCAATATGAATAGGAAAAGAGGTAAAGAAAGTTTTGCACTAAAGTGACATAAGTTATCTGGTGCTACATCAGCAGGGTTTAGTTTGAGGTAGACCAGGTTTATGCAGCATTAGACGAACACAACTACCCATAACTCCTATCACTTGAATGTGATGCTCTGTCAGTTTTCTGCATACTCTCCACTACTCTTCTGCATCCTGAAGATGTGTACAGTATATTAGGTAAAGTGGAGAATCGAATTTGGCCAAGTTCAAGTGAACAGATCATTGGGTGAGTGTGCCCTGTGACAAGCTAGTATCACATCAGAGTTATTTTCTGCCTCACATCCTTTGCTACTCCCAGTGACTCTACTGTGAACAACTAAGCTCAGAAAAAAATAAGAATTGATACAGAATTATTCAATAATAATACATGCTTTGTGTGTTAAGTTTGCATGTCCTCTTTGTTTACATATGGGTTTTTCACCGAATCCCATTTATTGTATGCTTATAAAAATTGCCAGAGATAGCTTTGTATTAGTGACGGTAAATGTGTTAGCTGGGGAACCATAACATGGATTGGTGCTCCACCTAGGGTGGTTTCTGCATATTGCTCAGTGCTGTCAGGATTCTGCTACCCCAGAATTTCAGAAAAAAATTTGTTAACATAATGGCAGTAGCCTGGCATAGTTAAATATGGCAGTGTATGTTGTTGGCATTGCAGTAGCCTGGTATTCTACCATGCACTGGTTCCAGGTTTGTGTGTATTAAGATGCCAGAGAAGGAGCTGGCTTTCTGTGAACCAGCCATTAAAAAATAAGTAACAAAATAAACAGATCAACTCTCTAGCCAGAATGTAATTCAGTAAAATATCTAAATTTAATTTAACATCAGACTCACAATCAAAGGTTTTTACAGATTAGCTATAATAGTGCATAAATAAACATGACACTAAATGCCACTTCATGCTTGAACTTTATAAAAGTATTATTTGTGTCTCTAGTGCTTACTGTAATAACATTGTGGAACCAATTGCTTTAGTTTTACATGTACAATATTCTACTGTAAAAGTTTTGATCACAATATATAGTTTATGTATTAAAGGTTTTTACAAGATGATTAAATTGAAATGGGCATACATTTTAAGCCAAGATATTCATATCCAAAGAGCAAATCTCCCCTACTTTGCTAAGAGACAGAATAAAAATTCACCAACTATGGCCTCCACAGGAATAATATACATCATGTTACCAGGTAAATAAATGTAAACAAGATGTGAACAGTGAGGTAATGCTATTTTATTGAGTTTCCTAATCTTGTTTGATTTGAAAATCGCTTCCTTCTGTGAAACTAATCCAATTAATAATGTGATCTTTAAATCATCAAGTTTAACAGTGGTGATAAATGAATATATTTTTTTCACTCTATCCTGATTTATTATTCTTTTATCCTTTTTGTTATGTTAAGATGAACCTAATGATTTTGTTTCTAGCTGCTTAATATATTGAAAAAATGCACTCAGCCTGTGGCCTAAATAAATTATTAAAGCATAACCCTAGTAGGAAAAATCAACATTTCCACATTCCTGAATAATGCAGTAAATCCCAAGAAGCAACACTCTATCTATGGGATTCAAAATTGGAAGGATGAGCACAGATAAATCAGAAAAAATAGAGTAAGAATGAACAGTCTATTAATGCAAAAAAAAAATAGACATTTGTCTTTAGCAGCAGCATATGATTTAATTGCAAGAAAAGGGAAAAAGCAGTTCATGGTGTCCATCTTAATACTGCTCAAACTGCTGTATAATGTACACTATCATCTACAATGTACTCCATCATTCCACTTTATACTTTTGTGTAGTGATCAGAGAACGGGACTTGCTGGTACCTTTTAATTTACCTTTCCTGACTGACCAGTCTGAACCTTTACTTTATAATAACACAAATAAAACCGGGAAACTGCAGCATGCTGTAGGTTGGAACACTCTCGATTATAAACTGTTTGGGATCTCCCTATTAGAATCTGAGTATCCTGACAAGCTATAAACTCAGCTGGGCCTTTTATACACACAGAGCTCGGTTCTTTAAATATTAGTGTTTCATCAGTGTCTGCCAAGATACGTATCTGAGCATGTCACTTGCTCCATCTTCTGGTCTTTGATGTGAACTTGTTGGATCAATTAGTTTGGCACAGTTATTTTGCTGCATCCCATGTGTACTTTTGGTTGCAGTTTAAGGTAACTTTTCTAAAGCTACTCCATGAGCATATATTCAAAGCCTAATTCAGTTAGACAGTTTACTAAGGTTGTAGTCTAATCATGCATTCAGATATAAACTTTATGATTTACAGATGTCATACAGGATGTACAATACACAACCAATGCGTGCATGTACATAAAAATGACAAAAAATGTATAATCATTCAAATATTATGAAAAGATATGCAGAATCGGGATAATATTCTCCACCCCTAATCTTGGACAAATAGGTGAACAAAATAAGTGAATACAAAACGAGTATAAATAAAGCAGTCGGCTAATTCTCTCAGATAGAGTGGCTGTAAGTCAAGATTCTCCAAGCATTTGCTTTAGACTAAAAGTCATTCATTTCTTAAGACAAGGGCTCTTTAGGAACTGGAATAATACCTCATTTTCAAGGAGACACAAATAAATAAAGAATATAAACATAACCAGAAAATTCTGCAGAACACATCTCCTAGTTGCTCAACACAATGATTTAGAATCTTTATGGGATTGCTGGACCAGACATAAATGGAGTAGTGCTATGACATTCATCACAGGCAGAAAGTTAATGTTTTATTTTTAGTGTGAGGGAAAAGTCACATCTCACTTGGTTCACTGATTTTTGTTAAATTTTCGAAGAACAGATTTTTAATTTATTGGCAAACTTGAATGAATTAATTCTTCTCTTTCCTGCCTATCATAATACCAAGACCTTTGCATGGATCTTTGGAACTGCAAAGTTACAGAACATTTATTTGTTTAAGTTTATTGATTTTCCATGGCTCATTTTTGGGATATACCTACACAAGTAAATGAGTCAATGCAAACCAGAAGATAATCTGTAATGGAGTTATTAAGGGGGTGTAAGCTCTCCTTGCAGCCAGTAAAGAAAACATCTCAATCAGTTGACATCATACTGCCTGTAGTTTCTCAACAGTATCTTCTGTCCACATTTGAACAACTTAAGATAGCAGGGGCTATGTTTTAGCTTCTATCTGTATTTTGGCAAGAAATGCACTACATTATGGCCTAAGTGATTCCAAGGAGGTCGTCACCTTTTACTGAATGCCCCCTTACAGATTTAATGATTTTCTTCCACATTGCTTTTGAACTGATAATAGTACTGTGTCCAGGAGACAAGTTAGCTTGCAGGAGTTGTGTTGAGTACTTTCTTGTGACCTTCTGCAATGTGTAATGTACCTTACTGCTTATAAGTAATCACTCTCCAGTGTATAGACTAAAATAACTTAATTCTTAAAGTAAATAATGAGTTCTAAGTTCAGTTCAACCTTCATAATTCTTACTTGAAAGCAGGCTCACAGTGTTTATATAGATTTACAATTATAAATCAATTATACTAAGTACACAATGAAACAAGTAACTGAGAGATCAATAAACATATGGCTGGGGGAAAACAAATGAGAGAAAAGCAATAGTAGTGTCCTTTCAAAAAATAAATCTTCTCCAGAATAAGGAAAATTGGAGTTTGGCTAAACTTAGACCATTTAACTGTGCAATAAACACTCTGATATATGGTATAAGTATTTAATACGTTATTTGATTGGTAGAAAGTCATTATAATTCTGACAAGGGTTTGACAAAAACATAATAAGGAATGGTCCACATACATACAAAGTAAGAATTACATAGATGGAATGAAAGCATTCATAATGGGTACATCTTAGACCGTCTAACTATGATGCATAATAACAAAGAAAATCAGAAAAAAAAATCTGCTAAAGCCTTACTGCCCAATGTAACTTGTCAACATCAAGTGTAACTACTATAAAAAGTTCAAGGTTACAACTCAGATATAATTCTAGGATCAAGTTTAAAAAACTCTTTCATGTCTTGTTCTAGTGAGTTTGTATTTGAGTGTTGCTTGAGAGGCAAGACCTCACTGGGCTAGAAAATGAGAGGCAAGAGTGGAAGGAGAGAGTACAAAGTCAAGTAAGAAGTTTTGATGGGCAATTTGTGAATGATTTGCCCTTTTTGAATGACTCATATGAATCAACAAATCGGTTCAGTGGAGCTCAGTCGGACTAGTGGTAAAGCATGTGTATGTCCTATGTGGCGTCGTTATCGTCATGTTTTTCACTGCTGCTGCCTGCTGGTGGATATGTAAAGCATATGCACAACAACTCATGAGTCTTGACTCATTTTATTTGTGATCGAGTCACTACCTGTGAATCAGACAAACAATTCTCATTCATTTGATTCATGAAGAAATCATTACGAGTTGCACGATTCTTGTTCACTTGTGATTCTGTAATGTAATGTCTTACTTTAATTTTGCATCTTAGTGTGTTATCATTTGTGTACAGAAACACCGCAATGGCAAATGAATTATCATGTTAAATATATAATAACTTAATCATATATTAGATAATGAATTACATATTACCAAGCAATATGAAACTAATGTATGAATTATTTAATATTTGTGATGAATTCGGGTGGGAGCAGGAGCCAACTGAACAACAACATAAGCTATTTCTAAAAATCAATCAAATAAAACAAAAGAATCGATTCACTTAAACGGGTAGTTCAAAAGGACGATTCAGTAAATAAAATCAAAATTCCAATCATTAATATAAAGGAAAACATATATTGGGTCTTTTTACGTAGTGTACAATACGTTTTACAACAACAACAACATTTATTTATATAGCATATTTTCATACAAATAATGTAGCTCAAAGTGCTTTACATGATGAAGAAAAGAGAAATAAAAGACAAAGTAAGGATTAGAATAAGACAACACTAATTAACATAGAATAAGAGTAAGGTCCGATGGCTAGGGAGGACAAAAAAAAAAAAAAAAAACTCCAGATAGCTGGAGAGAAAAAATAAAATCTGCAGGGGTTCCAGGCCACGGGACTGCCCAGTCCCCTCTGGGCATTCTACCTAACATAAATGAAACAGTCCTCTTTGTATTTAGGGTTCTCTTGGAAGGACTTGATGATGATGGTCATGTAGACTTTTGGCTTTTAATCCATCAATGTAGGACATCACGGTGCTTAATGTTTTACTGTATGTTAGTTAAAAAAACTCTACTTATCATCATAAGAAGAAAGTCAATAGGTGTTATAATAAACAGAAATGTGCATACTTTAAATTAAATAGTATTTAAACTGTAAGCTACATAATATTTCTCTTCTGCTTGCAATTATGTGAATATGTGATAAACGCTCATTTACAAACCAAGAGATGCTTTACAATAAGCAGCCATGACCCAGATGCTACTAGTTAAAAAGAATTTTGAAATAAAATGGCAGAATGTACAAATTTTATCACAGGGCCCTTAATACTGTGGCTTTAAACTTTAATACAAGTTAATTTTCTTCCATTACTGTATTGCTATATAAGTGTAAACACCTAGGGCTAAAATTCTGCCTAAGAGATCCAAATCAACAAAAATATGTTTATATTTCCTATTGTCATAAAAATATTCTCTTACTTTATTCATAAGATTGTCAATCGGTTATTGATTAGAAAAGTTAAATTGCTCTTTACTAGCTGATTTTGCTATCAAAAATTGTAAATGTGATTAAAAATCTGACATGCAAATCTGAAACTGCCTCTAAAACCTAATTTTTTTAGGTTCAAAAATATGCTTTACAAGAAAAGTGTTATAACAATCAAATACTCATTGCTTTAGACCAAAACTAAAGAACAGAAAAAAATCAGTCCAATCAGACATAAAATCAATACCACATGTCACAGACAGAATTGAGAATGTATTCAATACGTTAGCAATGTACGTAATGGAGGAAATCATAATGACTTTATCACAAATCCCAGCAGAAAAAAACAAATAAACACTGCTGAAAGAGGATTTAGGATGATTGTACATTTGAAATTTGATAAATAATAAACTATCTTTGCCCAAAATGTTTTTAATTTAGGACATTTCCAGAACATGTGCCCTAGGGAGGCTGGAGATATGTGGCATCGTTTAAAATAGGGATCCAATCGTTCACATATTTTAGATAATGTTAATCTATTGGGGTGTTTCTGGGGTACAGTCTTCAATGGAACAGCAAACTAATGAAGAATGAATATTGTAAATTATCAAATCGCTGTGCTTACATAATACATTGCTAGAGAGGTCTCTTTCCTAGCATTGCTTAAAGTCATCTATCAGTGAGCCCCATGATTGATATAGGGGATTAGACATGTCGGCACATTCTTTTTTACAGATTCCTGTATTTTAGAGAATTCCATATTTACAACATGTTACAGCTTTGTGAAACATGTTATCAGTATAAAGATCTCGAAAGATGCCTAAATGACATGTTTGAATAGATTGTGCAATTGAGGAGGATATAGAAAGCAAAGCTGTCCTGACAACAGCCAAACTTACTTAAAATGTTTTCATATTGGTTCCATATTTGGAGTGAGTGAAGCACAATCTGATTACTAATAAATTGTAGAAAATAATTGATGACTGATACACAGAGTAAAGCATACAGTACAAAGATGAAGCTTTACAAGATTTACTTTCCATATCCAACCATGCATTTTCAATACTTTCCATTTCTTTCCATTGCCTCAGATTACAAAAAATGTAACCCAGTAGTAAAGCTGAAAGTCAGTTAGCACCATGTCACCTTCTGCTTTTGATTTTTATAGTATTATCTTTTTAGTACTTTTTTTTATCTTTCACATAAACAAGCTTACAACAGAGTTGAGCATTTTAAAAAGTTATTTGTTAACAAACATAGGAATGCTGGGAAACAAGAATTAAAATATGGGAAGGATATTTATCTTAACTGCATTCCTTCTGCCTGCTAGATGGAGCTGACGAGTTGGCCACCTGCTGAAGGTTTTCTATCAAATTGGAAAAATTGAGTCTAAAAAGATCTTTAAATGTCTTTGTAATCGTAAAAAATAACTGTTTCTTAAATAACCAAATAACGGAAAGTAAACATATGGTTGGGTCTGTGAGGAACTGAACCGGATCATTCACATAAAAAGATATCTGTTTGTTGAATTCCTTTCTTTATAATTCCCTTTACTTCAAAATCATCCTGGAGACAAATGGCCAGTGGTTTGATAGCAACTGCAAATAACAGTGCTGATAGTGGATAGTGTTGCTGGGTACCACATTCTAACCTGATATGATCTAAATGTATGTTATTTGCCAGCACACAGGCTTCTGGGCTTGAATACAGTAACCTGAATTAGGCACAAATATCTGGGCCACACTAAAAATCTACAAAAAAGAGATATCCCTATTCTATTTAGCAAACAATTTTTCTATGTATAGATACACTAATACTTCAGTAAGCTCATTTACTGAAGGAGAGTATAGCACATTAAACACACGCCTATATTTAACGACTCTTGTTTGACCTTGTGATATTATTATACAAAATACTTTCTATTGGTTAGGCTAGAGATTTGGCCAATACCTTAACATCAGTATTCTATAAACAGATTGGTCTATAAGATGCAAATACCAAATGGTCTTTATTCTTCTTTGAAAGGACAGTAATCAAAGCTGAATGTATTCCCACTTATAGGCTTATATCATGCCAATGGCCCCTTCTGGCCATCTGACACTGTGTTATATTTTAGCAGGGGTTGTTGCCTTTGCTTGTTTATTTTTTGTTTATTTAGTAATCCTGTAATTGTTTAAAAATAATTTTGCACATTGAGTCATTCATTCTGTTTTTAGTTTGGCATAGTTTATGTTGTGTTTTTGTAATATTATTGATAGAATGTTCAATTTCAGATATTTTAGTCATACATTCTTAAACATTTAAGCTCGGTGTATATATTTCAACTAAATTTATTGTAATTTTATTTAAGGTGTTTTCATACTCATCATCCATTTTCTTTCTTCCATATCAGGGGATGATGCATTACTTTGTGTTAATTTCCAGTTAGTTTGGTTGCATTTCACACTGCAAACTTTCAACTAAACTAAACATATGAATGAATACCCCATGGTCATGTCATGGATTTCTTTCATTTAGCATACATTTTTTTTTCTCCAGGGTGAAAAAAAAAATATCATAACAACACGACTACAGCTGTGCTTGGACACTGCAGCATTTTCTGTAATTATTTGGTTTATTTACCAAACACACCTTAGAAGCAAAATCCCCATTATTGAACAACTGGAAGACAACTCTTATACTATTAAAGAATGGTATGAAAATGACATATTTCAAATACCGAAGTGTTGAAAGGAAGACAAGCTTTGCTGAGGGCTCACACTGATGTGCTTCAGTTTTGTTGTTTCAGACGTGTAAGGCGATCTTCATGTAACTATATGTGGTTGCTTATTCGCTCTCCAGTAGCCATCATATGAATGAAACTTCAATTGTGTTTACCTCAAATCACATATCCACTGTCTTAACTCATATTAATATTTGTTAATGCTGGAATGTGTGATTAGTCACAACATATATCAAAGTTAGTGTGCCACTGTAACTCAAAAAGTGATTTCATTGAGGGGATGCCCCAGTGCAAGCAACACATATGTGGTGTAAAATTAGGGGGTTTGACCATCGGTCTCACAAGGCACTGCTATTAATTTCTCACCACCTCTGTATGTATTTTGATAAGACTACTGCGTGTAAGAGGCTGAATTGAGGGCTGGACTTACTCTGATTGACTGGTAATTGTGCGATTTTTTTTATGCACCAGTGGTAGGTTTGTACCTACATGTCTATTTATTTAACCATTTTTAAATGTTTGTAATGCTCCATTTTAACTGTTGATTCATTATGGTGTGAATAAGATCTCCTTATTACTAATAACAGATGTTTACTGTTACTACCACAACACACACAATTTTACATATATTGCACAGTAATTCATGTACTTCAGTCAGATTGCAGATGAGATGCATACCTCATGTGAACTGCTATGGTGCAGTCACAGATTCAATCTGTAGCTTTTGTTTTATGTTGATTTGATTGCACTGCATATCTCTTATCTTTGCATCATAGTTAAATTAATGTGACATAAAAAGTAAAGCAATTCCAAATCTGTAACACTAGGCAATAAAAGATGTGCTGTTGACAAACAGTGAGTCTTATAACACAGAATAACAGTATCGGTTAACAGTCTCGATTTAAATACTGATTCTTACTTACTTTTCATATGTACCAAAAAGATTTTGCCTAATATATTTATTTCACATATACGTCTGTGTATGACTTGCATATAAGGATGTGCTTTCCAAGGCTCTCCATGTCAAAATCATACGCATTAAATTAAATAAGCCATGTGCTTATACCATTCAGGACACTAAGAGCAAAAATAGATGTACTGACAAACTATGTCAACATTTCCCTACTTGGAAACTATCGTAAATTTGACATTGCCTTAACAAGTTTACGTTGGAAAATTAATGGAAAAATTTTAAAAGATAAAATATTTTTTATAGACTTGTCCTGGATTGGACTGTGTTCCTTAAGGCTTGAATGTTTCCATTGACTATCACATATCAAATGATGATGTCACCAAAATACATACCAAAATGTTTTAGTTAAACATTTGTTGATTGGAATTGGATTGGCTACTTTGATTAAATATGTATGCTTTTTAAGGCACTTTGTGTATTTTATGTACAGTAAGTACACAATGTAATCTTAAAGTAATAAGCTGTAATTAGGTAAGTAACTTGTTATCGTCAACAAAATTTTAAGAATGATTTTGAACTATTTGAGCACTGAGTGTAGGGATTAGGTATACAGTTTCTGTATTAAAGGCATATCAATTTAATTTTAAGAATTACACTCATTTTGGAAATAACTACTAGTGGCCAACAGATGCTTCTTCTTAAGTAATGGATTAAAGCAATTTTTTTTTTACATAGCTGCTTGTAACAATTTTCTGTGATGTTATTTTGAGATCTGAGGCCAAACTACCATTGTGTCATCACTAAAACTTTTCAAGCTGGTGATTTCATCTTAAGTTATTTTGAACAGATATAAAACCTAACAAAATCACTTCTTATATTTCACTGCATTATTAATTTTGAAAAACTGTTTTAAAATATGTGTTAAAATTTGAAAGCTCTGCAGCAGCCCTACTGTGTAAAGTAAATATGTAAGTGAAGTAACTACTTTTCAATAGAAAATTATGAAAATGTATTTTTTTTGCCATTTGTATCACAAATGACAAATACTGATACCTGTAATATTAGATTTTCTGCAACTTCTAGTATGAAACAAAAATTGTACACATGCAGCTGATTATGAAATAATGTTTTGAACTTGTAATAATCTTTACTATTCAGCCAGATTGTGCCTGTAGGTTTAAAAATTAATATACAACAACAATAGCCACTTTCTTTTCAAACCTCCAATACTGTTACATTACTTACTTCACTTTTATTATATTTTGCACATGCAATATTATTTCTCTTGACTGCTCACTAAATATAATGGTTAAATTGTAAAAGTTAACTGTATTTTGGAACATTTTTGCGACATTAAAAGCAAATGGTAATGGTTATGTTTTAAAACTCTTAAATGCTTACCTAAAAGTAAATTCTAGTGAAACTACCTTTAAAAATGTTAATGCCATAATAAATTAAAATGCATGATTCTTATAGCCAGCATGTGCCAATTTACATAAATGCTGATTCCCAAATAATATAAACTATTGTCAAGATCCCAGGGTGTTTTGTATGTTGTTACCTGCATACTTCAAAGACAAACCTTGTCAGGTTGTAAGAAAATGAAGTGCAGTCAGCAATAAAACATGTAAAGTTTAAATCTTTTAGTACTGGTGCAAGTCCAAACATCAAAGAAAAATATAATGTTTATAATATGATGTTAAATGTTTAAAATAATGAGCAAAAGCAGCCTAAGTCTTCTTCACAGTGTTATAATGTATCAGGGCAAATTGTGTAAGTAAGTAAGTAAGGCGGGATCATACGTGGATCAAATGAGTACCAAAAGAAATCTCTCAGTCCAAAAAACGGTTTGTTTTAAAAACATTTAGTCATGATTCAAAGCAAACAGAATAGAGAAAGGTTGTTACACACATAGAATAAAAGACAAAAAAAGGAAAATGTTCCTGTTCCTTCTTGTTTCTGTACTTTAGGAGTTACAGTATGTCTCTGTGCTTTACTTCACATTCAGTATGTTCTAAACATACAGCTCTGCACATACAATTGAGCATATTAAGGCATGGTTTGAAACTGTATGTCTTCCATGCCTTACCTCTGGCAAGGCAGGTCACTAACTGAAAATAATCTATGGTCAGAGGGACAAGAAATACTTTATTCAATTCAGCTTGTGGCTGTTATAAGAACCTCCCATATGCTATGTGCTATATTTATAGGTAAACTTTTAATATAACAAAGAAAATACTTCTATCATCTTAGTATGACCTAAATAAATGGCAAATGGCTCTTACTCATTGTGTATCGAAGACCTTCTTCTTGAATTAATCTAGTTCATTTCTTTGTTTGCCCAGCTAACCTCATATTTTTTGTTCTTTACCATTCTAAATGCTAGATTTTTTATTTCTTTTTGTCCTTAAATGCCCTGCAAAAAAGCTTGTTGTTCTTCCATTCTTTTAAACAGCAAAGCCTTGATGATGAAATTCTGCTAGCCATGGAATTTACACAAATAACAGGTCATGCATCAGTGGTGCTTCTTAATACAGTAAAGGTTAGAAAGAGAAAAAAAAAACCCACCATAATAAATTATCTTGGGTATGTTTTCTGAAAAAGATCGATATTAATAAATAAAAACTAAAATAGCGACTCACATAGGCAAAGAAAGAGTGACTTTAGTGAATGTTTTCTGAAGGCCTTTGTTATTTAATGAGTGAGTTTAAAGTAATTCTTTGTTGGCTCCTCTCCAGCACCCACTTGACAAAAGCACAGAAAGTCAATAGCAAGAACATCAATCCCACATATTTCAATTGTCAAATGTATGTTATACCGTCACAATAGACGAGTAAAAAGGTCATAAAGTTTAAATAAAACACACAAAGTAAAGACCAAATTGATTTAACCTATTAGTCAAAAATCTGTAAATGATTTCAAAATCTGATGTGGCTTCATCACAAAAAAAAACCAAAACAATGGCAAGCATCAATAGAAAAAGGAAGCAACACATCGTGGAAAAAGAGTTAAAACAACATCTGGAAAAGGCCAGAAAAAGTAAAGAAATATTGTTTTCCATTCCTTGTGGAAGCATTAGCAATAATGAGAAGGAAATAAAATGAGATGAAATTGCAAAGAGAACAAGTGCCTTTAGTGCCCAAAGAAAATCTGGCACTGAAGTCAGAAAAAAAGACATGACTTTCCAGTATTGCCAAAAAATAGGATGCTTAGGTGAAAAGACAAAGTTTTAAATCTGGTGGTGGGCAATCACAGGCAGTTCCTCCCAGAGAAAGTGCAGATCCTGGTTATACCAGGGCTATCTGTAACTGAAGGAATATCTGGAGGGGCAAATGTGTGTTTAAATAAGTTTAAATCAACTTCATCCCGAACCTGCCATTTCAGTGTGACTTTCTCCCTGCTGTAGTTCTGAACAACCTCCAGGGCCCTCTTATACTAGGGCAGTCAGAGGTCTGCACCTGCAAACTTTAAATTTATGCATTTGTGTGTTGTCCAGTGTTGATTGCTTTGGAGATCGAGAGACTTCAGAGAGAGAACAGCTCCTGCTGAAAAAGAAAGAGCTGCAGCAGAAGGAGAGGTACCATCAGGAGCTGCTCCAGCTGAAGAAGTCAAAGTTGGACATCTTGAGCAAACAGCTTGTGCTAGTAGAGGAAGAATTCAACAGGTCTTATATTTCCATTCATGCTATATTACACTAAAGTGAAGTATTGACTCCAATTTAAATGAACTAAATATGAAGGTGCTGTGTAAAGTTCTGCATCAATTAAACAAATGTATGTTATGGCTGTGTTAATGATTTATTTACTCTCTTTGCAAACATACATGCACAAGACCAACCAAACCCAGAGTCCTGAAGATCCCCTTATTAATTTGGCTTAGTTTCATTTCTTGTCTGCCCCTTTTTTCTTCATTTGTACCTTCAGACACTTTATTTTCTGCACATGAAATATAAAGATAAAGTTTACATTGTGTGAATATGTGTATCTGATGTTTTAACACAAAAAACACAATATCATTATCAAATAAAACACTGCAAATATTCCAAACATTACCAAAAAAATAGATTTTTGATTGTGTCTTCTGGATTCTGATCCAGCCATCCACTCTCCCACCACTTCAATGTTGCCTTCCACTTACTTCATCCTCAATGTCATCTTGCTATTGCTTTTGAGGTAGTGGTACCACAGCATGTACTTCAGTATTGTGCAGCATAGCACATACAACCATAATAGCAAAGGGTGTGCTTTGGTGTTCAGTGTTATACCTCTCCTCAGTCATGTTTGGGAAATCAACACTGAAGTCAGCAGTTAATTGTGACGAGAACATCTCACTAAACATCCACCAGCAATAACACCATCACTTGCAATCCGACACATATCAGAGCTGGATCAGCTATAAACATCATGTGTATTTCCAGGACACTTGGCAACATCTGTAAAGTTTCTGATGGTTGTGTAACTGTTTTGACCAGTGTAGATGGGATTCAAGATGCTGGGAGTATCCACTAGCACCTCAAGTATGCCTGCAGTGGAATGAAATGCAATTTTAGCATCATGCAAGGAATCCCCTCCTGAAGGAAATTGTGTGTATGATGTAATAGTAATCTGGTCACTGAATGTACAGACTTGCTCGAGCCATTTGCATAAACGAAATGGAGAGCTGTCAGAAGCCGCATAGTGGGACTGAAGGGAAAATTCTTTATTAATGTGATTATGTGTTCCTCTCCACAGCTTCTGCATCATCAGAAACTCTGGGCAATAATGCATATTAAATTGTAGTCCCCAACATAGTTATCCTCAAAAAGGGTACAAGTCACCAGCATAGAAGCAACTATCATTAAGCATGTACTTAGATGGACTGGTCATGAGTGCCAGATGAATGGGTCTAGACTCCCAGATGCTCTACAGTGATCTTAGCACTGGTTGTAGTACTGTGGGTCGCCCCATGCAGTTCTACAAAGACTAGCTCAAATACTGAAAAGTTCAATATTAGTCAGGACACCAGGGAGGCTCAAGCAGCTGGCCACAAGATCAGGTGACACACCATTGCGAGCGGTGCTGTGATATTTGAGAACTACTGTCAGAGAAGTGAATTGATCAAACAAGAGAGACGGAAGCTCTGTGAAGCCCAACCACAACCACTGCCAGGTCTACAGTGCCATGTACAGTGGTGCTTGAAAGTTTGTGAACCCATTAGAATTTTCTATATTTCTGCATAAATATGACCTAAAACATCATCATATTTTCACTAAAGTCCTAAAAGTAGATAAAGAAAAACCAGTTAAACAAGTGAGACAAAAATATTATACTTGGTCATTTATTTATTGAGGAAAATGATCGTATATTACATATTTGTGAGTGGCAAAAGTATGTGAACCTCTAGGATTAGCAGTTAGTTTCAACGTGAAATTAGAGTCAGGTGTTTTTAATCAATGGGATGACAATCAGGTGTGAGTGGGCACCCAGTGTTATTTAAAGAACAGGGATCTATCAAAGTCTACTCTTCAGAACACGTTTGTGGAAGTGTATCATGGCACGAACAAAGGAGATTTCTGAGGACCTCAGAAAAAGAGTTGTTGATGCTCATCAGGCTGGAAAAGGTTACAAAACCATCTCTAAAGAGTTTGGACACCACCAATCCACGGTCAGACAGATTGTGTACAAATGGAGGAAATTCAAGACCATTGTTACCCTCTCCAGGAGTGGTCGACCAACAAAGATCACTGCAAGAACAAGGCGTGTAATAGTCGGCGAGGTCACAAAGGACCCCAGGGTAACTTCTAAGCAACTGAAGGCCTCTCTCACATTGGCTAATGTTCATGTTCATGAGTCCATTATCAGGAGAACATTGAACAACAATGGTGTGCATGGCAGGGTTGCAAGGAGAAAGCCACAGCTCTCCAAAAAAAAATTGCTGCTGGTCTGCAGTTTGCTAAAGATCACGTGGACAAACCAGAAGGCTATTGGAAGAATGTTTTGCGGACGGATGAGACCAAAATAGAACTTTTTGGTTTAAATGAAAAGCATTATGTTTGGAGAAAGGAAAACACTGCATTCCAGAATAAGAACCTTATCCCATCTGTGAAACATGGTGGTGGTAGTATCATGGTTTGGGCCTGTTTTGCTGCATCTGGCTTGCCTTCATTGATGGAACAATGAATTCTGAATTATATCAGAGAATTCTAAAGGAAAATGTCAGGACATCTGTCCATGAACTGAATCTCAAGAGAAGGTGGGTCATGCAGCAAGACAACGACCCTAAGCACATAAGTCGTTCTACCAAAGAATGTTTAAAGAAGAATAAAGTTAATGTTTTGGAATGGCCAAGTCAAAGTCCTGATCTTAATCCAATCGAAATGTTGTGGAAGGACCTGAAGTGATCAGTTAATGTGAGGAAACCCACCAATATCCCAGAGTTGAAGCTGTTCTGTACGTAGGAATAAGCTAAAATTCCTCCAAGCCAGTGTACAGGAATGATCAAAAGTTACCGGATACGTTTAGTTGCAGTTATTGCTGCAAAGGGGGGTCACACCGGATACTGAAAGCAAAGGTTCACATACTTTTGCAACTCACAAATATGTAATATTCGATCATTTTCCTTAACTCTTTGAGGGCTGAATATTTTTTCCAAAAAACAGTTTCTGAAAAGCAATGGTTGCACAAAGAGATGAACATAAAACGTCTGTTGCTGCATGCTGTGGCTGCCAGTTTGCCAAGAGTGTGCAGCAGGCGTGCTGCCAGACTGTCTTCGTATGGCTGGGGCAGCAGCGGTCACGGTTGCAGTGCATTGCAATGTGGTTTCTACCTCTTATCATTGTTAAGTGGCAGTCCTCCCTGGCGAACATTGTCAGTATCAGGATTAGCTGGGGACCAATCAGCTGAAGCTGGAACCTCACATTCGTTTTCGATCACTTGTATCAAAATCGGTGTCCGACAAGTCATAGTCCAGTTCAGAGATAATAGACAAAATGTTGTCTGTGGAATGTTTTGCTTTATGCATTCGCTTTGATCTCTTGCCAGATGTCAGTCCCATTTCTGCTGTTGTTTGCGCCTTGCTACTCACGTGAGCACAGGAAATCTCAGTCAATCTAACTTTCCTTCTAGCAACAAGTGTCCAACTAAAACATAAAAGTTGTTTTTTTCACAGTTTACAGTTGATTATCATCGTCAACTCCTCCTTTTGACAAAAGTTGACATCAGCCCTGAAAGAGTTAATTAATAAATGACCAAGTATAATATTTTTGTCTTATTTGTTTAACTGGTTTCTCTTTATCTACCTTTAGGACTTGAGTGAAAATCTGATGATGTTTTAGGTCATATTTATGCTGAAATATAGAAAATTCTAAAGGGTTCACAAACTTTCAATCACCACTGTATGCAGCCATATGTTCAATGTGAGTATCAGCATTATTAGTCAGCAATGATATAAACGCAACAAATAGGAGGGAAGAAACCAAATACTTGGAAACAAGTAAATGACAATAGTGCTATTATAGGTGTAAGTCAAATAACAGATTTAAATAAAAACAGCTTAAAATATATGAATAGCCTCATTTGTTCATTGTTAATATTTTAACCTTAGAAGTTTAGTGTTTTGGAATAACAGAGACTATATCAGCAGCACTGGGCCAAGTAGGAATGCATCTTATAGTGGATGTCAGTCAGTATTGGGGCACATTCACACATTTTAGTATGATTATTTATAGCAGGTGACAACCAAAACTAATGCACTGTCCTCAAAATTTATTAACGCAAATTTGATATTTGAAAAAGAATAATCTTATTTAAGGAGAACTTATGTACTTTTTCCTGAAATCTATAATAGATTTTCAAAATAATTGCATATATTTCTTGAATATTTATTTTTATTGACTTTCATAACAATTTATATATTTTTATTCATTTAAAACATCTAAAATACCTGTAAAAATAATGTTGCTGTTTAACATTTTAACTGAACCCTGTACTACAATGAGTTGTTTAGATGGGTGACTTCAAAAAAATACAGTGCTTCTGTATATATGACTTGTTAAAATACCACTTTCTACAATTTCTGTGGCTATACTTGCCCTTATCTCTGATTTCCGTACTTCACATAGAGCTGAAACCTGAAGTTGAGCGACGGGCCAGGATTCCAGAACAATTAATAAAAATACAAAACATAAATATTGCTGACTCTAGCACTTCTATAGAATGTCATCTTGAAGGGAACAAATACATAATTATAATGATGAAATTAATGCATCTTAAATAACTTTAAAGAGAAAACACTAATTTACAGGTAATACAGCAGTAAGGTGTCCTCAATAAGCATTCATGTTTTACATATAATTGAAGCAATACTGCAATAAAGTTTGAAAGAGAAGGGGATGGTCTCTGTATCAAAATGTTATTACATAATGTTCTTAATGTTGACAGTGGTATCCATTCTGTTTAGGTGAGCTTGCATATAATGGCAAACTTGGCACATTTGTTAAAACTTATCATACTTACTGTATTCTTAAATTAAATTCTTAAAGAGTTCAGTTTTCTGTGAGATATCTTGAATACAGAGTACTGTATACATTTTTAAAAGTACAAAATCTCTCACTGAGAAGCATTGTTAAATTTGCTAACTTGTCTATTTTAGAACAGAGAAACAATCTGTGTATCATTTACTAAAAATGAGTTTACTTTTTCAATTTTACCAGTTACTTCAACTTGCATATTTTTTAATAATTCTTTTCTTTTAGTTGTTCAACAGGTAAAACAGTCAAACACAGGCTGTCATATGGGCTGAAGCAAGTACACTGTGGGTGAGCTTAGGCAAGGTGGCATAATTGAGCATTACCATATGAGAAAAATATGACATTAGATGTGTATTTATTTATTTAGTTTGCTAATAGATATATTATTTATTTATTCAATATGGTAGTGATAATATTGTTTATTTATTCATCACCATCCCTTATTGTATTGTAAGTCTTGTTATAAGCTGACTGTCTTTTTCCAATTCTGTGGCTGTGTGTAGTCTTGCATAAACCTCAGTGGCAGCAGCTCACTTCTCCTGCTCCTTGCAACCAAAACAGGTAAATGATATGATGCCTCTGTGTGTGAAAGTCTAAGACAAAAGCAATTTAACTTAAGTAGAAGTATATGAAAGATGGCTTGGAAACACTTTATATTGCAGGGACTAAATGTGTACTCAGTATTTCAAGTACATTAAAATTAACCTCACGGCTACATTACTTAGAGATTCATTGATTCAGAATTTTGCTTACACTGTAATTTATCGGCAAATCACTCATTTTAGGTGGAAACTTCAGCATGAATTTTAAATCTCCATCAAGTCCTTCCTATCTATCTATCTGTCTATCTATCTATCTATCTACTATACACTACCATTGGTATTTATTTTATATAGCACCTTTCTTATCTATCTATCTTAAAAATTTTGTTTAAAAATTTTCAACCCTAATTAGCCACAGACACTTCAAATCCAGCAACAACTAACAACAGCATATGAATGAGTTCATCACTTGAGTAGAAATCTGCTGTCTATAGAATCAATATCAGCTGCATATTTTAAAGAGTATTTAAAACATATTTGATGTACCCTGCTAATACATGTACATTCTATTGTCAATCAGACTTACTATTACAAAAATATGGAATAAGCAAAATTGTGACAAAAAGTATTTGACAAACTTACTAGACATTTTAAAAATGTTCCAACTTTCAAATCAGCTAACCAAGTTTATGAATGCACCTGAATGATACTGTCACAAGCTGCCTACAGGAGTAGGTATCCTGCTAGTAGTTTGTGACCAACCAGGACCGGACGTTGATGCCAGCAGAATCAAAACAAAAGAATTATGGCAGGAAGAAAAAGAAAAACAGGTGTTTATTATATCAATCCTTTGGAAAGTAAAGTTCTGCGGCAGGAATATATATAGTGCCCACACTCACACACAAAAATTTAGAAAGATAAAAAGAAAAAAAAATAACCCATAAACTTCTGCAAGGACATACTTTGTTAAAAAAAATGGAAAAAAACCCAAAATAATCAAAATATGCCTAAACACACTCAAGCCAGTGCAGTCTAGTTTTACCATTCATCCTGGCACCATATGTTTGGACATGAACATAAGGTGAACCGGCAGATCTAAAACAGACGTCGCCACAAAGGTTTAATAAAAGATCAAGATCAGGCTCATAAGTACTGGCATAAACCTTCAAAAATACAACAAAAAGCACTGGCGCTACAGTTTAAGTTCGTGTTGCATACATTTTTAATGCAAATAAATATACATACTTAAGAAGCACTGAAACAGAAAAGGTGTTGTTCAATGCACAAAGATGGAAAAAATTAAAATATATAGAATGAGAAAAGATACTCAGAATGGAACTATCCCACAGATAATGAAGAATAATTCACTTTTTAATTGAATTTAACTTGATCCAAAATGTAAAATAAAATATGGAAAGATGGGAGTGAGAGTGTCTATGTTTTTTTTAAAGAATTATTCCCAAATATTCAGAACACAAACCAATCTGCTATATTTAAATCTGGCTGCTATGTGACTTAAACTATTTACAACGTATTTGCAGAGATACAGTATGTAACAAAATAGATTAAAGTTGTATTTTCTTTCCATATGACTATATAGATAAACAATTTTCCCTTTGTTTTTATTGTAAAATTAAAAAAAAATTGATTTATAGACATTCATATCATAAACAAATAGAGAAAGCAAACTATTTCCTGTTTGCCCTGCTGTCCAATAATATGGTTGACATCTGAGGAAGGTTATTAGAGCATTTAGCCCAAGCTAAACAAATATGTCACTAATCAAAATCAGTGTTATCAGATGTTTATAGAAATATCAGTCATACCGTAACTAAGATCTAAACTGGCAGATTGTAGTGTGAGGATTAGAGGATTATGCAGGCAGATTTCATAAAGCTGATGACAGTCATTTTGCAGTTTATAAAAGTGATCACTGTTCCATCAAATGATATATCATTTAAAATTTCTGAATTAAACATCAGCCGTCAAACTTTGAATCAAGAATAACCCATCCTGTCAAGCCCATTTAATCAAAGTGGGGAGCCTGAGTCAGAAACAAGGCAAGAAACAACCCTGGATGGGATAGGCATAAAAAATGTCTAAATTACTATCTTCAATCTTCATCGAAGAAGAGAACAGATGGACTCAAACACAACTATATTTTAATTTGGACACAATGCGAACAGAACACTGTAAAAAAAGAGATATTCATTAGAAAAAAAGTACACCAATGACACACTTTTTAAGGTGGAACACAATGAATCATCTTTTGTATATTGTATCCTTTGATTTAAAATGTTAAACGGCTAGAAAATAATCATAATTTGGAATGCTGACAAACACCGATGGCATCTGGTATCCCTATTACTCAAAAATCCAGATATACTGGGGCACAGTAAGAAACAATTATACCAATCACAATCATATCTATTATACCCAATAATGTACAGATGTCAGTTATCATCACATCAACTTCATACAGAAAGCTAAAACACCACTTACATTGGATGGAACATCTGCTCAATATGGACTCCCTACATGATGAAAGAAAATTTTTTTTTGTAATTTTTAATTGTGAATTTTTGCCAAGCCTTGATGTTTAAAGAGTGTGGGAGTTCAAACCACAGGAGCACAAGTCAACAAAATGTCTGAAAAATGTCAGACAAAATACACAGGATGTAGCTCAAAGTGCTTTACAAGACTGCAAAGAAATAGTTACAAGAAAAGAAAACTGAATTACATTAGATAAGAATAACAAGAAATAAATAAATCAATACAGATTTATACTGTATAGCATAGATATATACTTAATAGTTGGGGAGAGTCATCTATAATAATAAAAGGCAAAGCCCTCACTCACTGACTGACTGACTGACTGACTGACTGACTGACTGACTCATCACTAATTCTCCAACTTCCCATGTAGGTAGAAAGCTGAAATTTGGCAGGCTCATTCCTTACAGCTTACTTACAAAAGTTAAGCAGGTTTCATTTCGAAATTCTACACATAACGGTCATAACGGTCGATAACGGTCGACAACGTCCGCCATGTTGAACTTTCTTATTTATGGCCCCATCTTCACAAAATTTGGTAGGCGGCTTCCCTGCGCTAACCGAAACCGATGTATGTACTTATTTCGATGGTATGACGCCACTGTCGGCCGCCATATTGAATTTTCCAAACGTCACTAATTCTCCAACTTCCCGTGTAGGTAGAAGGCTGAAATTTGGTAGGCCCATTCCTTACAGCTTACTTACAAAAGTTAAGCAGGTTTCATTTCGAAATTCTACGCGTAACAGTCATAACGATCAACAACGTCCGCCATATTGAACTTTCTTATTCATGGCCCCATCTTCACGAAATTTGGTAGGCAGCTTCCCTGCGCTAACCGAAACCAATGTGCATACTTATTTCGGTGGTATGACGCCACTGTCAGCCGCCATATTGAACTTTCCAACGTCACTAATTCTCAAACTTCCCGTGTAGGTAGAAGGCTGAAATTTGGCAGGCCCATTCCTTACAGCTTACTTACGAAAGTTAAGCAGGTTTCATTTCGAAATTCTACGCATAACGGTCAACAACGTCCGCCATGTTGAACTTTCTTATTTACGGCCCCATCTTCACGAAATTTGGTAGGTGACTTCCCTGAGCTAACCAAAACCAATGTACGTACTTATTTCGGTGGTATGATGCCACTGTCGGCCACCATATTGAACTTTTCAACAGTCTTTGTTACTTATGGGCCCATCTTCAAGAAATTTGGTACACGGGTTCCCAACGCTAACTGAATCCTATTTACGTACATATATACGTCCATAGCCTGCAGCTTGGTCACCATGTGAGGCGGCGTTGGGTCTCCCATCCCATCACCTCCCACGTTGTTGGCTGCCTGCCTATATAAGGCCGTCCGTCGCTCCAGTCTCTACATTCCCTTCCTTGCTTCGCCACAGGATTCACGTCTCCCTGCTGATAACTACAGCCTTTTTGTTTAATCCACGGCTTCTCCACTGTTTTATTGTTTGTTTATTACAATTATAGTTATTGTATAGGTATTTTACACTTACTTTACATTACTCAGGTACCCATTTCCTTCATCATTCCAACCCCCATTACCATGTCTATCGAGGTAATCACCATCGATCAAAGAACTGTCACTTACCGAGTGGTTTCCATGCCCGGAGATGGCACCTACCTTTTCCATTCTCTGTGTTACATATTGCACGGCCATATCAGGCTCACTCTTGATATCTGGAAGAACATTGTGTCTTATGTATTGAATGACTGGGACAGGTACAAGGTGTGGACTGATGACGGTACAGGAGATAATTATACTACACAGGAGCACTAGAAGAGTGAAATGCTTAAGCCCTTCACCTATGGTTCTGCATGTGAGTTGATGGCTGCCGCTGAATTGTTCGGTTGGTGCTTTCAAGTGTACCGAAATGGCCAAATATTTTACACCTTTCGACAACCGCCAATGCCTTTTAAACATCTTACATTCATAGGTGACAATTTCAGTAGTGGACACTTTGATGTTTATGAATGTTTAAACTCTCAAAAGCTAGATGTGAAGTTATCGATGAAACCGGTTGTAAGCTTACAACGCTTGACAGATGCCGAATGTCACTTCAACACAAGTCCTGCAAATACTGTCGTAATTGAAACAAACCATGAAACTGAAATCGATTATGACAGCAGCAATCCATGCTGTGAGATTTGAAACAAGATTACTGTTCACATGGCCAACTGTAAGTTGCATGCTTTAGAGTAAGCTCAGCGCACAGCTTGGTCATGTTACAACCGGAGGGCCGAACTGACAACATGGTATACAAAGAGATCCTTAACAAATAATTACTGCCATATTTTTCCTCACTTTAAAAAGGTTAAATTTTCTTCTTAATAAAAATTTTAATGCAGTACTTCGCCGCTGCGAAGCGCGGGTATTTTGCTAGTTATATATATTTTTGTATTGTAAATCTCTAAAAATTAGTACAATGATTAGGTTAGATGACCAGGAGAACAGAATTTTTCTTTTTAAACTCCAGATAAGCTGGAGAAATAAACAAAATTTGCAGGGGTCCGAAGGCCAAAAGACCACCTAGACCCCCTGGGCATTCTTCCTAACATAAATGATCATAAGTTGTTCTGGGGTTTGTCCCACAGGATTTGCCTCTTCCAGTTATGCACCTTAAATAAGACTGTCTAACACAAAGTCATTCTCATTCAGAAGTACACCAACACAGAAGAAATCACAAATGTACATAATAAAATGTTTGGCATATACCGATTCATTAAATAAAAATTGCTGAACCTGTCAACCACCTTTTTACAATGCACAAGATTCAACCATAAAACTTCCTAACAATTCTGGGGCTCATTGGCCGGTCCTTTGGAAACTTTTAAATCTTTGCAAGAAAACATAAAAGCTTTGTTGAAGGAAAATCCAATATCCAACATGCTTGACAACAAATGCAGTGCTTGAAGTGGACCAGTGTTTAGCTTCTTCAATCGATTGTTGAGGCATCTTGGCACTCAAAGCTTCATGGAACCTCCCCAAGATTTGATCGAATGTCACAGTTTCACAATGATGAGAGCACTGCCAGTAATTTATTTTCATTTCAAGCAACAGACACATTATATGTAACTACAGTCTTGAAAAGAAATGTCAGTCTTGAAGCATGACAGAAATCAAAATTAGAACGATAATTAGTATTGTTAAATTTCTTACCCTACATATTTCAGTGCAGCCTAAATGTTAATTACATACACTTTGTACTTTGGACAAATACAAATAAAGTTATGAGAATCAAAAACCCTAATATTCCCTCTTCTGAAATACTGTACAAACTATGAGTATTAGTGGATCCTAAGATTTGTTCATTCCTTAAAAACAATTTTATGAACAAACAAGTTACTAAAATATTAATCAGAGGAGACATGATATTAGACTGGACAAAAAATAACTCTGGGGATAACTTGTCATCAAAAAACTCTAAGCACATATTTCTTAAATAGATCAATCTTACTTGGAAAAGAATCATATGAAAGAGTTATTGAAACTTGATGCAGCTATGTGTTTGGCAATAAGAAAATTTAATACAAGTGTCTTAATGATCTATGTGCTTCCTTAGAACAGTATTATTAGGAACAAGTGTTTTATACACAGAGGTCAAAGAAAGAAGAAGGCGGTACTTTTCCTTTCTGATAATTGTGCCATCTACTTGTGCACATATATACTGAGCAAAAAAAGAAACGTCCCTTTTTCAGGACTGTGTATTTCAACAATAATGTTTTAAAAATCCAAATAACTTTACAGATCTTCATTGTAAATTGTTTAAACAATGTTTTCCATGCATGTTCAATTAACCATAATAAATTAATTAACATGCACCTGTGGAATGGTTGTTAAGACCTTAACAGCTTACAGAAAGTAAGCATTTAAGGTCACAGTTCTAAAAACGCAGGACACTAAAGAGATTTGTCTACCGACTGTGAAAAACACCCAAAAGATGCCCAGGGTCCCTGCTCATCTGCGTGAACGTGCATTAGGCATGCTGCACGGAGGCATGAGGACTGCTGATGTGGCTAGGGCAATAAATTGCCATGTCCACACTGTGAGACGCCTAAGACAGCGCTACAGGGAGACAGGAAGGACAGCTGATCATCCTCGCAGTGGAAGACCACGTGTAACAACATCCGAATATCACACCTGTGTGACAGGTACAGGATGGCCACAACAACTGCCCGGGATGTCCAGGAACTTGCAGGTGCCTTGGTGGAAGAGTGGGGTAACATCTCACAGCAAGAACTGACAAAGCTGGTCCAGTCCATGAGGAGGAGATGCACTGCAGTACTTCAAGCAGCTGGTGGCCACACCAGATACTGACTGGTACTTCTGATTTTGAGCATCCCTTCATTCAAGGACACATTGTGAAACATTTTTAGTTTATGTCTTATGGTGTTGACTCTTTTAGTGTTCATACAAATATTTACACATTAAGTTTACTGAAAGTAAAAACAGTTGAAAGTCAGAGGACGTTTCTTTTTTTGCTGAGTATATATGTAGACCATATACTTATCCAGTGCTGTAATCATGCTATGTATAATTTAAACAAGCCTGACATTCTCAGTCAACTCCTAAATGTTATCAGTGGAGCTGCAGATCTTCAATACAGCATATAATGTTCTTGCCATTAATTAGAAAATTTTTTCTCCTTTAAAGTATTGAAATTAAGAGCACATTTCATAAGTATCAGAGTAGCTGAAACTGGATCTTCATCAGTACAAAACATTTTCATAGTAAGATGTCTCAGAAAGGCAGGCAGCATAACCAGGGACCTTCATTTCCATGAGTTATTCTTTCTGCCTGTTACATTATTCTTCATTTCTTCTTTTAAGAATACCAACCCTTTACAATCACTAGCTTGCTCTCAGCATGTAAGCTTTAACTAGAAGCTTTAACTAGCAAATTACAAGTATAAAGCCATAACATTTTTTAGTAAGCAACTAAAACAAAAAAGAGAATGTGCAGCAACTGGTACATAATTACAAAATTCAATGGTTGATTTTGATTAACTCCTAAACAAGCATAATTGAAATAAAATGATTTATACTAGACGATTATATTAATCAAATATATTTTTGTTGTTAATACATATACACAGAGTGTAAGAGTATCTCAGCATTTAGTTCATACCTCTACATCATTAAGACATTCATGAGAAAGCCACCTCCAGACTACAGTCTTGAAACATTAATGATCGCTAAATCACTTAGCAGACTGAGAAAAAAATAAATTAAAAGGACAAAGAAGTGAAGGCCAACAGGTTAATTATACATTTTTGTCATGTTTGAGGCAAGGGTTATAGATGGTCCCATCTTTTTTGTGAGCCTAGTGAAAACAAAGGAGACCTGCAGCTGGATTATGTTTGAACATCCTCTGGTGAATATCTCCACTCCTGTGCCAAATAATTTTAAAAAGAACACAAGCAAGAAAGTTGACAAACTCCACAGGATGTACTGTGGCTCTACCATGACCTCATTCCTGCTGCTCAGAAGGCTTGATTTTCCAGCAATGTATATATAGCACCACCATATGACTCAAAGTTTGGTCATTTATCTAAATATGTAACTATGAATAATTACTTGTTTTTGCAGCTGTAGATAACTGACTTAAAAGAAAAAAACATGCTGCATTAATTCCTCAATGACTGTAAACATTTGGTGACAACTTTCCAAATTAAGATCAAACAAGACTATAGAGTACCTGTAAGAAAATTGAAAATACACTGGAAATATGATACATCTTGTAATCTTATCGTATTTCTTCTTCATATGCTTGACTTGTAAGTACCAATGACAACATTAGCAATAAATACAAGGAAAATTAAGACTGACTCCAAAAATGTGTTCTGAGGTTTGGAAGATAAAAAACGTTTTGCATAATCTTATAGAATATTTTCAAAGAAGACTTTTGATGTCATATTGAGGGAAAGAGAATATGAAACACTACTTAAGAGGAGACTTTAGGCTGAATTGTCCTTTCAGCACCAGTATGGTTTATGTTTGTTTCAACAATATTAAATAACATTATAATGATTGCCAAATGCACGTTTTTGGGTGTCTTATGATGGGTTATTATTGCTTATATTTATTGTCTGGATCGGTTCAGTTGTCTATCCTAATTATTGGCTGAAAAAATTAGGATAATGTTTGTAACGTGGTTCATAATCTGCATTAATGTCAAAAAGGACACAGCATAAAAATGAATGATTATACTGCCATATTAATTTTTATTTTAAGATGATGGCACTAAGATGAAGCAACACTTTATATCAAAATGAAACTAAAGTTAGCTGGCTTAATGCCTCACCAAACCATAGTCTGTTGAGATTGCAAAGTACATTGTGTACTATTTAGAGACAGCAGCTCAAGTATATTAATGTGCTGGAACTTGGGACAGAACATTCACAACCCAAGGTTAGCTGAATGATGAATAGTCAACAAAAATAATTTTGAAAAAGTGCAGACTCTGAAATCTTTTGTAGAACTAACTCAAGGTTGCTTGCTGTCCTTAACTGAGTTAAATCCATTTCGTCTTGCATCAGTTAATATGCTTTGCCTTTTTAAATCTTCTAGAGTATATTCTTTATTAAGTAAGCATATATCTTCAATATTGATTACAATACTTGTGTGTTTTTTAGTCTTAGGTACCTGAGTAGACCTTTTCTTTCTTGTGACATAGATCTTACTTACAGTCTTAGCCCGGTATGAGTATTTGTGCCCTGCAATGTTTCTTGATTTAGTTGAAAACTGCAATATTTATTTTTTATTATTTTTTCCACTTTTATTTAAAAATGACAATAATGATTTATCCATACTAGCACCGTTACCTCAGTTGAATAATTTAACAGTCAAACCCTCTAGATGCATAGTATTGTGGTGAACAACCAGTGGTGAATGCTGAACACTTTATGTGACTCCAATCAAAGACTTTCATTTAAAGAGGTTCCATTATAGAGTATCAAGCAACGTTAAATATAAGGTAAAGGAGGAAATCTCAAGAGGAGACGACAGAAAGTGACTCACAGCAGAACAGATGGCAAAAGACAGGGCCATAACCTGTATAAGTAATCTCTTTGGCAGTTACTGGGAATACGGAGTCAGCATAGAGTTGTGAGGAACATTATTCGCCTGTTAAACTGGACTGCTGCATTTGCCTTCTTGTTAGTTTTTCTGGGATTTCTTTATTTCTTTAGCAGCCTGCCGGACTGTTAGCAGCATTCATTGACTGCCAATTAGAGGACTTGGAGTCAGCTGCATCAGCAAAGTTCTCAGTAACTTGATGGGCAAATGGAAAGTTTACAGTGGTTTTCATTGATTGAATCTGCCATCACATGTCTTGACTGAGTAAATCTAGTTATTTAAAACTAGAAAAAAGAATATTACTGTGAAGCAAGAAATATATATATTGGCATGTCTGTGCACTTGGGAGACAGTTTAAGGGCTGGTGTTAATTTTCCTGCTGAAAGGGTTAGCACTGTTGCTTGATGCCTTCCCTCTTCCAGATGGAGAACAGATGATTGACAGCCTTTCCACTGCTGATGTCACTTCCATTGTCCTCCCTCCCAGACCCGCCCCTTCCAGCCTGGAGCCCATATGACCTCAAACCATACCATTTCTGTCAGTTTTTGTCTTGTTTGTGAAAAGACTGTTTATTTTCTCTATTTGTGTTACATTATATGGGGCAACGGACATGCCCCAAACCTTTTTTAGTGTTGGTTGTCTAATTTTACAATATATTTTTATGTAGGTCTGCTGCCTCACAGTTAGGAGACCCGGGTTCGCTTCTCGGGTCCTCCCTGCGTGAAGTATGCATGTTCTCCCTGTGTCTGTTTCGTCCCACAGTCCAAAGACATGCAGGTTAGGTGCACTGGCGATCCTAAATTGTCCCTAGTGTGTTTGGTGTGTGTGTGCCCTGCGGTGGGCTAGCACCCTGCCCGGGGTTTGTTTCCTGCCTTGTGCCCTGTGTTGGCTGGGGTTGGCTCCAGCGACCCCTATGACCCTGTAGTTAGGATATAGCGGGTTGGATAATGGATGAATGAATAGTATGAAGAGCTCAAAATGAATGCACTGAGCTTAAATCACAGAATAATTGCTACCTACCCTTTATTTAAGACTGCAGATTAGAAAACATGGATAATTTCATGATAGTCCAGAGTTCAGAAACCTAGGGTCTAAATCTTATCATTTAAACAAAGGTTTTACAATTGTTGTTATAAAAGAATCAGAAATAAACTTTCCACATTAAATTGGACTCTTAGTTTAATTTAAATTGCTGTTGTGTTTTGTTGCTCTGTTTACAGAAAATGATTAGTTTGTCTTAGCTTAAAACAATTCCAGGCCTAACTTTGATAAATCTGAAGACTCACTAAAACTCATGCTAATTTTACTTTAGCATTTTTTTTTGTTAGGAAATGTTTTGATTAGTGGATATTATTCATTAAACTACATATGATCCCATATCACAAGAACAGTGGCAAAGAGTACAGTTTATAAATATCCATCCATCCATTATCCAACCTGCTATATCCTAACTACAAGGTCACGGGGGTCTGCTGGAGCCAATCCCAGCCAACACAGGCTCAGTAACACAAATAAATAAAAATTATATGGACATCAGGTTGTATACAGTTGTATGCAGTATTGCCAATTAGAAATACTGGAATTGGTTGCATCCTTAATTCTAGTAAAAGATAGTTCAAGAATCATAAGGTCATTATTGTACAAGTTCACACCTCACAAGAACTAGCTGAAAGTTCAGTTCACACACATTAAAATGAATACATTCACGTTCATAGTTCACCATTTCAGTTTTGAACTAGTTCATGTTGAGTTCATTTTGTATTTTTTAAGTAGTGAGAATAAATGACCCATGGGTTTGCTTTTTTCAGTTTTGCATGCCTTATATTACAATGTTCTTGAGTAAAGTGCAATAATTCTGAAGTCTTTTTTATTTAAATACACTTTATTGAGCTATGCTCAGCATCAAACATGTATAACCATATATACTAATATCCTCCCGGTCAAAAAAGAAATTAAATAGATGCAAGTATACATATAAATTACCACTCTACTTCTAACCATGTGACACAAATGGTGACTGTGGAACCAGCGTGTAGGTGAACTAACCTATTATGCTGTCAGTCAAAATTTGCATCAAATATTGCATGTCCAATGGGGAAAAATATAAAGTGGCCTCGTGAAGTGCAACGTTTTCCTAAAAATGAAAGCGGAGCTTCACCACGTGCTTGTGTCAGCAAGGGTGCAGCTTAAGCTCAAGCAGGCAGACATAGACAGTGCCTATTTGATTTTACATTATTTTTTCCGAATATAAATAAATGACAAAAATTTTGTATGAAATAAATATTTGTAAAAATCCACTACTTGTGCTTATCCAAATACCGTATTCTGATTCGGCTCCACTCTTACATTACAGCGTAAGGCAAAACGTTTAATCTAGACCTAAACCAGATCCAGAATGTCACATAAAACTGGACTAGCTCACGTTCAAGTTCTTCACTTGCAAATATGTTATGTTAATTTTACCGTTCTTAGAAAAATAAGCTTGTTCAATGAACACACTCTTTTGAACTAGTTCATGCACAACAGTGCATAAGATTATAAAAAGAGGATTTCCAAAAATTAAAAGATAGATTATCAGGATATTTCAAACTGGAAGCTCTGGCTAATGTTGCGGCAGTTATGTCCACAGAGAACAGTCTCCAATGGAAAGAGGAAAGAGAAAGAGCAGAAAGATTCACAAGAAAGAGGACTTAAATAATAATTAATAAAAAGCATAATGCAGGAGAAGGCAACATGAATAAACTGCTAGGCACGTCACCAAAAGTCTGAGCCTTTACAATATTCTCCATACATATGTAAGAAAGCACCTGGGAGTTTAAAAGAACAAGGAAGACAATGGGGATCATTAGAATAATCCATAGCTGAAAAAAATGAAATCTAGGCAAGCGCAAAATATTTACATCAAGACATTAACTCTTGTTTTCCTTAATGCAAGAATTACTGATTTATCCAAAAATGTGTATTTATGATTATTTAGCTTACTTTAAGAAATCTTGTCAAGTAAATTTTGCTTATCCCTTTGGCAGATGTTTTTGCAATATAAAAGCAAAACAACCCCCATTTAAAGTTTTTTTTGTCTAGTTTTTGCCAATGCAGTTTTTGCAGCATTGGGGTGAAATGCACAGATGCACACATTTTAATTGGGTATAGTCTGATGATAATTTGGATTTTTAGAAATAAACGTGGTATTTATAAAAATCCATTCTCAATCAATGAGAATAAACAGTGATCATATTATGATACAGAATGAATAGGTAGTGAATAAAAAAATTGAAAAGATGATGAAAAAAAGAAAAGAAAAAGAGGAAGATGGAAGAGAAAATGTTGGCCTTAATGAAACAGTACATGTTTTTTTAAAAACACTAGGGGGCTCTGCCCCTTGCTCGCTTCGCTCACCAACCCCTGTATTTGGTTAATTGGATATACAATTTTAAAAGCTTTGTTTTTTCTTTGGAATTGTTTCAGTTTCATTATTTGCACTTTTACTTTAAAGCTTCATTGAAACAATATTCTTCAAGATCGCACTGAATTTTGATTCTGTTTTTGGAGACACATTGTGACAATGCAACGTATAACTGCCCGTGAGTGAACATTGTTTCTGTTTCTCCAATAAATAATCTGACTTTTTCTAATGTTTGTCCCTGTGATTTGTTAATTGTCATAGCAAAAGCTATTCTCACAGGAAACTGTAAACATTTTAATATGAATGGCAAATCAAGATATCCTTTTGTGTCTAATGTTATTCGCGAAATGTATACATTACCTTTCTTGTCACCTGTTAAAATTTGCATCGCTTTTCCATGATCATAAATATGCACCTGATCGAATTGTGTTTTCTTTGAAATTATCGTTGTCATTGCTTTAACTGTTGCGGGACCACAGATTCTCATAGCATATGGTCCATTATTGTGTAAATCTATGTTTTGTCCATTGAATGATGCGAAGGCGAAAAGACTTTGTTTTCTGCTCTTTGGCTTTTATTTCTGACTTTGCTTTGTCCTGCTATTTTTTCAATTACACCTGGTCCTGATGATTAATTTCCTTTTGTTTGCACTAATGCGATCTTTACTATCTTTTTTTTGATACTGTAGCGACTGACATAATAAAGTTTCACAAAAGTTTTACTTGAACAATTGCCAACTTCATAACCCCAAACAAACTTTCCAGCACCCTCTCCAACCCCGTGT